>JAJEOU010002387.1:0-41061 GCA_021534815.1 Acrocephalus arundinaceus | reverse complement strand
GAAGAAGGAAAAAAAAAATTAAATGGGGGAGGGGCAAAAAATCTGCCCAAAATTCCTGCAAAAATGGGAATTAAACTTCCCAAAATGGCGTCCAAAAAGGGGAGGAGCAAAACTTGGGATGACATCATGGGGGATGTGGCCTATTAAAACCCCACCCCTTTAAATTAAGAACAAACAAATCAACTTTATGATAAAAAAGCTTTTTTATTACAAATAAATTAATTGTGAAACATTAAAAACATTGGGGGTATGGCTTTACGTGGGGGCGGAGCTTGGGATGATGACGTCATCAGGCTCCACCCACTCCTCTTCAGGCTCCGCCTCCCCCAGGCAGTGACGAATCAGATCCCCCCACAGGAGGTGGGCGTGGCACCTGGGGGCGGGGTCAGAATCAGGATACGCCCCCTGATTGGCTGGACCATCCCCCTAGCAGCCAATTAAAAGCTTGCCCCGCCCCTTAGCAACAAGCCCCGCCCCCTAGCAACACACATTCCATATATGGCAAAGCTTTCTCTAGCAACAAACCCCGCCCCCAGCAGCCATCTTGGAGCTTTTCCTTATAAGGAGCCCTTAGCAACAAGCCCCGCCCCCTAGCAACCATTTGGAGCTTTTCCTTATAAGGTAAAAGGTTTTAAGAAAAAAGCCCCGCCCCCAGCAACAAACACTCCTTATATGGCAAAGTGTTCCCTAGCAACAAGCCCCGCCCCCTAGAGACCTCTAACAAGACCCACACCTGGCAGCCATCTTGGAGCTTTGCCTTATAAGGTAAAAGAGCCCTTAGCAACAAGCCCCGCCCCCTAGCAACACCCCTTATATGGCAGTCTCCCCTAGCAACAAGCCCCGCCCCCTAGAGCCTGCTAACAAGACCCACACCTGGCAGCCATCTTGGAGCTTTGCCTTATAAGGTAAAAGGGCCCTTAGCAACAAGCCCCGCCCCTTAGCAACCACTTGGAGCCTTTCATTATAACGTAAAAGGCTCGAAAAAATACGTCCCGCCCCTAGCAACAAGCCCCGCCCCCAGCAGCCATCTTGGAGCTTTGCCTTATAAGGTTAAAGAGCCCTTAGCAACAAGCCCCGCCCCTTAGCAACCATTTGGAGCT
This sequence comes from Acrocephalus arundinaceus, assembly GCA_021534815.1. Taxonomy (NCBI): domain Eukaryota; kingdom Metazoa; phylum Chordata; class Aves; order Passeriformes; family Sylviidae; genus Acrocephalus; species Acrocephalus arundinaceus. The sequence goes on along the minus strand of JAJEOU010002387.1, from coordinate 39,961 downwards.
TTTCCTAATAAGGTCAAAGGCTCTAAGCAACAGACCCCGCCCCCAGCAACAAACACCCCTTATATGGCAAAGTCTTCTTTAACAAGCCCCGCCCCCAGCAGCCATCTTGGAGTTTTGCCTTATAAGGTGAATGAGCTCATAGTGACAAGCCCCACCCCCAGCCATCTTGAAACTTTTCCTTTTAAGGAAATTGAGCCCTTAGCAACAAGCCCCGCCCCCTAGCAACACCCCTTATATGGCAGTCTCCCCTAGCAACAAGCCCCGCCCCCTAGAGCCCGCTAACAAGACCCACACCTGGCAGCCATCTTGGAGCTTTGCCTTATAAGGAGCCCTTAGCAACAAGCCCCGCCCCCTAGCAACCATTTGGAGCTTTTCCTTATAAGGTAAAAGCTTTAAGAAAAAAGCCCCGCCCCCTAGCAACAAATACTCCTTATATGGCAAAGTGTTCCCTAGCAACAAGCCCCGCCCCCTAGAGCCCTGTAACAAGCCCCGCCCCCAGCAGCCATCTTGGAGCTTTTCCTTATAAGGTAAAAGGGTCTAAGCAACAGACCCCGCCCCCAGCAACAAACACCCCTTATATGGCAAAGTCTTCTTTACAAGCCCCGCCCCCAGCAGCCATCTTGGAGCCTTGCCTTATAAGGTGAATGAGCTCATAGTGACAAGCCCCGCCCCCAGCCATCTTGAAACTTTTCCTTTTAAGGAAATTGAGCCCTTAGCAACAAGCCCCGCCCCCTAGCAACACCCCTTATATGGCAGTCTCCCCTAGCAACAAGCCCCGCCCCCTAGAGACCTCTAACAAGACCCATACCTGGCAGCCATCTTGGAGCTTTGCCTTATAAGGTAAAAGAGCCCTTAGCAACAAGCCCCGCCCCTTAGCAACCATTTGGAGCTTTTCCTTATAAGGTAAAAGGCTCTAAGCAACAGACCCCGCCCCCAGCAACAAACACCCCTTATATGGCAAAGTCTTCTTTACAAGCCCCGCCCCCAGCAGCCATCTTGGAGCCTTGCCTTATAAGGTGAATGAGCTCATAGTGACAAGCCCCGCCCCCAGCCATCTTGAAACTTTTCCTTTTAAGGAAATTGAGCCCTTAGCAACAAGCCCCGCCCCCTGGCAACACCCCTTATATGGCAGTCTCCCCTAGCAACAAGCCCCGCCCCCTAGAGACCTCTAACAAGACCCACACCTGGCAGCCATCTTGGAGCTTTGCCTTATAAGGTAAAAGAGCCCTTAGCAACAAGCCCCGCCCCTTAGCAACCACTTGGAGCCTTTCATTATAAGGTAAAAGGCTCGAAGAAATAAGTCCCGCCCCCTAGCAACAAGCCCCGCCCCCAGCAGCCATCTTGGAGCTTTGCCTTATAAGTTAAAAGAGCCCTTAGCAACAAGCCCCGCCCCTTAGCAACCATTTGGAGCTTTTCCTAATAAGGTAAAAGGCTCTAAGCAACAGACCCCGCCCCCAGCAACAAACACCCCTTATATGGCAAAGTCTTCTTTACAAGCCCCGCCCCCAGCAGCCATCTTGGAGCTTTGCCTTATAAGGTAAAAGAGCCCTTAGCAACAAGCCCCGCCCCCTAGCAACCATTTGGAGCTTTTCCTTATAAGGTAAAAGGTTTTAAGAAAAAAGCCCCACCCCCTAGCAACAAACACTCCTTATATGGCAAAGTGTTCCCTAGCAACAAGCCCCGCCCCCTAGAGCCCTGTAACAAGCCCCGGCCCCAGCAGCCATCTTGGAGCTTTGCCTTATAAGGTAAAAGAGCCCTTAGCAACAAGCCCCGCCCCCTAGCAACACCCCTTATATGGCAGTCTCCCCTAACAACAAGCCCCGCCCCCTAGAGACCTCTAACAAGACCCACACCTGGCAGCCATCTTGGAGCTTTGCCTTATAAGGAGCCCTTAGCAACAAGCCCCGCCCCCTAGCAACCATTTGGAGCTTTTCCTTATAAGGTAAAAGGTTTTAAGAAAAAAGCCCCGCCCCCTAGCAACAAACACTCCTTATATGGCAAAGTTTTCCCTAGCAACAAGCCCCGCCCCCTAGAATCCTCTAACAAGACCCACACCTGGCAGCCATCTTGGAGCTTTGCCTTATAAGGTAAAAGAGCCCTTAGCAACAAGCCCCGCCCCTTAGCAACCACTTGGAGCCTTTCATTATAAGGTAAAAGGCTCGAATACGTCCCGCCCCCTAGCAACAAGCCCCGCCCCCAGCAGCCATCTTGGAGTTTTGCCTTATAAGGTTAAAGAGCCCCTAGCAACAAGCCCCGCCCCTTAGCAACCATTTGGCGCTTTTCCTTATAAGGTAAAAGGCTCTAAGCAACAGACCCCGCCCCCTAGCAACAAACACTCCTTATATGGCAAAGTCTTCTTTACAAGCCCCGCCCCCAGCAGCCATCTTGGAGCTTTGCCTTATAAGGTGAATGAGCTCATAGTGACAAGCCCCGCCCCCAGCCATCTTGAAACTTTTCCTTTTAAGGAAATTGAGCCCTTAGCAACAAGCCCCGCCCCCTAGCAACACCCCTTATATGGCAGTCTCCCCTAGCAACAAGCCCCGCCCCCTAGAGCCCGCTAACAAGACCCACACCTGGCAGCCATCTTGGAGCTTTGCCTTATAAGGAGCCCTTAGCAACAAGCCCCGCCCCCTAGCAACCATTTGGAGCTTTTCCTTATAAGGTAAAAGGTTTTAAGAAAAAAGCCCCGCCCCCTAGCAACAAACACTCCTTATATGGCAAAGTGCTCCCTAGCAACAAGCCCCGCCCCCTAGAGCCCTCTAACAAGACCCACACCTGGCAGCCATCTTGGAGCTTTGCCATATAAGGTAAAAGAGCCCTTACCAACAAGCCCCGCCCCCAGCAGCCATCTTGGAGCTTTTCCTTATAAGGTAAAAGAGCCCTTAGCAACAAGCCCCGCCCCCTGGCAACACCCCTTATATGGCAGTCTCCCCTAGCAACAAGCCCCGCCCCCTAGAGCCCTGTAACAAGACCCACACCTGGCAGCCATCTTGGAGCTTTGCCTTATAAGGTAAAAGAGCCCTTAGCAACAAGCCCCGCCCCTTAGCAACCACTTGGAGCCTTTCATTATAAGGTAAAAGGCTCGAAGAAATACGTCCCGCCCCCTAGCAACAAGCCCCGCCCCCAGCAGCCATCTTAGAGCTTTGCCTTATAAGGTAAAAGAGCCCTTAGCAACAAGCCCCGCCTCTTAGCAACCTCTTGGAGCTTTTCCTTGTAAGGTAAAAGGCTCTAAGCAACAGACCCCGCCCCCAGCAACAAACACCCCTTATATGGCAAAGTCTTCTTTACAAGCCCCGCCCCCAGCAGCCATCTTGGAGCTTTTCCTTATAAGGTAAAAGGCTCTAAGCAACAGACCCCGCCCCCAGCAACAAACACCCCTTATATGGCAAAGTCTTCTTTAACAAGCCCCGCCCCCAGCAGCCATCTTGGAGCTTTGCCTTATAAGGTGAATGAGCTCATAGTGACAAGCCCCGCCCCCAGCCATCTTGAAACTTTTCCTTTTAAGGAAATTGAGCCCTTAGCAACAAGCCCCGCCCCCTGGCAACACCCCTTATATGGCAGTCTCCCCTAGCAACAAGCCCCGCCCCCTAGAGCCCGCTAACAAGACCCACACCTGGCAGCCATCTTGGAGCTTTGCCTTATAAGGTAAAAGAGCCCTTAGCAACAAGCCCCGCCCCTTAGCAACCATTTGGAGATTTTCCTTATAAGGTCAAAGGCTCTAAGCAACAGACCCCGCCCCCAGCAACAAACACCCCTTATATGGCAAAGTCTTCTTTAACAAGCCCCGCCCCTGGCAGCCATCTTGGAGCCTTGCCTTATAAGGTAAAAGAGCCCTTAGCAACAAGCCCCGCCCCTTAGCAACCACTTGGAGCTTTTCCTTATAAGGTAAAAGAGCCCTTAGCAACAAGCCCCGCCCCCTAGCAACACCCCTTATATGGCAGTCTCCCCTAGCAACAAGCCCCGCCCCCTAGAGACCTCTAACAAGACCCACACCTGGCAGCCATCTTGGAGCTTTGCCTTATAAGGTAAAAGAGCCCTTAGCAACAAGCCCCGCCCCTTAGCAACCATTTGGTGCTTTTCCTAATAAGGTAAAAGGCTCTAAGCAACAAGCCCCGCCCCTTTTTCCTCACCCGGGACAGGCGCCCCCTAGCGGCAGCAGCTGCTGAGGCTCTCGGGCCAGGAAAAGCTGGGCCAGGCAGGGGGGATGGGCGGCCATGGAGCACTGGGGGCGGAGACAGCGCAGGAGGGGCGTGGCCTGAGTCTGAAAAGGGGCGTGGCAAGACAAAATGTCAAAACCTTGCATAAATTTGTGCAAAATTTGCGTTTTTTTAGGTTTTATTGCATTAAAATCAAAAGGAAATAATTAGGAGCCCATCAAACCCCTCCCCCACCTTCTCAGGCCACACCCCTGCCCCAAATTTTAAAAACTTTTTGTTTTAAGCCACAAACCTTTCCTAAAATTTTAATTTTTTAACTTTTGTGTGAGGCTATGCCCCCTTATGCCACACCCAGAAATATTTAAATTAAATTAAACCTCACCCTTTAAGCCCCTCCCCTTTTAATCCTGCTCACTTTTAGCCCCGCCCACTTTAGCTCCAATAACAAATTTATAAAATTATTTTAAGCCACTCCTTCTTCAACCTATCAAGGCTCCACCCATTTAGGCCCCACCCCTTTAATTCCAACTCTAATTACCATTTTAGGCCCCTCCCACTTTTAGCCACACCCCTTTTTTGCCCCTCCCCTTACCTCCATACACAATCCACACCCATCTATGACCACGTCCACCTCTTGACTCCGCCCCTTTTTCCTTTTAAGGCGTGGCAGCCCCACCCCCTCCTCCTCCACCACATGAGGGGGCGGGGCCAACTCCAGGGCAGGGCGAGGTGGGCGGAGCCAGCGGATTTTAAGCGGGAGGCGAGACCAGGGCGGGGCTCGGAGGAGGCGGGGCAAGATCCGGAGGGCGAAGCTGATTGGCTGCTCCCGGGGGCGGCGAAGGGGCGGGGTCAGGAGGCGGTGGGAGGCGTTTGGGTGTTGCCACGCCCACTCAAACTGTGGGAAAGAGGCGGGGCTTAAATTAGTGTGGGTTTAATTAAAGGGGGAGGGGTTTAATGAGGTGGGAGTGGTTTTTAATGGGGTGGGGCTTAATTGGGTTTAATGAGGTGGGAGTGGTTTTAAATGGGGTGGGGCTTAATTGGGTTTAATGAGGTGGGAGTGGTTTTAAATAGGGTGGGGCTTAATTGGGTTTAATGAGATGGGAGTGGTTTTTAATGGGGTGGGGCTTAATTGGGTTTAATGAGGTGGGAGTGGTTTTAAATAGGGTGGGGCTTAATTGGGTTTAATGAGGTGGGAGTGGTTTTAAATGGGGTGGGGCTTAATTGGGCTTAATGAGGTGGGAGTGGTTTTTAATGGGGTGGGGCTTAATTGGGTTTAATGAGGTGGGAGTGGTTTTTAATGAGGTGGGGCTTAATTGGGTTTAATGAGGTGGGAGTGGTTTTAATGGGGTGGGGCTTAATTGGGTTTAATGAGGTGGGAGTGGTTTTAAATAGGGTGGGGCTTAATTGGGTTTAATGAGGTGGGAGTGGTTTTAAATGGGGTGGGGCTTAATTGGGTTTAATGAGGTGGGAGTGGTTTTTAATGGGGTGGGGCTTAATTGGGTTTAATGAGGTGGGAGTGGTTTTTAATGGGTGGGGCTTAATTGGGTTTAATGAGGTGGGAGTGGTTTTTAATGGGGTGGGGTTTAATTGGGTTTAATGAGGTGGGAGTGGTTTTTAATGGGGTGGAGCTTAATTGGGTTTAATGAGGTGGGAGTGGTTTTTAATGGGGTGGGGCTTAATTGGGTTTAATGAGGTGGGAGTGGTTTTTAATGGGGTGGGGTTTAATTGGGTTTAATGAGGTGGGAGTGGTTTTAAATAGGGTGGGGCTTAATTGGGTTTAATGAGGTGGGAGTGGTTTTAAATAGGGTGGGGCTTAATTGGGTTTAAAGAGGTGGGAGTGGTTTTTAATGGGGTGGGGCTTAATTGGGTTTAATGAGGTGGGAGTGGTTTTAAATAGGGTGGGGCTTACATAGATTAATGAGGTGGGAGGAGCCTAAAATGAGGGTGGGGCTTAATTAATTAGGGTTTAAAGAAAGGGGAGTGGCTAAAGGGCACAATTATAAAGTGGGAGGGGCTTTAAGGAAGTGGGGCTTAATTGGGTGGAGTTAAATGAGCTCTGATTGGATTAAAATGGGGGTGGGGCTTAATTGGGTGACGTTTAAAGGGGGTTAATGAGATGGGCGGGGCTTAAGTGGGTGGGGCTTTAAAAGGAAGTGGAGTTTTGGTTTAATGAGGTGGGTGGGGCTTAAACGGGGAGGGTTCAGCTGGGTTTATTGAGGTGGGCGGGGCTTAAATTAGAGGTTTAAATGGGATTTAATGAGGTGGGTGGGGATTAAATTAAATCAGGCAGGGATTAAATATGGTTTGAAGAATTAGGCGGGGCTTAAAAGTGGGCGGGGCTCACCCTGAGGGCGGCGACGTCAGAGGGGAATCCGTGGACAAAAAGTTCCATTTCCCTTTTTTTTTGTTTGTTTTTGGGTAAAAATTCATTAAATTGCTTCAAAATTCTGCTGAAATCACTGAAATTCTCTTAAAATCACCCAAAAGTTCTTGAATTTTAAGAAATCTCCTGGAAATTTCTTGGGAAATTCCAGAAATCTTGGATTCCCCCGAATTTCTCATAAATTCCAAAAAATTCTCTTCAAAATCTTCCTAAAATCACCTTTAAATCCCCCAAAATTCCTTTTACATCACCCCAAAACCTCACTGAAACTCGCCAAAACTCCTCAAAATCCTCCTAAAAATCCACCCAAAAATTCATTTTACCCCTAAAATGTCCCAAATCCTCTCCAGAACGCCCTCAACCCCCCAAACGTTTCTTTAATCTCCCCTAAATCCCCTTAATCCTCCTTTAAACCTCATGAAATTATCAAAATCCCTCCTAAATCCTGCTTAACCCTCCCCAAATCCCCCAAATTTCCCCTCAAATCCCTCTCAGGCTCCTCCAATCCCTCTTAAACTCCCCAAAACCCCCCTCAAACCTTCACCAATTCCCTCTTAAAAACCCCTGAAATCCCCAAATTCCCCCTCAAATCTCCTGCGAATTCCCCGAATTCCCCCTCAACCCCCCCCAATTCCCCCTGTAGTCACCTAAAATCCCCAAATTCCCCCAAATCCCCCTTTAACCTCCCCAATTCCCCCTCAAATCCCCAAATCCCCCTCAGGCCCCAGCAAATCCCCCTGAAATCCCCAAATTCCCCGTCAAATCCTCCCTAAATCCCCTCAAATCCCCAAATTCCCCCTTAAATCCCCCTCAATTCCCCCTTTTACTGCCTGAAATCCCCAAAATCTCCTTTAAATCCGCGTAATCCCCCCATTTTCCACTTCAATCCCTACAAATCCCAAAATCCCCCTCAAACCCCCCAAATCTCTCTTTAAATTCCCAACTTCTCCCCCAAATCCCCCTCAGGCCCCACCAAGTCTCCCTCAATTTTCAAATTCCCCATTAAATTATCCCAAAGTCCCCTTTTGCGCCTGAAATCCCCAATTTCTCCCAAAATCTCCTTTAAATCCGCCTAAATCCCCCCAATTTCAACTTAAATCCTCAGAAATCCCCAAACTCCCCTTAAATCCCCTCAAATTTCCAAAATCCCCCAAATCCCCCTCAAAACTTCCAAATCTCTCTTTAAATTCCCAATTTCTCCTCAAATCTCCCACCAAGTCTCCCTCAAATCCCCCATTAAATCCCCCCCAATTTCCATTTTTACCGCCTGAAATCCCCAATTTCTCCCCCAAATCTCCTTTAAATCCACCTAACCACCCCCATTTTACACTTAAGTCCTTTCAAATGCCAAAATCCCCCTTAAATCCCCTTCAAACCCCCAAAATCTCTCTTTAAATTCCCAATTTCCCTTCCATAATCCCCCTCAGATCCCTCACCAGGGCCCTCTCCCGCTGGTCCTCCGGGCTCCGCCTCTCCTCCTGCCCCCGTTGTGCTGCCGGAGCCTCCGGCGCGGATCCACCGTGAACCCTACGTAAATTCTGCCCCGGGCCGAGCCCTGAGGGGCGGCGGAGCGCAGCAAATACACGGCGCGCATGGTCCGCCATGCCAGTTCAACAGCGTGAGGGGACTTCCGGTAGAAACGGCATCGACTTCCGCCTCGGTATAGAGGAGTTGTTTCTGCCTCGTTACCCACAATGCTTTGCGAAAGAGAGCGGTACTTCTGCCACGGCAAGATGGCGGCGGTTCTGCCTCGGTACCCACAATGCATTGCGAAAAAAATTTAATCTTGTGCCTCGGTTCCCACAATGCATTGGAGAAGGAGGAGGAGGAGGAGGAGGAGGAGGAGGAGGAGGAGGAGGAGGAGGAGGAGGAAGAGAAGAAAGAAGAGAAGAAATTCTTATTAAACGACTTCCGCCTCGGTAGAAGAACGGTGGTATTGCCTCGGTACCCACAATGCTTTGCGAGAGGGAGTTTACTTCCGCCACCATAAAATGGCTGCGGGTTTGCCTCGGTACCCACAATGCACTGGGGAGGGAGGAGGAGGAGGAGGAGGAGGAGGAAGAGGAGGAAGAAGAGAAGAAATTCTTATTAAAAGACTTCCGCCTCGGTAAAAGGGCGGTGGTACTGCCTCGGTACCCACAATGCTTTGCGTAAGAAAGAGCTACTTCCGCCACGGTAAGATGGCGGTGAATCTTGCCTCGGTACCCACAATGCATTGCGAAAGGAAACCTGGCTTCCGCCTCGGTAGGATAGTGGAGGGTCTGCCTCGGTACCCACAATGCTTTGCGAAAAAAATTATAATCTTCTGCCTCGGTTCCCACAATGCATTGGAGAAGGAGGAGGAGGAGGAGAAGAAGAAGGAGGAGGAGGAAGAGGAGGAGGAGGAGGAGGAAGAGAAGAAAGAAGAGAAGAAATTCTTATTAAACGACTTCCGCCTCGGTAAAAGGGCGGTGATATTGCCTCGGTACCCACAATGCATTGCGAAAGAAAACCTGGCTTTTGCCTCGGTAGGATAGTGGAGGGTCTGCCTCGGTACCCACAATGCTTTGCGAAAGGGAGCCACCATAAAATGGCGGCGGTTCTGCCTCGGTACCCACAATGCATTGCGAAAAAAAATTTAATCTTGTGCCTCGGTTCCCACAATGCATTGGAGAAGGAGGAGGAGGAGGAGAAGAAGGAGGAGGAGGAAGAGGAGGAGGAGGAGGAGGAAGAGAAAAAAGAAGTAAAGAAATTCTTATTAAACGACTTCCGCCTCGGTAAAAGGCGGTGGTATTGCCTCGGTACCCACAATGCTTTGCGTAAGAAAGAGCTACTTCCGCCACGGTAAGATGGCGGTGATTCTTGCCTCGGTACCCACAATGCATTGCAAAAGAAAACCTGGCTTCCGCCTCGGTAGGAGAGTGGAGGGTCTGCCGCGGTACCCACAATGCTTTGCGAGAGGGAGTTTACTTCCGCCACCATAAAATGGCTGCGGGTTTGCCTCGGTACCCACAATGCACTGGGGAGGGAGGAGGAGGAGGAGGAGGAGGAGGAGGAGGAGGAGGAGGAAGAGAAGAAAGAAAAGAAGAAATTCTTATTAAACGACTTCCGCCTCGGTAAAAGGGCGGTGGTATTGCCTCGGTACCCACAATGCTTTGCGTAAGAAAGAGCTACTTCCGCCACGGTAAGATGGTGGTGAATCTTGCCTCGGTACCCACAATGCATTGCGAAAGAAAACCTGGCTTCCGCCTCGGTAGGATAGTGGAGGGTCTGCCTCGGTACCCACAATGCACTGGGGAATGAGGAGGAGGAGGAGGAGGAGGAGGAGGAGGAGGAAGAGAAGAAATTCTTGTTTATTAAACGACTTCCGCCTCGGTAAGATGGCGGTGGTATTGCCTCGGTACCCACAATGCTTTGCGTAAGAAAGAGCTACTTCCGCCTCGGTAAGATGGCGGTGATTCTTGCCTCGGTACCCACAATGCTTTGCGAAAACCTCACATTTAAACTTGTGCCTCGGTACCCACAATGCATTGGAGAAGGAGGAGGAGGAGGAGGAGGAGGAGGAGGAAGAGGAGGAGGAGGAGGAGGAGGAAGAGGAGGAGGAGGAGGAAGAGAAATTCTCGTTTAATAACGACTTCCGCCTCGATAAATGGGCGGCGGTTCTGCCTCAATGGCGGTTCTCTCCCACAATGCATTGCGAAACAAATACTGACTTCCGCCTCGGTAGGGTCGTGGTGATTTTGCCTCGGTACCCACAATGCACCGCGCGGGGTACACGTGACGCACCCGGAAGCGGAAATGGAGCCTCCAACAGCAGAGGAGCTGCGGCAGAGGCTACGGGAGCGGCTCCAGGCCGAGCACGTGGTAATTAATTCATTAATTGACGCTAATTAGCGCCGAGCGGGGGTTCATTAGGCTGGAGGTGACGTTGATTATCCGGGATGGGGGTAAATTAGCGGCTGGGGGGAGGTAATTAGGCGGGGAAGGGGTTAATTTGGGTAGTAATGAGGTTTTAATTAGTGCTGTGAGAGTTAATTAGGAGATGGAGGGATTAATTAGGGGCTTAATTAAAATCAGGTTTGAGGATTAATAGATAATCTACGTTAATGAGTCGTTAACTGGTGTAATTAGCATCTAATGGGTGATAATTAGTGATTACTGGGTGTTAATTGGTGCTCAGCAGGTTTTAATTAGTAGTTAGTTTGTGTTAATTACTGGTAATGGGATAAATAAATGGCAAATGGGTGCTAATTAGTGGCTAATGGCGGTAATTAGTCATTAATGGGCATTTGTGTTCAACAAGTGTTAATTAGTCTTTTTAGGGGTTAATTAGTGGTTGAGAGTTGTTAATTAGTGGCTAATAAATGATAATTAGTGGTGATGGGTGGTAATTAGTGCTGAACCAGTGTTGATTAGAGGTTAATAGTTGCTAAATAACAATAATGGGTGGCTATTAGTAATAATGGTTTCCAATTGAAAGGTAATTAGTGTTAATTAGTGCTTGTGGGTGTCAATAAAGAGCTAATGGATGGTAAATAGTGATTCTGGAGTTCTAATTAGTGATGAACAGCTGTTGATTAGTGTCTAATTAGCTTTTTATTTTTATTAATTGGCATTTAATGCCCAATAAATACCAGATAACAGCCGCTAATTATTCTCTAATGCCTTAATTATTAACTACTAACAATGTATTAACAATTAGTTACTAATAATTGATTGTTGAGCAGTTTTAATTAATTAATTCCCGCTAATTACAGGAGGTGCAGGACTCACCCCAGCTGTGCCAGGGCAGTTTCCGGGTTCTCGTCGTTTCCGGAATTTTCCGCGGCCTCAAAACCCTGCAGAGGCACCGGTGGGGGAGGGGACCGGAGTGGGCAGGGCCAAAGGGGCGTGGCTTAAATTTGTATTTTATGGGACAAGGGGCGTGGCTTAAATGTGCCTTTTATGGGTAAAGGGGCGTGGTTTAAATGTGCATTTTATGGGTAAAGGGGCGTGGCTTAAATGTGCCTTTTATGGGTAAAGGGGCGTGGCTTAAATGTGCCTTTTATGGGTAAAGGGGTGTGGCTTAAATGTGCCTTTTATGGGTAAAGGGGCGTGGCTTAAATGTGCCTTTTATGGGTAAAGGGGCGTGGCTTAAATGTGATCTTTATAAGTAAAGGGGCGTGGTTTAAATGTGCCTTTTGTGGGTAAAGGGGCGTGGCTTAAAGGTGCCTTTTATGGGTAAAGGGGCGTGGCTTAAAGGTGCCTTTTATGGGTAAAGGGGCGTGGCTTAAAGGTGCCTTTTATGGGTAAAGGGGCGTGGCTTAAATGTGCCTTTTATGGGTAAAGGGGCGTGGCTTAAACGTGCCTTTTATGGTTAAAGGGGCGTGGCTTAAATGTGCTTTTTAATGGGTAAAGGGGCGTGGCTTAAAGTGCCTTTTATGGGCAAAGGGGCGTGGTTTAAATGTGATCTTTATGGGTAAAGGGGCGTGGCTTAAATGTGCCTTTTATGGGTAAAGGGGCGTGGTTTAAATGTGATCTTTATGGGTAAAGGGGCGTGGCTTAAATGTGCCTTTTATGGGTAAAGGGGCGTGGCTTAAATGTGCCTTTTATGGGTAAAGGGGCGTGGCTTAAATGTGCCTTTTATGGGTAAAGGGGCGTGGCTTAAGCGTGCCCTTTATGGGTAAAGGGGCGTGGCTTAAATGTGATCTTTATGTGTAAAGGGGCGTGGCTTAAACGTGCCTTTTATGGGTAAAGGGGCGTGGCTTAAACGCATCTTTTATGGGTAAAGGGGCATGGCTTAAACGCATCTTTTATGGGTAAAGGGGCGTGGCTTAAAGGTGCATTTTATGGGTAAAGGGGCGTGGCTTAAATGTGATCTTTATGGGTAAAGGGGCGTGGCTTTAATGTGATCTTTATGGGTAAAGGGGCGTAGCTTAAATGTGCCTTTTATGGGTAAAGGGGCGTGGCTTAAATGTGCATTTTATGGGTAAATGGGCGTGGCTTAAATGTGCTCTTTATGGGTAAAGGGGAGTGGCTTAAATGCGATCTTTATGGGTAAAAGGGCGTGGCTTAAATGTGCCTTTTATGGGTAAAGGGGCGTGGCTTAAGAGGGGTTTGGATTGGGAAATGGGCAGAGCTTAAATTGTGTTATCTGTAAGATGGGCGTGGCTTAAATGAATGATGTATGGTAAAGAGGCGGAGCTTAAATCCATATTAATTGTGAAAATGGGCGTGGCCTAAAAATGACTTATTTTGGTAAAGGGGGCGTGGTTTGTGTTTAATAGGGAATGGGCAGGGCTTAAATGGGGTTTTAATGGAGAAATGGGCGGGGCTTAAACACTATTTATAGAAAGGGGCGTGGCTTTTGTAGAGAGTGAATGAGTAAATGGGCGAAGCTTAAATTGCAATAGGTGTTAAATGGGCGTGGCTTAAATTCATGATGCATGGAAATGGGGCAGAGCTAAAGTCTATTTAAATTGGGAAAATGGGCGTGGCCTAAGCGTGGTTGTGGTTTTTGCATAGGCAATGGGCGGGGCTTAAATGGGGTTTGAAAAGAGAATGGGCGGGACTTAAATGCACCATTTATGGGGAAAGGGGCGTGGCTTTTGTAGAGAGTGAATGAGTAAATGGGCGGAGCTTAAATTGTAATAGGTGTTAAATGGGCGTGGCTTAAATTCATGATGCATGGAAATGGGGCAGAGCTAAAGTCTATTTAAATTGGGAAAATGGGCGTGGCCTAAGTGTGGTTGTGATTTTTGCATAGGCAATGGGCGGGGCTTAAATGGGGTTTGAAAAGAGAATGGGCGGGACTTAAATGCACCATTTATGGGGAAAGGGGCGTGGCTATTGTGGACTGTGAATGGGTAAGTGGGCGGGGCCAAGATGGGATTTTAACGATAAAATGGGTGTGGCTTGAATGGTTTTTTTTTGCTAAGGGGGCGTGGCTTCAGTTCGGTTGAATGGGGAATGGGTGGGGTTCTAATCTGCCTTATATGGTTATGGGGCGTGGCTTAAAGGAGAAGGGGCGGGGCTTAGATGAGATTTATATTATACAAGGCACATGGCTTTAAGGAAATAATTTAAATAATAAATTCAAATTATGGGATTTTATTACCGGCATTGATGAGCCCATGGGGTTAATTAGAGACTAATTACAATGCAGGCTCGTTAACGATGCACTGAAGGAGGAGATGGGCCGGATCCACGCCCTGGAGCAGCGGACACTTACGCCCGAGCAGTGGGAAGAGGAGAGAGCTCATTAGCATAAATTTGCACATGTTTTTTTACAGTACATGCCTCATTTGCATGGATTTGCATAAATCAGCCCAGCCTGGCTTGAATTGGTTGAGGCCACGCTCCCTTTAGGGCTGTAAATAAAAGTGGAAAGGGGTGTTGGGCTCTCATTTGCATAAATCTGCATAATGGTAATAAACGTTCCTCGTTTAAATGCAGTGCTGCATTCTGGGATTTTATTTGCATAAACTTGCATAATTTTGTTGCTATGGGAAGGGACTCCTGTGGTTAGATTTTGGGGTTTATTTGCATAAATTTGCATAATTTAATTGCTTTGGGAGGGGGAGGGGTACACAGCATTTTCAATGGCATCTCCTCGCAGTGCATTGTGGGTAACGAGGCAGAAGTAACTCCCTATACCCCGCAATGCACTGTGGGTACCGAGGCACCCGGAAATTTTGCTGTTCCCCCAGTGCATTGTGGGTACCGAGGCTGTAGTTTCCCCATTACTACCGCAATGCATTGTGGTTAGCGAGGCATTTCCGCTCTGTACCGGAAATTGTCTCTTTCGCGGTGCACTGTGGGTACCGAGGCGGAAGTAACCACTGTTACCGCAATGCATTGTGGGTACCGAGGCACTCCCCAATCCCCCTCAGGTAACCCCGACCACGCCCAAACCTCTCACAGGTGCGCGACCGCGCCCAAACCAGTCCAGACCAGCCCAGACCAGTCCAGACCAGTCCCAATGGCGGCGCTGGCGCTCGGGGTGGCCCTCGGGGGGGTTCTGGTGGCCCTCGGGGGGGTTTTGGTGGCCGCCCTGGGTCGAGCCCGAGCCCGGGATGGCCCCGAGGGGCCGCGGTTGCTGAAGGAGGCGCGAGCGGTGGCGCACAGGGGCGGTGAGAGGGGGAGGGGCGAGGGGGGGGAAGGTGGGGGAGGGGTCAGGAGGGTGGGGGAGGGGCAGGGAGCTCTGACCCCACCCCCCACCTTTAAAAAATCCGGGAGTTTGGGGGTTAAAATTTAGATTTTTAAAGGGTTTTTATGGGGATTTGGGGAGGTTTTATGAGGTGGGGGAGGGGCAGAGGGGTCGGGGGGTGGGGGAGGGGCAAGGAGGTCTGACCCCTCCCCCTACCTTAAAAAAATCCAGGAGTTTGGGGGTTAAAAACAGGAACTTTAGAGATTTTTTGGTGATTTTTTAAAAAGAGGTTTAGGGGAAATTAAGGGAGGGGATTGGAGTGGGGGAGGGGAGAGAGTGTCTGACCCCTCCCCCATCCTAAAAAAAATCCGGGAGTTTTGGGGTTAAAATTGGGATTTTTTTTTTTTTTAAGAATTTTTAAAGGGATTTTTTATTAGCCCTAATTAGGCCTTATTAAGTCGCAAAATAATTCTAATTATGCCCCTTATTGTAATTAAGCCTTTAATTAATTCTGTTTATACTTAATGAACCATTATTGTTTCTAATTAGGCCTGATGAAGCTTTTAATTACAGTAATTAACCATATTTGTCCTAATGAAGCTTTTAATTAACAGTAATTAGGCACAATTGGGCCTAACAAAACTTTTAATTAACCCAAATAAACCCCTAATTGAATGGTTTTTTACCTTTATTAACCTTAATTAGCGCTAATTAACCCTAATTAACCCTTCCAGGCGCGGGGGAGCGAATCGAGAACACCCTGGAGGCCTTTGAGCAGTGAGGCCACGCCCCTTTCCCTTAGCCCCGCCCCTTTTTTGATCACACCCCTTTTGACCCCTCCCCCTTCTTAAAGGGCCAGCACCCTAAAAATCCAAGCCACGCCCACTTTTAAGAGGCCACGCCCCTTTAAAAACCACGCCCATTTTAACTCCTCCCCTTTATTTCCTTCCCATTTTTTTGTTCCCTAATTTACCCTACAAAATGTTAATTACCATTAATTAACCCAAATATCTCCTAATTAACCATAATTATGACTAATTAACCCCATATACCTCCTAATTAACCCTCACACCACTAGTTATTATTAATTGAAACCAAATGTGTTCTAATTAAGTCCATTGTACCACTAATTACCACTAATGAACCCCAAGTGTGTTCTAATTATCACTAATCTACTGCTAATTACCACTAATTGACCCCAAATACCTCCTAATTTACCATTATGCATCACTAATTAACTCTTATTAACCCCAATTACCACTAATTAACTCCAAAGATCTCCCAATTAACCATTACGCAGCACTAATTAACTCTTATTAACCCAAAAAACCCCCAAACCCCCCAAATGACCTCATTTCAGCCCAAATTAATTAATCAATTAATTAACGTCTGGAATAATTTTAAATAAGTCACTAATTAACACTTTCAAGGCTTATTAAACCCCTAATTAATGCCTCAATTACTTTTAAACCTCCCAATTAACCTTAATTAAAGGACCACCCCAATTTAACCCCGCCCCTTTAAGCCCCGCCCATTTAAACCAATCTAAGCCCCGCCCCCTCTTGCTCTGGCCCCGCCCCCAGCGCGGTCTCCGAGGGCGCTGATTGGCTGGAGCTGGACGTGCGTCGCACCCGCGACGGCGTCGTCGTCGTCAGTCACGACCGGGATCTGTCGCGACAGAGCGGCCGCCATCTTGACATCACCCAGGTCGATTACAAGGTGAGTTAATTGATCATTAATTAACGGTCATTAATGGTGATTAATATTGCCTCGGTTATGGGGAAAAATTATAAAAAATAATGATAATTTAAAATATAAAAACAAAAAAAAAATCAAAAATGAGGAAATTATATAAATAGTGATGAGTAATTAATGAGTTTATAATTGGTAAGTTGTTATAAATAATAGTTTAATAATACTATAGTAAATAATTAGTGGTGATTAACAATAATTATTAATAATAAATAGCAGTTAACTAATAATTAACAATAACAAATAATGCTCACCACCTTGACCTTACCTTAATTGCAAGGTTAATTAATTAGTTAAGTATTTAATGGTCATTATAGATGATTAATGGTAACATCACCCTGATAATTGCTGATAAATTAGTTTTTGTAATAAATAATAATAAAATTGATTAAATTATTATAGGTAAAATTTTCAAATCGTAAATAATTATTAATAATCACAATGATTAATAATAATTAATAAGAAGTTATAATGATTATTAGCAATTACTAACAGTCACTAATAATTAATAGTAATAAATGGCAGCCGCCATCTTGTTGTCACCCAACTTGATTACAAGGTTAATTAAATAATGGTGATTAATGGTGATTAATGGTAATTGTGCATTAATAGTGCAAATAAATAAATAATTAGTAATAATAATAGTAATAAGTAATTAATTATTTTTAAAAACTAGTAAATAATTACTAAATAATAATAGTAATTAGTAATTAAATATGTTAATAAAAATATATAGTTATAATAAATATTAATTAATAAAATAAATATCGACATCATCTACCAGGTAAATTAATTAGCAATTAATGCCAATTAATGATAATTGTGTCCTAATTAATGCTAATTAACTGATAATTCAGGAGCCTGGGAAAATCCTTTTAGAGGAAAAAAATTTGGGAATTTTGGGGGGATTTAAAGGAATTTTGGGATTGGGGGAGGGGCTCAATAGTGGGCGTGGTCTCACCAAGCCCCGCCCCCTTTCCCTTTAGGACCTCCCCCCTTACCGGAGCCCCCTGGAGGTGACGTTTTCTCCAGGTAAAACAAAAAATCGGGAATTTTGGGTGGAAAAATGGGGAATTTGTGGCAATTTTGGAGGAAAAATGGGAATTTTGGGGTATTTTGGGAGAAAAATGTGAATGTTGGGAATTTTAGGGAATTTGGGGGGATTTGGGCTGAAAAGATTGAGAGAATTTTGGGAAATTTTGGAAGAAAAATGGGAAATTTGGGGTCCAAAAATGGAAATTTTGGGGAAGTCTGGAGAATTTTTGGGTTGAAAAACGGGAATTTTGTGAGATTTTGGATGGAAAATTGGGGATTTTGGCTGGGGAAAACGAGAATTTGGAGGAATTTCGAGTGGAAAACCGGGAATTTTGGGTGGGAAATGGGAATTTTGAGAAAACTTTGGAGAAAAATTGGAAATTCAAGAAATCTGAGTGGAAAAAAAGGGAATTTTGGAGAATTTTAAGAGAAAAAAAACCAGAAATTTTGGGGCTTTGGGGACTTTTGGATTGAAGAACGAGAATTTCATGAGATTTTGGGTGGAAAAACGGAGAATTGGGGAAATTTTACGAGAAAAACGGGAATTTGGGGAAATTCGGGTGGAAAAATGGGAAATTGGGGGATGTTAAGAAATTTTAGAAAAATGGGAATTTGAGGGAATTTTGGGGATTGTGAAAATTTGGGAATTGGGAGGAATTTGAGGAGAAAAAAAAGGAATTTTCAGGATTTTTGGGGTGGAAAAAACGTGAATTGAGGGGGAATTTTGGGTGGAAAAATGGGAATTTGGGGAATTTTCAGCTCATCCCCCATCCCTTAAAAATCCCGCCAAAAATCCCAAATTTAACCCCAAAATTCCCAATTTTTACCCCCAAATTCCCGGGATTTTGGGGGTGGGGGCGGGGCTAAACACCCGAGCCCCGCCCCCAACCCTTGGCCCCGCCCCCATTGGCCCCGCCCCTCCCCCCAGGCTGTTTCTCCTCCGGCTGTGATCGTCGCATTCCCCGATTGGTCGACGTCTTCCAGCGCTTCCCGCAGCAGCCAATCAGCATCGAGGTCAAGGACGACGATGATGACCTCATCAATGAGGTCACTAAAAGGGGCGGGGCAACGGTTTGGGGTCATTTTGGGGCATTTTTGATCATTTCGGGGTAATTTTGGTCATTTCTGAGCAATTTTAGGGTGGTTTTGGCTCCTTTTGAGGTCATTTTTGGGTATTTTGGGACAAAGGTTTTTTATTCATTTTTGGGGCATTTTAGGGACAAATTTTTGGCCATTTTAGCATCTTTTTTGGGGTCATTTTTGGCCATCTTGGGAGCCTTTTTTGGGCCATTTTGGGCCAATTTTTGGCCATATTTGGGCCATTTTGGGGCCATTTAAGGATTTTTTGGGGGTCATTTTAGCATAATTTTTGGGGTGAGTTTTTAGGTCATTTTGGGTAATTTTGGTAGTTTTGAGCTATTTTTGGGTCGTTATGGAACAAATTTTTTTTGTCATTTTTGGGGCCATTTTAGGCTATTTTTGAGTAATTTTTGGTCATTTTGGGGCCATTTTTTGCGTCCTTTTTTTGTCATTTTTGGCCATTTCGGGACAATTTTTTGGGACCATTTTTGGGGGCCATTTTTTGGTCATTTAAATGTCATTATGGGACCATTTTTTGGGCCATTTTTGGGTAATTTTTTTTCATTTTGCGACCATTTTTTGGGCCACGTTAGATCTCCATTTTTTGACATTTTTAGACCATTTTGAGGTCATTTTTGGTCATTTTGGGGGTAATTTTTTTGATATTTTAGGGCCATTTTTGAGCTATTTTAGGATCTTTTGGGGGTCATTTTTTGGGTAATTTTTGGCCATTTCGGGACCATTTCAGGACCATTTTTGGGGTGATTTTAGGTCATTTTGGGACCATATTTTGGGCATTTTAGGGTCATTTTGAGGCCATTTTAAGTTAATTTTTAGCAAATGCCGGAGCAATTTTGGGGGCATTTTAGGATCATTTTTTGGGACATTTTAGGATCTTTTTTTTGGTCCTTTTTTGTCATTTTAGGGTCAGTTTTGCGGCCATTTTGAGACCATTCTTGGGGTCATTTTGGGCTGTTTTGGGGGTCTTTTTTTGCCATTTTTGGGTCATTTTGGGACTATTTTAGGACCATCCTTTGGGCCATTTTAGTGGATTTTTGGAGCCATTCTGGGGTCAATTTTGGCAATTTTAAGGCCATTTTGGGGAATTTTGGGTCGTTTCCGCCCCGGATTTTTTCCGATTTTTTTTGAGGAGGGGTTGGGGGTGGGGTGGGGGATGGGAAGTCCTCCCCCAGCCCCTCCCCCACCCCCCTTGACGGCCCCTCCCCCACCCCCAGGTGGCCGCCCTGGTCCGGAGATTCGACCGCGCCCCCATCACGCTCTGGGCCTCCTTCCGGGAGCCGATCCTGAGGAAATGCCGGAAAGCCGTGAGCCCCTCCCCCACCCCCCGGGGCCCCTCCCCCACCCCTGCCCCCTCCCCCACCTGGAAAAAAAAAAAAAAAAAAAGGGAAAAAATTGGGTTTAAAAATGGATTTTTAAGTGATTTTTTAGCAATTTTTTTTTAAAAATCGATTTTTTAAAAATTAAATTTTTAACCCCAAAATTTTAGGATTTTTGGAGGGTGGGGGAGAGGCCAGGAGAGTCAGGCCCCGCCCCCATTTTCCCGCCCCTCCCCCATTAAAAATTCCCCAAATCCCATTTAAAATTCAAAAAAATTTCCCAGTTTTAACCCAAAAAATTCTCGGGATTTTTTTTTTAAGGGTGGGGGACAGGCTCGACCTAAATTTTGGAAAATTTTGGGCGGAAACGGCAAAATCTGAGGAATTTTGGAAAATTTTCAGAGGAAAAAATGGGAATAATGGGAGAAATTTGGGAATTTTGGTGGGGAAATGGGAATTTTTCGTAGTTTGGGTGGAAAAATGGAAATTTCTTGGGAATTTGGGAGGAAAAAGGGGAATTTTGGGGAATTTGGGGTGGGAAAATGGGAATTTTTTGGGAATTCTGGGAAACTGGAATTCAGGAGGATTTTGGGGAAATTTTTGGGGAAAAAATTGGGATTTCGCGGAATTTGGGGAATTTGAGGTAGGAAAAAAATGACGTTTTTGGGAATTCTGGGAATAAACTGGGATTTGGGGGTAATTTCGAGGAATTCGGGTGGGAAAATGGGAATTTTGGGGAATTCCAGGAAATTTTGGCCAGAAAAAATGGGACTTTCGGGAAATTTTGACCAGAAAAAATGGGACTTCCGGGAAATTTTGGGAGAAAATTTGGGATTTTGTGGAATTTTGGGAATTTGGGGGAACCTGAGGAAAATCGGCTCCTCCCCCACCTCGTGGCCCCTCCCCTTGAACTCTTTTTAAAATTCCCCCCCAAAAAAATCCCCCAAATCCCAATTTTAACCCCCAAACTCCCTGGGGGTTTTTTTTTGCGGTGGGGGAGGGGCCGGATTGCTCTGACCCCTCCCCCATCCCTACCTGACCCAACCCCTCCCCCACCCTAAAATCCCCTTTAGAATCACTTAAAAAACCACAAAAAAATCGCTAAAAAATCGAATTTTAACCCCAAAACTCCCGGATTTTTTTGGGGTGGGGGCGGGGCCTTTCCCTTTGGCCCCTCCCCCTTCCCCTCGCTGACCCCGTGGCCCCTCCCCCAGCACGCGGCCATGCCGTGCTGCTTCTCCCTGGAGCGGGGGCTGCTGACGCTGCTGCTGCATTGGCTGGGGCTGCTGCGGCTGCTGCGCCTCTACGAGGCGGCGCTGCTCTTCCCGCTGCCCTCCCTCATCAACAGGTGAGTTAATTAGTGCTTAATTAGGCTCCTAATTAGTGCCGGGAGTCTGGGAAAATTTGGGAAAAAATTGGGAATTTTTTTGGATTTTTTGGGGATTTTTTTCCGTAATTTTTTTTTTCTTTTCTTAATTTTTCCGGATTTTTTTTTTCCGAATTTTTTCGGATTTTTTTTTTTATTTTTTTCCCGGAATTTTTTCCGACCTTTTTCGGATTCTATTCGGAATTTTTTTGTGATTTTTTTTTTTTTTTGGTGGTTTATTTGCGATTTTTGGCGAATTTTTGTGAAAATTTTTTTTTGCGATTTTTAGGGTGGGTTTTTTTGTGGGTTTTTAGTGATTTTTTTTTTTTAAATTAATGTGGATTTGGGGGCGGCTGAGAGATTTTTTAGGGATTTTTTTTTGCGATTTTTTTGGTGATTTTTGGGATTTTTTTGCGAATTTTTTTGGGTTTTTTTTCTATTAATTTGGAGGAAAATTTTTGGGATTTTTCAAGTGATTTTGGGAGCATTTGGGGCTGGTGAGGCTCTGCGAGGCGGCGCTGCTCTTCCCGCTGCCCTCCCTCATCAACAGGTGAGTTAATTAGTGCTTAATTAGGGTCCTAATTAGTGCCGGGAGTCTGGGAAAATTTGGGAAAAAATTGGGAATTTTTTTGGATTTTTTGGGGATTTTTTTCCATAATTTTTTTTTTTTTTCTTAATTTTTCCGGATTTTTTTTTCCGAATTTTTTCGGATTTTTTTTTTATTTTTTTCCCGGAATTTTTTCCGACCTTTTTCGGATTCTATTCGGAATTTTTTTGTGATTTTTTTTTGTGTGATTTATTTGCGATTTTTGGTGATTTTTGGCGAATTTTTGTGAAATTTTTTTTTGCGATTTTTAGGGTGGGTTTTTTGGTGATTTTTTTTTAATTAATGTGGATTTGGGGGCGGCTGAGAGATTTTTTAGGGATTTTTTTTTGCGATTTTTTTGGTGATTTTTGGGATTTTTTTGCGAATTTTTTTGGGTTTTTTTTCTATTAATTTGGAGGAAAATTTTTGGGATTTTTCAAGTGATTTTGGGAGCATTTGGGGCTGGTGAGGCTCTGCGAGGCGGCGCTGCTCTTCCCGCTGCCCTCCCTCATCAACAGGTGAGTTAATTAGTGCTTAATTAGGGTCCTAATTAGTGCCGGGAGTCTGGGAAAATTTGGGAAAAATTTGGGAATTTTTTTGGATTTTTTGGGGATTTTTTTCCGTTTTTTTTTTTTTTTTTCCTTAATTTTTCCGGATTTTTTTTTCCGAATTTTTTCGGATTTTTTTTTTTTTAATTTTTTCCCGGAATTTTTTCCGACCTTTTTCGGATTCTATTCGGAATTTTTTTGTGATTTTTTTTTTTTTTTTGTGGTTTATTTGCGATTTTTGGTGATTTTTGGCGAATTTTTGTGAAAATTTTTTTTTGCGATTTTTAGGGTGGGTTTTTTTGTGGGTTTTTAGTGATTTTTTTTTAATTAATGTGGATTTGTGGGCGGCTGAGAGATTTTTTAGGGATTTTTTTTTGCAATTGTTTTGGTGATTTTTGGGATTTTTTTGCGAATTTTTTTGGGTTTTTTTCTATTAATTTGGAGGAAAATTTTTGGGATTTTTCAAGTGATTTTGGGAGCATTTGGGGCTGGTGAGGCTCTGCGAGGCGGCGCTGCTTTTCCCGCTGCCCTCCCTCATCAACAGGTGAGTTAATTAGTGCTTAATTAGGGTCCTAATTAGTGCCGGGAGTCTGGGAAAATTTGGGAAAAAATTGGGAATTTTTGGAATTTTTTTGGATTTTTTTTGGGCTTTTTTTCCAATTTTTTTGTGATTTTTTTTTTTTGATTTTTAGAGATTTTGGGGTCATTTTTTGAGTATTTTTTGGGGTTTTTTTGGTGATTTTTTTGCTATTTTTGGTCAATTTTTTCTGATTTTTTGGTGGGTTTTTGATGATTTTGGGGGGGATTTCTTTAGGATTTTGGGACATCATTTAGGAATTTCTTATGATTTTTTGGAGAATTTTTAATGATTTTTAAAGGATTTTTTGGGGAATTTTTTTGGGCTTTGGGAGATTTTATGTGGATTTTTTGAGTTTCTTTTTTTTGCGAATTTTTTTTTAATTTTTTGCGGATTTTTAGAAATTTTTTGTTTTGTTTTGAGGGGATTTTTTGGGATATTTTGAAGAGTTTGGGGGGGTCTATGAGGGAGTGGAGGCGGCGCTGCTCTTCCCGCTGCCCTCCCTCATCAACAGGTGAGTTAATTAGTGCTTAATTAGGGTCCTAATTGGTGCCGGGAGTCTGGGAAAATTTGGGAAAAAATTGGGAATTTTTGGAATTTTTTTGGATTTTTTTCGGGTTTTTTCCGTTTTTTTTGTGATTTTTTTTTTGATTTTTAGAGATTTTGGGGTCATTTTTTGAGTATTTTTTGGGTGGTTTTTTTGGTGATTTTTTTTGCTATTTTTGGTCAATTTTTTCTGATTTTTTTGTGGGTTTTTGATGATTTTGGGGGGGATTTCTTTAGGATTTTGGGACATCATTTAGGAATTTCTTATGATTTTTTGGAGAATTTTTAATGATTTTTAAAGGATTTTTCTGGGAATTTTTTGGGCTTTGGGAGATTTTATGTGGATTTTTGATTTTTTTTTTTTTTGCGGATTTTTTTGGAATTTTTTGCAGATTTTTAGAAATTTTTTGTTTTGTTTTGAGGGGATTTTTTGGGATATTTTGAAGAGTTTGGGGGGGTCTATGAGGGAGTGGAGGCGGCGCTGCTTTTCCCACTGCCCTCCCTCATCAACAGGTGAGTTAATTAGTGCTTAATTAGGGTCCTAATTAGTGCCGGGAGTCTGGGAAAATTTGGGAAAAAATTGGGAATTTTTGGAATTTTTTTGGATTTTTTTTGGGCTTTTTTTCCAATTTTTTTGTGATTTTTTTTTGATTTTTAGAGATTTTGGGGTCATTTTTTGAGGATTTTTTGGGTGGTTTTTTTGGTGATTTTTTTGCTATTTTTGGTCATTTTTTTCTGATTTTTTGGTGGGTTTTTGATGATTTTGGGGGGGATTTCTTTAGGATTTTGGGACATCATTTAGGAATTTCTTATGATTTTTTGGAGAATTTTTAATGATTTTTAAAGGATTTTTTGGGGAATATTTTTGGACTTTGGGAGATTTTATGTGGATTTTTTGTTGTTTTTTTTTTTTGCGAATTTTTTTTGAATTTTTTGCGGATTTTTAGAAATTTTTTGTTTTGTTTTGAGGGGATTTTTTGGGATATTTTGAAGAGTTTGGGGGGGTCTATGAGGGAGTGGAGGCGGCGCTGCTTTTCCCGCTGCCCTCCCTCATCAACAGGTGAGTTAATTAGTGCTTAATTAGGGTCCTAATTGGTGCCGGGAGTCTGGGAAAATTTGGGAAAAAATTGGGAATTTTTGGAATTTTTTTGGATTTTTTTCAGGCTTTTTTCTGATTTTTTTGTGATTTTTTTTTTGATTTTTAGAGATTTTGGGGTCATTTTTTGAGTATTTTTTGGGTGGTTTTTTTGGTGATTTTTTTGCTATTTTTGGTCAATTTTTTCTGATTTTTTGGTGGGTTTTTGATGATTTTGGGGGGGATTTCTTTAGGATTTTGTGACATCATTTAGGAATTTCTTATAATTTTTTGGAGATTTTTTAATGATTTTTAAAGGATTTTTCTGGGAATTTTTTTGGGCTTTGGGAGATTTTATGTGGATTTTTTGAGTTTTTTTTTTTTTTGCGGATTTTTTTGGAATTTTTTGCGGATTTTTAGAAATTTTTTGTTTTGTTTTGAGGGGATTTTTTGGGATATTTTGAAGAGTTTGGGGGGGTCTATGAGGGAGTGGAGGCGGCGCTGCTCTTCCCGCTGCCCTCCCTCATCAACAGGTGAGTTAATTAGTGCTTAATTATGCTCCTAATTAGTGCCGGGAGTCTGGGAAAACTTGGGAAAAAATTTGGGGAAAATTTAAGAATTTTAGGGGATTTTTTCGGATTTTTTTTTTAATTTCTTTGTGATTTTTTTGTGATTTTGTGCTGACCCCTCCCTCCCCTCCCCCTCCCTCTCCAGGACGTTTTTTCCCCTCCCCCGCGGCCCGGCCGGAGCCGTCCTGAGCAAACTGGCGCAGGCGTGAGTGGGGGAGGGGCCGGGGGTCACTCAGGGGTCACTCAGGGGTCACTCAGGGGTCACTTGGGGTCATGGGGTCACTTTGGGGTCACTTGGGGGGCTGGGGTCACTCAGAGGTCACTCAGAGGTCACTTGGAGTAAAGTTGGGGTCACTCAAGGTCAGGGGTCACTCAGGGGTCACTCAGGGGTCATTTGGAGTAATTTTGTGGTCACTCAGAGGTCACTCAGGGGTCAGGGGTCACTCTGGGGTCACAGAGGGGTCAGGGGTCACTCAGGATCATTAATTGGTCACTCGGGGTCAGTCAGGGGTCACTTGTGGTCACTCGAGGTCACTCAGGTCACTTGGGGTCACTCAGGGGTCACTCAAAAGTCACTCAAGGGTCACTCAGGGTCATTTAGAAATCACTCAGGGGTCAGGGGTCACTTGTGGTCACTCGGGGTCACTCAGAGGTCACTGAGAGCTCAGGGGTCATTCAGGGGTCACTCAGGGGTCACTCAAAGGTCACTCAGATGTCACAGGATCACTTTGGGGTCACTCAAGGGTTATTTTGGGGTTGGGGTCACTCAGGGGTCACTCAGGGTCACTCATTGGTCACTCAGGGGTCAGGGTCACTCAGGGTCACTCAGGGGTCACTCAGGGTCACTCATTGGTCACTCAGGGGTCAGGGGTCACTCACAGTCACTCAGGGTCACTCAGGGTCACTCAGGGTCACTCATTGGTCACTCAGGGGTCAGGGGTCAGGGGTCACTCAGGGGTCACTCAGGGGTCACTCAGGGGTCAGGGGTCACTCAGGGTCACTCAGGGTCACTCAGGGTCACTCTGCCCCTCCCCCCAGGGTCGTGCTCCGCCCCTCCCTCCTGAGGCACCTCCGGAGCCGCGGGATCCAGGTGAGGGGGCGGGGCCAGGGATGGGGGTGGGGCCAGGGATGGGGGTGGGGCCAGACCGCCCAAGCCCCTCCCCCATTCCCCAAACCTCACCGG
Source organism: Acrocephalus arundinaceus (assembly GCA_021534815.1). NCBI lineage: Eukaryota > Metazoa > Chordata > Aves > Passeriformes > Sylviidae > Acrocephalus > Acrocephalus arundinaceus. Next base: position 13,660 of record JAJEOU010002387.1, on the reverse strand, counting down.
GGTGGGGGAGGGGCCAAAGCCGCCATTTTGGGGGCCCAAACTGCCAAGTTTGGGGGAGGGGCCAAATATGCAAATTTTGAAATAAAATGGAATTTTTTGGGGTGGGGGAGGGGCCAAATTTTGGGTTAATTTGGGGTAATTTGGGGGTTAATTTGGGGGCCAATTATGAGTTAATTCGTCTTTAATTAATTTTGATTTCATTTTTTTTCCTGATAAATTCAATTAATTTAATTTGATTTTAATTTTGGGGTGAATTTCTTGTTAATTTGGTGCTAATCTGGGTTAATTTTTGCGTTAATTTTGGGTTAATTTTGGAATTTTTTTGTTAATTTAGGAGGGTAATTTGGGGTTAATTTAGGGAGGTGGTTTGGCTAATTATGAGTTAATGATGACTTAATTCATTAATGAATTCCGGGTTAATTTTTGCCTTAATTTTGGGTTAATTTGGGATTTTTTGGATTAATTTTGGGGATAATTTTGGGTGATTTTGGGGTTAATTCTGGGGTTATTTTGGGGCTAATTATGAGTTAATTATTCATTAATTTCTCATTAATTTCAGGTTAGTTTTTGCATTAATTTAGGGGCATTTGGGGTCATTTTAGGGGACAATTTGGGGATAATTTCAGGAGATTTTGGGGTTAATTTGAGGGTTATTTGGGGGCTAATTAGGATTTAATTCTTCATTAATTCCCTGTTAATTTGGTTAATTTTGAGGTTGATTTTTGCATTAATTTGGGGTTATATGGGGGGACAATTTGGGGATAATTTCAAGAGATTTGGGGTTAATTTTGGAGGTTTTTTTTTTGCTAATTATGCCTCAATTCTTTATTAATTCCCCATTAATTGGGGGTTTAATTAGTGCCTAATCTGGGTTGATTTTTGGGTTCATTTTGGGCTATTTGGCAGGACATTTTGGGGATAATTTTGGGTGATTTGGGGGTTAATTTGGGGTTATTTTGGGGGCTAATTATGGGTTAATTAGTTATTAATTTCTCATTAATTTCGGGTTATTTTTGGGGTTAATCTAGGTCAATTTTGGGGTTAATTTTTGTGTTTATTTTGGGTTATTTCGGGGGACAATTTGGGAATAATTTTGGGAGATTTAGGGTTAATTTTGGAGGGGTTTTATTTTGCAAATTATTCATCAATTCTTCATTAATTCCCTTTTAATTTGGGTTAATTTTGAGGTTGATTTTTGCATTAATTTGGGGTTATATGGGGGGACAATTTGGGGATAATTTCAAGAGATTTGGGGTTAATTTTGGAGGTTTTTTTTTTGCTAATTATGCCTCAATTCTTTATTAATTCCCCATTAATTGGGAGTTTAATTAGTGCCTAATCTGGGTTAATTTTTGGGTTCATTTTGGGCTATTTGGCAGGACAATTTGAGGATAATTTTGGGTGATTTGGGGGTTAATTTGGGGTTATTTTGGGGGCTAATTATGGGTTAATTAGTTATTAATTTCTCATTAATTTCGGGTTATTTTTGGGGTTAATCTAGGTCAATTTTGGGGTTAATTTTTGTGTTTATTTTGGGTTATTTCGGGGGACAATTTGGGAATAATTTTGGGAGATTTAGGGTTAATTTTGGAGGGGTTTTGTTTTGCAAATTATGCATCAATTCTTCATTAATTCCCTGTTAATTTGGGTTAATTTTGAGGTTGATTTTTGCATTAATTTGGGGTTATATGGGGGGACAATTTGGGGATAATTTCAAGAGATTTGGGGTTAATTTTGGAGGTTTTTTTTTTGCTAAAAATGCCTCAATTCTTTATTAATTCCCCATTAATTGGGGGTTTAATTAGTGCCTAATCTGGGTTAATTTTTGGGTTCATTTTGGGCTATTTGGCAGGACAATTTGAGGATAATTTTGGGTGATTTGGGGGTTAATTTGGGGTTATTTTGGGGGCTAATTATGGGTTAATTAGTTATTAATTTCTCATTAATTTCGGGTTATTTTTGGGGTTAATCTAGGTCAATTTTGGGGTTAATTTTTGTGTTTATTTTGGGTTATTTCGGGGGACAATTTGGGGATAATTTTGGGAGATTTAGGGTTAATTTTGGCGGGGTTTTGTTTTGCAAATTATGCATCAATTCTTCATTAATTCCCTGTTAATTTGGGTTAATTTTGAGGTTGATTTTTGCATTAATTTGGGGTTATATGGGGGGACAAATTGGGGATAATTTCAAGAGATTTGGGGTTAATTTTGGAGGTTTTTTTTTTTTGCTAATTAAGCCTCAATTCTTCATTAATTCCCCATTAATTGGGGGTTTAATTAGTGCCTAATCTGGGTTAATTTTTGGGTTCATTTTGGGCTATTTGGCAGGACAATTTGGGGATAATTTTGGGTGATTTGGGGGTTAATTTGGGGTTATTTTGGGGGCTAATTATGGGTTAATTAGTTATTAATTTCTCATTAATTTCGGGTTATTTTTGGGGTTAATCTGTGTCAATTTTGGGGTTAATTTTTGTGTTTATTTTGGGTTATTTCGGGGGACAATTTGAGAATAATTTTGGGAGATTTAGGGTTAATTTTGGCGGGGTTTTGTTTTGCAAATTATGCATCAATTCTTCATTAATTCCCCGTTAATTTGGGTTAATTAGGTGTGGCTGTGGGTGCCCAACGAGGAGCGCGACTTTGCCGAAGCCTTCGGCCTCGGCGCCACCGCCGTCATCACCGATTACCCCGCCCGGCTCCGGAACTTTCTGGAGGGAGAAACAGGAAAAAAAATTATGGAAAAGTGAAATAAAAATGGTCCAAAAAACCGGCCTGAAAATGGCTCAAAAAATTGGTCCCAAAACAGCCCAAACGTGGAATAAAATGACCAAAAAATGACTCCAAAATGACCCCAAAATGGCTCAACAACGGTCCCAAAATCACCCCCAAAATGACCTAAAATGGCCCCAAAAATGGTCCCAAAAATGGTCCCCAAAATGACCAGAAATTACCCCAGAAATGACCCAAAATGGCTCTGAGAGGACCCCAAATTTACCCCAAATTTACCCCAAAATGACCCAAAATGACTCAAAATTACACCAAAATGACCAAATGCCAAATGTCCCCAAATTTATCCAGATTTGCCCCAAAAGTGGCCCCAAAATGACTCAAATTTATCCCAAAAATCACCCAAAATTATCCAAAATTACTAAAAATGGCCCTGAAAGGACCCAAAATCCCCCAAATTTGACCCAAACCGACCCAAACCCACAAAAATCAGACCCCAAATGACCCAAAGTTACTCAAAATGGCCCCAAAATGGAAAAAGGACCCAAAATTAATCAAACTGGCCTCAAAATGACCTAAAATTGACCCAAAATGGCTCTGAAAGGACCCAAAATTATCCAAATTTACCCCAAAATGACCCAAAATTACCTAAAATGTTTCTGAAAGGACCCAGAATCTCCCAAATTGACCCCAAAGTGACCCCAAATGACCCAAAATTACTCAAATTGACCCAAAATTGACCCAAAATGGCCCCCAAACCAAAAAAAAGCCCCAAAATGGCCCAAAACGGCCTCAAATTGACCCAAAATTACTGAAAATGGCCCTGAGAGGACCCAAAACCTTCAAAATTACCCCAAAATGACGCCAAAGGATCCAAATCAATCAAAAATTCTCAAATTGACCCAAAATGACCCCGAAGGATGAAAATCAGACTCTGAATGACCCCAAATGACTTAAATTGACCCCAAAATGACCCAAATTTACTCAAAACGACCCAAAATGACCCCGAATGACCCAAAATCACCCAAAAATGACCCAAAAATGTTTCTGAAAGGACCCAAAATCCCCCAGGAACGGCCTCAAAACGACCCCGAGCTGCCCCTCCCCCATCTTGGAGACTCCGCCCCTCCCCCACCCGCTGAAATGGCCCCGAAGTGACCGGAAGTGACCCCGGGATGACCCCGAGGACTTTGAGAGGTGGGGGAGGGGCTGGGGGGGGGGAATTCAGGGTGGGGGAGGGGCTCGGGCAGGACTTTGAGCGGTGGGGGAGGGGCTCTGAAGGTGGGGGAGGGGCCTGGGGAGGAATTTGAGGGGAAGGGGGGGGAGGGGAGGTTTAAGTTGTGGGGGAGGGGCTCGGGAAGGACTTTGAGCAGTGGGGGAGGGGCTTGGTGGGGGGGGCTCAGGGTGGGGGAGGGGCCCTGAAAGGATTTTGAGAGGAGGGGGAGGGGTTGAGGGGGTTAAGAGGGTGGGGGAGGGGCTGGGGGGGGTTCAGGGTGGGGGAGGGGATTTAGGAGAGGGTTTAAGGGTGGGGGAGGGGCCCTGAAAAGACTTCGGGGGTGGGGGAGGGGGCTTGGAGTGGATTTTTAGAGGTGGGGGAGGGGCTTTAAAGCATAGGGGCGGGGCTTGAGGATGGGGGCGGGGCCTCGGGGTGGATTTAAGTCCCGGGCCGGGGGCGGCTGGGTGGGGGAGGGGCTCTGGGGGTGGGGGAGGGGTTTTGGGATGGCGGCGCCGGGCGCGGACCCCTGGGACCTGGGGGTGATCGGCGGCTACTTCCTGCTGGTCATGGCCGTGGGGCTGTGGGTAAGGACCCCAAAAATCCTGAATCCTGAAAATTTATCCCCAAAATCCTGAAAATTCACCCCAAAAATCTCAAAATCCCAAAGATTTACCCTAAAAAACCCCAAATCCTGAAAAAAAAACCCCAAATCCTGGAAATTCACCCTGAAAACCCAAAATCCTGAAAATTCACCCTGGAAAACCCCAAATCCCGAAAATTCACCCCAAAAATCTCAAAATCCCAAAGATTTACCCTAAAAAACCCCAAATCCTGAAAAAAAACCCCCAAATCCTGGAAATTCACCCTGAAAACCCAAAATCCTGAAAAATTCACCCCAAAAAACCCCAAATCCCGAAAATTCACCCCAAAAATCTCAAAATCCCAAAAATTCACCCTGAAAAACCCCAAAATCCTGAAAATTCACCCCAAAAATCCAAAATCCCAAAGATTTACCCTAAAAAAACCCCAAAATCCTGAAAAAACACCCCCAAATCCTGGAAATATGCCCTGAAAACCCAAAATCCTGAAAAATTCACCCCAAAAATCCCCAAATCCTGAAAATTCACCCCAAAAATCTCAAAATCCCAAAAATTCGCCCTGAAAAACCCCCAAAATCCTGAAAAATTCACCCCAAAAATCCGAAATCCCAAAGATTTACTCTAAAAAAACCCCAAAATCCTGAAAAAAAACCCCCAAATCCTGGAAATTCACCCTGAAAACCCAAAATCCTGAAAAATTCACCCCAAAAAACCCCAAATCCCAAAAATTCACCCCAAAAATCTCAAAATCCATAAAATTCACCCTGAAAACCCAAAATCCTGAAAATTCACCCCAAAAATCTCAAAATCCCAAAGATTTACCCTAAAAATCCCCAAAATCCTGAAAAAACACCCCCAAATCCTGGAAATTCACCCTGAAAACCCAAAATCCTGAAAAATTCACCCCAAAAAACCCCAAATCCCAAAAATTCACCCCAAAAATCTCAAAATCCATAAAATTCACCCTGAAAACCCAAAATCCTGAAAAATTCACCCCAGAAAACCCCAAATCCCGAAAATTCACCCCAAAAATCTCAAAATCCCAAAAATTCACCCTGAAAAACCCCAAAATCCTGAAAAAACACCCCCAAATCCTGGAAATTCACCCCAAAATCCCCAACATTCACCCTGAAAACCCAAAATCCTGAAAAATTCACCCCGAAAATCCCCAAATCCCGAAAATTCACCCCAAAAATCTCAAAATCCCAAAAATTCACCCTGAAAAACCCCAAAATCCTGAAAAATTCACCCCAAAAATCCAAAATCCCAAAGATTTATCAAAAAAACCCCCAAATCCTGAAAAAACACCCCCAAATCCTGGAAATTCACCCCAAAATCCCCAAAATTCACCCTGAAAACCCAAAATCCTGAAAAATTCACCCCGGAAAACCCCAAATCCCAAAAATTCACCCCAAAAATCTCAAAATCCCAAAAATTCACCTTGAAAAACCCCAAATCCTGAAAATTCACCCCAAAAATCCAAAATCCCAAAGATTTACCCTAAAAAACCCCAAAATCCTGAAAAAACACCCCCAAATCCTGGAAATTCACCCAAAATCCCCAAAATTCACCCTGAAAACCCAAAATCCTGAAAAATTCACCCCGGAAAACCCCAAATCCCAAAAATTCACCCCAAAAATCTCAAAATCCCAAAAATTCACCCTGAAAACCCAAAATCCTGAAAATTCAACCCTGAGAAGCCCCAAAATCCTGAAAATTCACCCCAAAAACCTAAAATCCCAAAGATTTACCCTAAAAAAACCCCAAAATCCTGAAAAAACACCCCCAAATCCTGGAAATTCACCCCAAAATCCCCAAAATTCACCCTGAAAACCCAAAATCCTGAAAAATTCACCCCGAAAATCCCCAAATCCCGAAAATTCACCCCAAAAATCTCAAAATCCCAAAAATTCACCCTGAAAAACCCCAAAATCCTGAAAATTCACCCCAGAAATCCAAAATCCCAAAGATTTACCCTAAAAAACCCCAAAATCCTGAAAAAACACCCCCAAATCCTGGAAATTCACCCCAAAATCCCCAAAATTCACCCCAAAATCCCAAATCCTGAAAATTCACCCCAAAAATCTCAAAATCCCAAAAATTCACCCTGAAAATCCCCAAAATCCTGAAAATTCACCCCAAAAATCTCAAAATCCAAAAAATTCACCCTGAAAAACCCCAAAATCCTGAAAATTCACCCCAAAAAAATCCAAATTTTTACCCCCAAATCCTGAAAATTCACTCTGAAAATCCCAAATCCTGAAAATTCACCCCAAAATTCTGAATATTCACCCCAAAAAATCCCAAATCCTGAAAATGTACCCTGAAATCCTGAAAATTCAACCGTAAAAATCTAAAATCCTGAAAATTCAACCCAAAAATTCCAAAATCCAGAAAATTCACCCCGAAAAATCCAAAATTCCTGAAAATTCACCCCAAAAATTCCAAAATCCTGGAGATTCAACCCTGAAAAATCAAAATTCTGAAAATATACCCCCAAAATCATAAAAATTCACCCCAAAAATCAAAAATATTCACCCTGAAAATCCCAAAAATTCACCCTCAAAATCCCAGGAATTCACTCTGAAAATCCCCAAAATTCACCCCCAAAATTGCAGGAATTCACCCCAAAATCCTGAAAATTCATCCTGAAAACCCCAAATCCCAGAAATTCACCCTAAACCCCCCCAAATCCTGAAAATTCACCCCAAATTCCCAAAAATTCACCCTGAAAATCCCGAAAATTCACCCCGAAAAATGCCCACAATTCCCAAAATTCACCCGAAAAATCCTGAAAATTCACGCCCAAAAAATTCCCAAAATCCTGAAAATTCACCCTGAAAATTCACCCTGAAAATCCAAAAAATTTACCCCCCCAAAATCCCCCAAAGTTTCCCAAAAATCCCAATTTTTCCCCAAATTACACCCAAAATCTCTTCCTGCACCCCCCCCAAATTCCAAAAATTCCTTTACAAATACCAAAATTCCCAATTTTTTCCCCCCAAAATTTCCTCCCGGGCCCCCCAAAATCCCAAAAACCTCAAAATTTCCCCCAAAATTCCCCAAATTCCCAAATTTTCCCCCCAAAATTCTCAGATTTCCCCCCCCCGCGTTGTTTTCGTGACCTCGTGTTGACCCCGCGGAGGGGAAGGGGTTAATGATTACCCACAATGCCCCGGGGCAGGGGAGGGTTAATGATTACCCACAATGCCGCGGGGCAGGGGAGGGTTAATGGTTACCCACAATGCCCCGGGGCAGGGACTATGTTAACGATTACCCACAATGCCCCGCGGCGGGGAAGGGGGTTAATGATTACCCACAATGCCCCGGGGCAGGGACTATGTTAATGATTACCCACAATGCCGCAGGGCAGAGGAGGGGTTAATGATTACCCACAATGCCCCGCGGCGGGGAAAGGGGTTAATGATTACCCACAATGCCCCGCGGCGGGAAAGGGGTTTATGATTACCCACAATGCCCTGCGGCGGGGAAGGGGTTAATGATTACCCACAATGCCCCGCGGCGGGAAGGGGGTTAATGATTACCCACAATGCCCCGCGGTGGGGAAGGGGTTAATGATTACCCACAATGCCACGGGGCAGGGGAGGGGTTAATGATTACCCACAATGCCACGGGGCAGGGGAGGGGTTAATGATTACCCACAATGCCCCGGGGCAGGGGAGGGGTTAATGATTACCCACAATGCCCCGAGGCAGGGACTATGTTAATGATTACCCACAATGCCGCGGGGCAGGGGAGGGGTAAATGATTACCCACAATGCCCCCGGGGGGAGGCCGACCAGTTTGAACTGGTTTATACTGGTTTTTACTGGTTCGTTGTGGTTCTTATTTGGCCATACTGGTCTGTACTGGTTTGCACTGGTCGATACTGGTTTATTCCAATCCATACTGGTTTGTACTGGTTTGTACTGGTTTATACTGGTCCATATCAATCCATACCAGCCCATACTGGTTTATACTGGTCCATACTGGTCCATATCAGTCCATACTGCTCCATAGTGGTCTATACCAGTCCATACCAATCCTTACTGGTTCATACTGGTCTGTACTGGTTTATACTTGTTTACACTGGTTTGTGCTGGTCCATACTGGTTTATACTGGTTTATACTGGTCCGTATTGGTCTGTACTGGTCTATATCAGTCCATATTGTTCCATACCAGTTTATACTGGTCTATACCAGTCCAGGCTGGTTTATGATGGCTCCATACCAGTTTATACTGGTTTGTGCTGGTTTATACTGGTCCATACCAACCCATACTGGCCCATACTGGTTTATACTGGTTTATCCCGGTCCATACTGGTTTATACCACTCTATACCAGTCCATACTGGTATATACTGGTTTACCGCAGACCATACTGGTCCATAGTGATTCATACTGGTCCATACTGGTCCGTACTGGTCCGTACTGGTCCGTACTGGTCCGTACTGGTCCATACTGGTCCGTACTGGTCCGTACTGGTCCGTACTGGTCCATACTGGTTCGTACTGGTCCCAGTCCCTGCGCAGGCGCAGTGGGCGGAGCCTCTCTGGGTATTTCCTGGCTGGACGCAGCATGACCTGGGCCCCGGTGAGTTCATACTGGTTTATACTGGTTTGTACTGGTTTGTACTGGTTTGGGCTGAGGGGTCACCTGGGGGTCCCAAGGTCACTTTGGGGTCACCTGGGGGTCATTTTGGGGTCACGTGATCACATCTGGGGTCACCTGGGGGTCACCTGGAAACACCTGTGGTCACCTGGGGGTCACCTGGAGGTCACTCCTGGGTCATGTGATCACATTTGGGGTCACCTGGGCTCACCTGTCTCACCTGGAGGGGGCGTGGTCACACCTCCGGGTCATGTGATCACACTCAGGGTCACCCAGGGGTCACCTGGACACACCTGTGGTCACCTGGGGGGGTCACTTTGGGGTCACCTGGGGTCACCTGTCTCACCTGGGTTCACCTGAGATCACTTGTGGGTCACACCTGGGTCATGATCACATTTGGGGTCACCTGGGGGTCCCAGGGTCACTTTGGGGTCATTTCTGGGTCACATGATCACATTTGGGGTCACCTGAGGGGTCACTTTGGGGTCCTTTCTGGGTCACGTGACCACATTTGATGTCACCTGTCTCACCTGGAAGGGGGGCCTGGTCACACCTTCGGGTCACATGACCACCCTCAGGGTCACCTGGGGTCACCTGTCTCATCTTGGGCATCATTTCAGGGTCACGTGATCACATTTTGGGTCACTTTGGGGTCACCTGGGGGTCATTTTGGGGTCATGTGATCACATTTGGGGTCACCTGGGGTCACTGAAGATCACCTGGGGGGGCGTGGTCACACCTCCAGGTCACGTGGGGTCACCTGTCTCACCTTGGGGGTCATTTCAGGGTCATGTGATCACATTGGGGTCACCTGGGGCATCACTTTGGGGTCACTTTTGGTCACCTTTGGTCACCTGTGGGGTCACCTGGGGTCACCAGGGGTCACCTGGGGTCACCTGGAATCACCTTTGGCTCACCTGGGGGTCACTCCTGGGTCACGTGATCACATTGGGGTCACCTGAGGGGTCACTTTGGGGTCACTTTGGGGTCACCTGTCTCACCTGGGGTCACCTTGAGGTCACTTCTGGGTCACATGATCACATTTGGGGTCACCAGGGGTCACCTGTCTCACCTGGCGTCACTTGGGATCACCTTTGGTCACCTGGGGTCACCTGAGGGTCGGTTTGGGGTCACGTGATCACATCTGGGGGCCACTTTGGGGTAATTTTGGATCACTTGGGGTCACCTGAGGGTCATGGGGTCACCTGTTATCACCTGAGGTCACCTGGGGGTCACTTTCTGGTCACGTGATCATATTTGGGGTCACCTTGGGGTCACCTTGGGGTCACCTTGGGGTCACCTTGGGGTCACCTGTCTCACCTGGAGTTACCTTGGGGTCATTTCAGGGGTCACGTGACCACATTTGAGGTCACCTGTCTCACCTGGGGGGGCGTGGTCACACATCCTGGTCACATGACCACCCTCTGGGTCACGTGATCAGACTTGGGGTCACCTGGGGTCACCTGGAAACACCTTTGGTCACCTGGGGGGGGTCACCTCTGGGTCACGTGATCACATTTGGGGTCACCTGTGGGGTCACTTTGGGGTCACCTGGGGGTCATGGGGGTCACCTGGGATCTCCTGAGGTCACTTGGGGGGGTCACCTCTGGGTCACGGGATCACATTTGGGGTCACCTTTGGGGTCACCTGTCTCACCTTGGTGGGGGTGTGGTCACACATCCTGGTCACATGACCACCCTGGGGGGGTGTGTGTGTGCTCACACTTCCGGGTCACATGACCTCACCCTCGGGGGGGGGGTCACCCGGGGGTCACCGCTCGGTGGCCCCGCCCCCTTTTTTGTCCCCGCCCAGGTGGGGGCGTCGCTCTTTGCCAGCAACATCGGCTCCGGCCACTTCGTGGGGCTGGCGGGGACGGGCGCGGCCGGCGGCATCGCCGTGGGCGGCTTCGAGTGGAGCGTGAGTCGCGGCCTATCGCGATAGGCCACGGGATATCACGATAGGCCTCGAGATATCGCGAGATATCGCGAGATATCGCGAGATATCGCGGTTTCGTCACCCCCCCAGTGGGTCTATTGCGATATAACGGCGCCCCCTGGTGGTCCCGTCACGATATATCGCGATATTGCCTCCTCCTGGTGGGTCTGTTGGGATATAATGGCGCCCCCTGGTGGCCTTGTCACGATATCAGGACCCCCTCTGTGGTTCTATCATGATATAACGGCCCCTGGTGGCCCTATCGTAATATCAGGACACCCCCTATGGTTCTATCACGATATAACAGCTCCTAACAGCGCCCCCTGGTGGTTCTATCGTGATATCAGGAACCCCTTCGTGGTTTATCGCGATATAAAGGCCCCTAACAGCGCCCCCTGGTGGCTCTGTCGCGATATTGCACCCCCCCCATGATTCTTTCACGATATAACGACCCCTGGTGGCTCTATCGCAATATTTCACCCCCTCCATTGCTCTGTCATGACATAACAGCCTCTAAGAGCGCCCCCTGGTGGCCCTATCGCGATATTGCCACCCCCTCCATGGTTCTATCATGATATAATGTCCTCTAAGAGCCCCTGGTGGCTCTGTCGCGATATCAAACCCCCCATGGTTCTATCGCGATATAAAGGCCTCTAACAGTGCCCCCTGGTGGCTCTATCGCGATACTGGACTGCCCATGGCGCCCCTCAGTGGCTCTGTCGCGATATCGCACCCCCCCATGGTTCTATCGCGATATAAAGGCCTCTAATAGCGCCCCCTGGTGGCTCTATCGCGATACTGGACTGCCCATGGCGCCCCCCAGTGGCTCTGTCGCGATATCGCACCCCCCCCGCCCCTGGCCCCGCCCCCATTGTGGTGGCCCCGCCCCTATCACGACATGGCCCCTCCCCCGCAGGGCATGTTCATCGTGCTGCTCCTGGGCTGGGTCTTCGTCCCCATCTACATGAGAGCCGGGGTGAGACTGGTTTATACTGGGTTATACTGGTTTATACTGGGATGGACTGGTTTGGACTGGGAGGGACTGGGAGGGACTGGAATAAACTGGTTTAGACTGGATTATACTGGTTTGTACTAGGATGGATTGGAATGTACTGGAATGTACTGGTTTATACTGAGAGGAACTGGGATGTACTGGTTTATACTGGTTTATACTGGTTTAGACTGGTTTAGACTGGTTTATATTCATTTGCACTGGGAGGGACTGGGATAGACTGGTTTACACTGGTTTGGACCAGTTTGGACTGGTTTAGACTGGGAGGGAACTGGGAGGGACTGAGATGGATTGGGATATACTGGGATGTACCAGTTTATACTGGTTTGTACTGGGAGGGACTGGTTTAGAGCAGTTTAGACTGGTTTAGACTGGGATAGACTGGGATAGATTGGTTTGGACTGGTTTGGTCTGGGTGGGAACAGGTTTATACTGGTTTATACTGGTTTATACCGGTTTATATTGTTTTATACTGGATTATACTGGGGGGGGACTGGGACCAACTGGTTCCTGGGTGTGGTTTAAGTGGGCGAGGCTTAAACAGTTTGGGGCGTGTCCTGTGAGTTCTGGGCGTGGCCCGAGGGGCGTGGCTTAAATAGGCGTGGCCTAACTAGGCGTGGCCTAATGGGGGGGCCTGCGACGGCGCTGAAGTGGGCGTGGCCTAAAGTGAAACAGGCTTGGTCTAGAGGTTGTGGGCGTGGCCTAACAGCTCTGGGCGGGGCCTAAAGTGCCCTGGGCCACGCCTCCATCAGTCTGGGCGTCTGGAGGGGTCTGGGTGTGGTCTGGGTGGGCGTGGCCTAAGTGGGCGTGGTCTAAATAGGCCTGAGTGTGTCCTGAATGTTCTGGGCGTGGTCTAAGTGGGCGTGGCTTAAATGGGCGTGTCCCATTAGGGATTGGTCGTGGCCCAATGGAATCTGGGCGTGGCTTTAGGGAAATGGGTGTGGCTGAAGTGGGTGTGGCTTAAAGGACAGTGGGCGTGGTCTGGCAGTTGTGGGCGTGGTCTAATAGGTCTAGGCGGGGCCTAACTGGATCTGGGCGTGTCCAGAATGGTCAGGGTGTGGTCCGGGTGGGAGTGGACTAAATGGGCGTGGCCAAACTGGGAGTGCCCTAATTGGCTCTATTAAATGCCCTAATTGGAATTGGGCATGGCCTTAAATGGGCGTGGCCTTAATGACTGTGGGGGTGGCCTAACTGGATCTGGGTGTGGCCTAACTGGGTGTGGCCTAAATGGGCATGGGAGTGTCCTGGGAGTTCTGGCCGTGGCCTAAGGGGGCGTGGTTTAAATGGCCACGGCCTGATGGAATCTGGGCGTGGCTTCAGAGAAATGGGTGCAGCTGATGTGGGCGTGGTTTAAAGTGCAGTGGGCGTGGTCTAGCTGTTGTAGGCATGGCCTAGCATATGTGGGCGGGGCTTAACTTGATCTGGGCGTGTCTGGAGGGTTTTGGGTGTGGTCTGGGTGGGCGTGGCCTAACTGGGAGTGCCCTAATTGGCTCCATTAAATACCCTCATTGGAAATGGGCGTGGCCTTTAAATGGGCGTGATCTAAACGGGCCAGGACATTT
>JAJEOU010002207.1:0-12101 GCA_021534815.1 Acrocephalus arundinaceus | reverse complement strand
AAATGAGGGGTTTCAATTTACGGTGAAAAATACGAAGAATATCCATTTTGAGATTTTATCGCCTTTCTTAACTCTCTTTTTTTTTTTTTTTTTTTTTTTTTTTACACATGGTGGGTTTATTTTAAACAGCTTTCATTAATAAGGAACAGAATTCCCTTAGCTGACCTTAGACATATGCAGCCTCACAGATGGGAAGGAAGGGTGCTTTAGGCTAAGTAAGCGAGTGATGTGTAGGGTATACACCGAGGAGAATCCTTCTCCTGTTCCTGGCAGCTCGGCAGTGAGCGGTAGCAGAGCGCGCGTTACCAGCACGCAGCAGCATCGCTGCTCACGGGGGAGGAATGATCCCCCCGGAGCCACCGCGCCGCACGCAGCCGGCACGGCCATCCACATGTATGGCCTTCTCAAACCCTTCAGAGTTATGCTGATGAGTCCATTGCAATAGATGTGCCTTCTGTTTGCTTGGGAAAACTCCGAGAGCTACATTTGCTGTTTGGAAATAGTGAAATTCGAGGCGGCTGCAGGTTTTTATTAACTTGACTTCTTAGCCAGAAACTGAAATGGACTCAGTGTTATTACACGGTGGTAGATGGAGTAAACAGTATTTAGACCATCACCCCAACAGCCATCACCGTTAACAATTGAGGAAAATGAATACTTTAGAGTGAATAATTTTAGTAAATATGACATTTCCCAGTATAAATTCTACCCTTTGGTCCTGCAAAAAAAGTATAATATTTGAAATGAAATTGCTCTATATCTTCTCTTTCACTATATTCAAATTAATAAAAATAAAAGAAGGAACAAGGGCGAGGAGAGGAGAGGAGAGGAGAGGAGAGGAGAGGAGAGGAGAGGAGAGGAGAAGGGAGAGGAGAGGAGAGGAGAGGAGAGGAGAGGAGAGGAGAGGAGAGGAGAGGAGAGGAGAGGAGAGGAGAGGAGAGGAGAGGAGAGGAGAGGAGGAGAGGAAGGGAGGAGGGAGGGAGGGGAGGGGAGGGAGAGGAGAGGGAGGGGGGAGGGGAGGGGAGGGGAGGGGAGGGGGGGGGAAAGGGAAGGGAAGGGAAGGGAAGGGAAGGAGGAAGGGAAGGGAGGAAGGAAGGAATGGAAGGGAAGGGAAGGGAAGGGAAGGGGAGGAAGGGAAGGGAAGGAAGGGAAGGGAGGAACGGAGGGAAGAGAAGAGAAGAGAAGAGAAAGAAAGAGAAGAGAAGAGAAGGAAGAGAACGGAAGGAAGGAGAGAAGAGAAGAGAAAGAAAAAGGAGAAGAGAAAGAGAAGAGAGAGAAGAGAAGAGAGAGAAGAGAACGTGGCATGAGGAAGAGAGAAGAAGAGAAAAAAAAAAAAACAACAGTGAAAAAGGCTTAAAAGAAAATCCCTGAATTCAAAGAGTTATAAATTATTTTGCTTTCCCTTCAGAACAAATTCTCTGTTAAAAAACAAGTACCCACATATCTGTAAACTGTCTTGCGTGTTCTATAAGACATCTCTTACAGATAACAGTTTTATAATCTTAATCGGAACACAGAGTGACTTCAGGATCTCAGTAAGATCTGTGACTGGGCTACATAATTAATGTTCCCAGAGTCCTTGATCTTGAGCACTATCTTAGATCCTAGAATGGGTTTGTTTGGAAGGTTACTTTAAATGATTTAGTTCCAAATCCTCTGCCATGGGCAGGTTCGCCCTAGTTTTTGAAGGCCTTCTGATGTTACATTCTTGGAGTCAAGGGTTCCCACCACTTTTACCAAAACACTATGTGTATTTGGCACAGTTCCTTTCATAGAAGAGGAGAAAAATTACAGACTGTTACCTGGCCGTGTGTTTAAAGAGATGTCATCCTCCATTCCACTCTCACTTAGAGAATCTATTAAATCTGGAAAACTGTTAATAAAGTTTCTTCTTTTAGCCCTTGGGCGAGTGAGCGTTTGTAGGGCGTGATCATTTCATGTCTCAGTGTGAAGCAGGGCATCTTCCACCATTACAGATTGTTCGACTCCTTCCCACCTGGCCTTTCTTGTGCATTTATTCTTATTAATCTGGAAATATAAATTATTCTCCTACCTGTAAAATCAGCTATGTACCTTGTTACCTCAATTATTAATTATTCAAATTAAAGTTTTGATTACTTCTTCCAGGTGACATTCTAAATGCGAGGTGAGGTTTGCTTAAACTTTTTCTATCAAAATAAAAGGTAAAGAGAATATTTTTGAGGAGAGTATTTGGAAGGGACTAACTTAGAAGTCATGCCAATCAACCCCAAAACAACCAAAAAATGTGCAATTTTACACGATAGTATTCCCTTTTCTTTCCAACACACCACATAGCAAGCATGTTCCTTCGTCACATGATTACACTCATTGACCTCAGTAAACTGAGAATATTGAAAAAAAGGCATTTGTTTCTGTTGCTTCACAATAGCTCCTCGTTAGAATTGAAGTTTCTTTAGTAGGTAGATTATATGCTTGTTGGCCAGAAATGGGGGATTCAGTTTGAATCCATGAGCCAAAAGCATCTGAGTGTATGGCTTTTACTTTTCCATTGTTTTTTCAAGGCTGCTTATTTAGTTGAATTCCAGCTACTGTTTTATATTATGTACAAATTACCAGTAACTCTGTTAAATCAAGCAAATTGTTTAAAGACAGTGTGCGCACACACATTCACACTCAGTAGCATGCACAAAAATAAAAGGCTAATACATTTTATGTGTTTTGGTTACACCGCACCACATTGTAAACAGGATCTGGAGAAGATTAAACTTCCTTATCGGGATATAACAAGAGGTTTATTTTTAAGACAGGATGTCTAGAGTCAGGCCTTGGACAAAGAGGCTTTCTGCTTCTTTCCTTTAGGAAGAGGAGACAATTGGTAGATAAAAATACTATGTCCTGTTGCAGCTTGAAAGATGCTCACTTAAGCTTGCAGTGAGGTGGAACTGTAACCAATTTTGGGGCATGGTGGGCTTGTCCTACCCAGGCCCTTATGGTAGAACACACCCTCTCCCCTGGCGGGCGGTGTGCACTGCTAAACCAGCTATCAACTCCAGGGTCTGCATCGGCATCCTTGGTTCGTTATTGTGCTACCGGTTGAGTTTAGCTTTGTCTAATCCCACTCATTGAATTGTGTCCATTTACATATTTGTGGATGTATATTTAGTGATTAGTGCTTGCAATTTCAAGATGTGGTTCTACCCCACATTTATTATTACTCCATTGCCCCTCTCACCATGAAAAATCCCAGTAGACCTGCACCTATTCCCAGAAGGACCATTTTTCTATTTTTCCTCTCGCTCTCTGTGACCGATATCTCAACCCACTACTTCATCATCCTGACTGGATTCCTACTCTAGTATGATAGGAGTGTGTGTACTGAAAGGCCCTCTCCTGTATGAATAATGTTTGGTATTTTGATACTAATTCCTTATTCTGTTGATCTTGAATCTTCTAAAACATTGACTATTTATCATTATACAACATTGGTAGTGGGGAGGAGGGTCTAGGAATTTGGGTACACCCTATTATAGAGGATCACAAATCTATTCATTGATAGTGGAATTTTCACTTTCTGTATTTACAATTACTTAGCGAAAAACAAGCATGTTCCCTTAGTTTAAGTATTTCATACTGGCCATCCTTGTAACCTTGAGACACTAGGAAAGCAATTCATTTTGTGGGAAGTAACATATTTTTTATATGTTCTGAAAATCCATTGATGTAATGGATTTGTTTTTGAGTGTTATATGATGGTTATTACTTGTTATGTGTACATAGGAAAACAATTGAGTCCTGAGGAGAGGTATATAAAGTGACTTTGCAGAAGGAGGCCCCCTCCCTTCCTTGACACTCTGGAGCCTAATCGATGTAAACCTTGTGGAAGTTGAAATA
Source organism: Acrocephalus arundinaceus (assembly GCA_021534815.1). NCBI lineage: Eukaryota > Metazoa > Chordata > Aves > Passeriformes > Sylviidae > Acrocephalus > Acrocephalus arundinaceus. The sequence goes on along the minus strand of JAJEOU010002207.1, from coordinate 8,228 downwards.
CTTGATGTATTTTGGCTGTGCCTGAGGACTTTTTTTTTTTATTACTATATAGATCACTTCTGACCTATTTTTAATACCATGTATTTTCAAAGATGAACCTATGTCATATTACAAAGAAAGGTGTTATTGTACAACTAAATGAATAGCATGACAAGTTGTTAAACATATTTCTTGATTATTTATTTTCAAAGTAATAACTTTATTTTTTGTGGAATACTCTCTGTTAAACCAACGTCTACAGTAATTCCTTAACAGAAAGTGCTTAACTGTGAAAAGATAATTAAGACAATAAAACGGATAGCTGAGAGTAGTCATACATCTAGTAACGACAGGAGTTCAACAAATACAGTTGACATTATGTAATGGTCCATTACAGATTTACCAGCTAAAAACTTATCAATGTTGTTGTACATAAGGTGTAGCGAGGACAATAAGGGTTAGGTGTACTATTTATGAAGCTTTACCCATCAAAGGGTAGATAGTGGACATAAATTTTTATGACCTTAACACTGAATTTCAAAATGTTAGGAATTTGTGTTTAAAATTTATTTAAAAGATTATTAAAAATGTCTTTTAAGTCTTATATGCTGAGTTAAGCCAGTTAGCATACCAAGATGTATTAGGGAGGATTTATGGAAAAAAAAAGTGTGGTGTTTTGTGGATGGGGTGACCAGAACTTTATGAGTATACAAAATAGCCATTTTAAAAGGTAGGATTACAGCTGATTACAGTGAACCTTAGTGAAAAACATGGTGGCACAGATTTATAAAACATCTCATGGACTAAAATAAATATAGGAATGTTTGTGATAGAGAAGTATTTTTCTTACCTGATGACACGCGGAATATGAGTTACTGTGATTTCCTTTAGAAGGGATAACAAAGAAAGGTTAAAAAAGCATTATTTTACAAGTCTGCCCTTGTTGCTTGTAATGAAATTACAAAGTTATAGTGGTGAAGTCCTCTGAGTTCATTTCAAGTGAATAAGTGTCTTGTTAGTTACCAAAGACAAATAAGTGTCATCCATGTCCTGTCCTCGTGTTCCACTGAAAACATAATTAAAATAAATGGCATTACTTTTTTAGATCCAAAGGTATTGTGAATATGACTTGGATTCACAGTAAAATAAGCCTGTTTCATTGATAAGTATTGTTGGTACCTATGGTTTTACAAAGTACAAGATGTTAATGTTTTAATAGTAAATTCACTTAAATAGTTCCCCTATACATATATTAAACTCAGTCTCATATAAACTAAGGTCAAGAGTAGCATGCTATGTGTTAAAGTTTTTCAATGCTAAAGAATATAATAATGCTTTATAAACATTTTCATGTAGTCAATTATTCTGTCAATTTTAGATAGAGTGGTATTCACAAAGTTAAAGTGAAGGATTTTCAGTTTTGTGGTTCCCAGTTATGTGCAGATGATTTGCAAGGCATCAAAGCCCTGAAGACAATGACGAAGAGTGAGTATACCCTGTCTTCATAAAAAGAAAACATTGGAGTGTTGCATATTGTAAAGAATATTAAAAAAAGAGAAACAGAAGTAGTTTATAGGAAATTGTGATAATGACTACTTAAAATAACAGGCTAAGTTTTTTAAAGAGAAGATATATAAATATGTTAAAAGATTGGAGAATACCAAGATGATAGTAAAATGTGATTAATTAAATTAGAAAATAAAGAGATGATTTAAAGAAAGCAGTTTAATAATCGTCTGTCAATTTGTTTCTTTTATGTTTATTTATTGAAAAGTTGACCAGAATTTGTTATAGTTATGTTTGTAAGGCAAGAAAACTATGTTGAAGTATTGTGTTGGAATATGTGAGCGAACCAATATTTGAATTTAAAACTGTTTAAACAAGAAATTGAAAGAATCCACCTTGAAAACTTATCTTGAGGACATTAAGACTAAATAGTGACCTTTGACAACCAAAAATGAAACATGAACTTTACATTGGATATTAGAGGATTTAATGTTGGATGATATATACAGTGGAACTTTGCGATAACATAAAATAGGAAGTAGCTGTAATCGTAATTAACCTTTTAGATTTTTTTACTCTAATATTACAACTACAACAAAACTGCCCAAATTTAGAAGTTAAAAATAATTGTGATAGAGTACTATAGGTATTGTACCTGGAGTAGAAAGCTAGATTCTTGATATTATTACTAGTTCAAATGGAAGGTATGTAAAAACCACAAATTTTATTTTGATGATTTTGCACTGAAGTAAAAAAAATAAAGTTATATAATGACCCACAAAAATAAAAAGAAACAACAACAAAAACTGAATAGCAGGAATAAGCACCATGTTTGTGTTTTTACAATTCAGTTGGAGTTTATACAACCTAGTTTAAATTAAGATGAATTTTGTGGTAAACTAACATTAGAACCTTAACATAACAATAATTAGACATTTTAATACCGATACGGAAGTGTATGTGAAATTTGAAGCATTTTTAATTATAAAGAAACTACATGGAGATTAATATCATATGGCTAGTTATGGTATCTGAGTTGATTGGACATTAAGACTATACGAGAGTACAGAATTTTTACCCAGGTGATCCACTAAAACACCGTCTTATCTCTACATTATAAAGGAAAAAGGGAAAGGAGGAATGGCAAACAAGTTATTGTATTAAAGAAGAGTGTGAATGTTTTAGAAGGAAGGATAGATACCTATTCCGATATGCAATGAAACAAATACTAAGAGTATTCTTTTAAAGTAGGATTATGTTAAAGGAACTGGTTTTGAGAGATTTTGTTAGTAAATCTGTATATCATGTTGTTTATTAAAATAAAGAAGATATATGAAGATGTAAAAAATTCATTAAATATACAGTGTAAGAGATTTAGAGAATAAATAGGTGCTGAGGAGATGACTTTAATACATTTGTTTTTGTGATATGTATGTATGATTTGAGGGGGTGGATTAGGTATATGAAAGTAACATTAAAAAAATGAATGAGGGATATTGGGTAACGTGGGAGTGTTGTGGACATTTGTTGACTGAGTTGTGGAAATGGTAATAAAAGATACTATATGCTGGGTACCATATGATGTGTTAATTAGAGAGCAATTCCATAATGGCTTGTGTTATCCTAGAGAGAGAAGAAAATAGGGATAGAAACAACAACTTTTAGATTTAGATTTCAAAGATATTTGAGTTGTACATACAGTTTGAAGAGTTGAGTGATAATTAAATGATGATATGAACATTATAATCAAAATTTAAATCCATAAAGAAGAGAAAGAATACCCTTATGCATAATGTACGAAAAAGGTAATTAGAAAAGACCCATTGTGTAAGGCATGAAAGTTTAATAAAATTATATAGTGTAGCATTAATTTGAATGAAGTATGTTTTGACCTTGGAGTATATGTTAGACACTCCGTAAAATATGTAAACAAGTAATTATACTACTGACTTGTTACCTATTACGGGCAATACCAGTAAAATGTCTAAACAAGAAGGTGACTGGATTCAGCGAGTAAAGCATAGGTATCTGGGCAGCATGCATTTATTATGTAAAGATAAGTTTTGATTAAAGGTTCATGGTGAATATAACAAATTAACCAGTCACACCTATAATCGACCTAGGGTTAGTTCAGTTTCTGTAGTTGTGTTTTTGACACATTCATTATGAAAAATATATGGACCAACAACTGAAGGAAAAGTGTAAATGTTTTATAACCCTTAATTACAATGTGAGTGTACTCCAGTTAGTTGATACCTGTGCTTTACAAGAGGGTGATTACTAACGAAAGAAGAAAAAAGGTGAAAAACCCTGGAACCAATAGAAAAAATATACTAAAAAATTAAAACCTATTAAAAATGAAAAAATTCTAAATTAAGATTAGTTGTGCTCTCAAATAAATAGTTAATTTTAATTTTCAAGTTTAAATATATGGACCATTAATACCTATGTTGACCAGAGTATTAAAAACCATCTCATACCCTGAAAAAAAAAAAAAAGAAAAAGACAAGGGTTTTTTTTACAGGATGGATGGTGGATTAACATGATGAAAATAGGGTTTTAGAGAAATCAAAAAAAGAGAAAAGAAATGTTTGACTACATATGAAAAGGATGTTGGGCCGAAGTACTAGAATAAGAGCAGTTTTGATAAGGCTAGGTGCAGGTTGCAAAACATAAGATGAGTTTATATACAGTTCCAATATACGCATAGTGCTAGATAATGAAGAGCGGGGAAGAGAGAGGGGAATGAACAGATTGTAAGTCCTGTTATTCTGAGAATATAAGATTACTATCATCAATTTATAAGAGAAATGATAGGACTGTGATTAGCATACGTACATGCTTTGGATTTATTGAAAAGGGATGCTTTAAGAAACAACCTTGCATGTGTGCTGCATGTTTAAATTAATTAACGGACAACAAGTGATATAATCACCAGTCTTTTAATACAAAATAGAACTACAAGATTTCTCAATCGTTATATTATTTGTGAACCATGTGTTTTTTTATATGGATATTATTATAAATGAAAATAAAAAATTATTTGAAAATAAATTTATGTGGATATCTATGAGAGACAGGGTGGCATAATGTTGTTGGGGGTAAGGAGAAGATGATATCAAAGATAGGTACCAAAATTAAAAAGAGATCAGGGGTGGAGAGGATTTTCACAGGAGTAGTTCCTGGATGTACTTAGGTAATATGATATATGGTTAACAGAAGATGTTTATATGTGGGTATTAGTAGAGTCCAGTAGTAGTTGAAAATGCTTCACTACCTAAATAAAATAACAGACCGATGAATGAGCTAGCTTAAAAAGGTTTGGGAGAACGGCATCGGAACTGCTTTAGCAGATCATGGAGTTTGCTGTTATTCCAGCTAATTGATACCTTTTTCACATAAAATATCTAGCTTTAATCTTTTTTTTAATGAATTAGACTTCCATAAAGTTGTTTGAGCTTGCGAGAGGGGAAGGTGGGTACTCGGAGGGGAAGAATGTTTTTTCTTTTTTCTTGGAATGAGTACATAATCCATTAGTTCAATTACAGATGATGATCAGAATGTATGTGTAAATTTGGTAAAAGAGGGTTATAGACCACGGAAGGTAGATGTTTATCATTATTAGAATGTAAGATGAGAATATTTAGTGATACTCCAATTATAAATTGGGGTATGTGTACTAAGGAAGGGCCTGTGTTGTCTTTGGTGAGTTTAGGACCAGTTGTACAGCTGATTGACTACAGGTGGGGATCAGTACTGAATCATAGTGCAGTGGGCTGGAGGTACACGCCAAGCAAAACATGATGGATTACAGTTCGGCTTGATTCTATTTCTGTACTGTTCATGCCACCATCTTTCTTTGCAGGTCTCTTTGTGTCTGATGCTTTTGAGAAAATTTTTTATATACATTGGTACATGGTGGAACTGTCGAAGAGTAGTGGCTTAAGGAAACATACGTCCGTGGATTACTTTGATAAGTGCAGCAAGAATGATGTGGTGAGTGATATGATAGCTAAAGGTTGAGTGTATGGGAAGAGGTACCAAATTCTTTGATGATCCTAAGCTGTGTACTGGGGAAAAGGAGGAGATGGTTGCCTATGGTAAAGACAATAAGTTTATGTCTATAATACTATGGCTATGAATTTTGTTCTTAATCGGATGGATGTTAGCCCATTTATGACCTTGAATCTGGTGGGATATATGTACGTGTTATACCAAGGTAGTCAAACCTGTCACTACAAAAAAGCTTTCAGAAAGATGTTGAGATTCCTTGAAAAAAGGACGTTTACCAGATTTGATGTATGTGGGCAACCACAGACCTCGAAGATGTTTATTTTAACGCACTACAGGTGTGTTTAAAGGCATGAGATATGGCCTAGCTGTAATCAATAGGGATGCAAAAGGGTAGAAGGCCAGTTTTGACGCTAATGGTGTAATAGTGAGAACGAAGAGTGTTCTATCTAGTCTCACATGAAATTTGTGTGATTTAATCCACTTTAATAGGGGCATCACAGTATTTAAAATACTAATACGAACTTGTAAAAAATTTTACCATGATGTTTTGATGAGTATAGGACAAACATTAGAATGAATAAGTGAATTGATGTAAAAGATCAATGGGTGATTATTATTTGTCTACCTCTTTGTGTAATGTATACCTATTGTAGTAGTACTATATAGAACCATGAATGTCTGAAACTGACTGGCTGTTATGTGTCATATTCATAACTAATAAGTAACCAGTATGTTTTATAAATTATACATATCAACACAAACCAATTTTACATTAGATGATGGTGTGTATGTATGTTACAACTATTTATTCAGCCAAAAGACCAGTAACACCATGGTAGATTTGTTGGGGGGTGAGAAAAATGTAAGAAGGTGATTTTGAAGTCCTGGTAGGGAGGTGAAGAAACAATAGTACAAAGTATGGGGTTGAGAGAAAACATGAGATTAGGAGATAGTATGATCGAGTACCGTGAAAGGTTTGGGTGGGTTTAGAAGATTGTCGAGAAGTTAAGAACCATGGATACACTAAAACAATGTGTGCTGAAGACCAAGAAAGATGAAACAATAAAAAGCACGAGTGGCAAGCACCGGGTACAAGGGATCGGTGGGTTCTGGATTGATACACTCATAGAATTATTGACATAATTAAGATTGGGATATACAATGTAAAAGGCCTGTGGGGATGCTTGAGGAGATAACAAATAAAATGTCAGGAGGGTGCACAGGATATATTTTGCAGTGGAGGCGACTGATGAGAAGTTTGAGGTTATTGCGCTGGATGAGGAATACAAGGGAGTCTCTTAACAAGGAGAACTTTAGACATATTGGGGCCCTACAAGAGAAGCTGAGTGAGAGGGGTTTGGACATAAGGGACATGGTAGTGATACCAGAAAAGGCTAGAATGGAGTTAAAGAAATAAAATGAAGGTTTAGGCCTTTTAAATTTATGGATAGAGATTACAAAGAAAAATTTTTTCTGAATACAGCGGCATCCCGATTGTGAGGAACCTGACAAGGCTGTAAGAAAACGTTGGGGATGCTCCCTGAAAAGTGTTAAAAGGAAGGCCTGGTAGAACCATTGAAAACAAAAACTGGTCCTTTTAGTTGTCACCATTGGTCCAAATGGAGGGTTGTTGGAAACAGTGATGTATCGTTGGAGTGAATTTTTACCAATAAAAAAAATATGTAGTTTTATGAGTACACCAAAACTGTTGTACTGTAACATTTAAGAAAAAATGAATATAGAGATTTGTAGACCCTAGATGATACAGTAGGAAAATAAGAGAGTCAAATGACAAAGCCTCTGTGAATGGTTAGATAAAGAATTGTTGAACTTGGAAGATTAAAAAAGCTTTGAAATATTACCAGAGTAGTACTACCCATTTATTTACAGGGTCAATTTTCCTTGATACATTAGATTATTATGAGAACATACCTTTGTAGAAACTGTAGGTGTTGTTTTTTGAGTAAGAGAAGGATGGGAAAGTAAAACCAGTGGAACCTGTGTTTGACCATATAACTGAATGTCCTGAAATAACAATAAAATAATTTTGATTACATATTCACCGTCGGATTTTTTATAAATAAGAGTTAGGTATACTAATTAATTAACCAGTTAAAAATAATATATATTTATACGTCTTGATTAAACTTGAAGTGATTTAATTTGTTAGTCGATACTCTTAACTGAGGTATCTGGTATAAGGAAAATTTACATTTTTATTTTTTTAAGGGTGTAGGAGACAGTTATAGTTATATTTTTAGAAACACAATTATGCTGAAATATACTAAAGTATTTATAAGACGTTTCAACTATTGTTATGCACTCTATCATGTGAGAGTGGTTTTTTCGTGTGCATTGGAAGAGTTTAAATTTACGAAAAATAAACGAACTCCTATAGCTAGAAAGCTATAGACCAGTGGATACAAAACCAAGGACATACTATGTTGAACGGTGAGACTATACGATATTTTTTAACAAGGAATATACAAAGACCCAAAAGAGTACACAGCATTGGATGAAAATTTGTCTTCTGTGGACAAATATGTGTCTACCAGTCCTTTTTAACCTTTATGTGACCAGTCATTTTATAATAACAAACATTATAAAATACAACAAGCAGTGTTGATAATTGAAATTTTAACAAAAAGTATGATGAGATTTACATTACGGAATACGATCTATGGTCCGTTTGTTGAAAATGACAGTTTGGGAGGGATGATCGCATAACC
>JAJEOU010001294.1:0-16609 GCA_021534815.1 Acrocephalus arundinaceus | reverse complement strand
AAACAGTCCCCGAAGTGCACCCTGAGCTTACTAAAAGTCAAGTTATTTCGAGTATTCAGAGAAACTAGGCATACGTGGTGAGGTCGCTTTCGTCGTATACTACGGAGCGGGTCCCACTGTTCACTTTCTTTATCTAACAGCTATGAGGCGTCCACTGGTGCCATCTGTTCACTTTTGTCCATGGAAAAATGAGAAATATGGGGGAACACCGGAAGCCATGGTGCAAGGGGTTGTAAATCATCATTGGTAATTCCTACAATGGTGCGAACCCATTGCAGGTCTCCAAAGAGTCTCTGGGCATCATACAAGGTGGAAATGTTGGCATGCAAGGTGATTTTTTGTGGCCGAATTTGTGCGTCTGTGATCAGCCAGCCTAAGTATTTCCAAGGAGCCGATCGCTGTATCTTTTCTGGTGCTACAATCAGTCCATGGCTTTTTAGCTGTGAAAACAACCAATTTAAGTCTGCTTCTGCTAACGGCTGTTTGGTGGCAATGAGGATATCATCCATATAGTGATAGATCATTGCATTGGGAAAATGTTGTCTGATTGGTTGCAAAGCCCAATCAACAAACAACTGACACATTGTGGGAGAATTGCGCATGCCCTGAGGTAAAACAGTCCATTCATATCGTTTTGTTGGAGCTGCTCTATTGATAGATGGCACAGTGAAGGCAAAGCGTTGAATGTCTTGTGGATGAAGCGGGATGGTAAAGAAACAGTCTTTTAGGTCAATGACAACGATGTTCCACCCTTGAGGTAACATAGTTGGTGCTGGCAGGCCAGGTTGCAAGGCACCCATTGCTTGCATTTGTTCATTGACCTTTCTTAGATCATGCAACAGTCTCCACTTTCCTGATTTTTTTGGAATTACAAAAATTGGCGTGTTCCATGGACTCACAGAGGGTCGAATGTGTCCAGCATCAAGTTGCTCTTGCACTAGTTGTTCAGCAATTTGCAGCTTTTCTTTAGTCATTGGCCACTGCTCAACCCAAACAGGGGTTTCTGTTAACCAGGTAATTTTCTGAATGGGCGGCTGCACTGCAGTGGCCGTCAGGGAAAATGCTGATCAGTGGTGAGAACCATGCCAAGTTGAGATAGTATATCTCTGCCTATCAGTCCTGGAAGTGTTCCGGGTAGAGACATGACGTAGGGTTGAGCCACAATAACTTGATTGTCTTCAAAAATGATGCTAATGGGATCCCTGCTTATCGAGGGAACTTTCATTCCACCCACTCCAACAACGTGGGTATGTGGAGCTTGCAGAGGCCAATCAGGCGGCCAATACATCTGATTGACAATAGAAATGTCCGCCCCTGTGTCAAGCATTGGCTCTAGTGTGATGCAGTGGGAACCACGCTGCAGCCGTACCTTTTTGTGCGGGCGATTTGACAGGTCTAGTGTGAAGAAAACATCATGTCCTGTTGATCCAAAGCTTCCGTCTTTTCTTTGCTTTTCATTTGGTTCTCGTGGCTGCTGACGATGTGGCAGGATGTTTTCAAATGGTAAAATTTGAGCAATCTTGCTCCCCTTTGGAATTGTCACGGGTGGTTGTAAAGCATAAGCCATAATTTGTACTTGTCCGGTGTAATCGGCATCGATGACTCCAGGAATCACGATTACACCCTGTTTACTTGTGGAGGATCTTCCAAGTAACAAACCTCCAAGTAAAGAAATTGTACTATACATTGGACCATAAACATTGGTTGGAATTAGATTGACTTCTTTATCTTGTAAGGTGACATCTACTGCTGTTGCCACATCCACGCCGAGGCTTCCCCACGTGGCGGGCCTGTTTCGGACCAAAAAGCCGTTCTTGGGGTCCTCTGGGTCAAGGCATCGATTTCTGTCCTGGTGCGCTGCCTGCATGACGCGCTGGCTTTGAGGTTTCCCGACCTGCGACAAGCTTCTGTGGCATGGGTGTCTATATTGCACTTGTGACACCACACTGCTTTATGACAGGCTCGCCTAAAATGGCCTGTTTCACCACACCGATAGCACTGCTGTTTCGATGATGACTTGTGACTGTTGCGAGGATGACTGGAGTGGTCTTTTGACAGAGCAGCTGCAATGATGTGTCCTTGTTTTTCCATGGCACCATGCACGGCATCATGCACGGCTGCTGAAAATGCTGCTGTTTGATTGTTTTGCTCAGCTCTTGTCGCACGCACGAGCATCTCATCAACTGCACAGCCTTGGGGGAGAGAAGCTAAAATGGCTCTGGTATGTGAATTGGCATTTTCAAAAGCCAGAGAGCGAAACAAATGCTCTTGGAGGTCTGGAGGCAAATCTTGTGCATCTTTTATGGCAGCAGACAGTCTATCAATAAATTGTCCATAAGGTTCTGTGGTTCCCTGCCTGATGTTAGAAAATGAAACAGGCTTCTTCTTGTCTGGAACCAACAGCAAGGCTTTGTGGGCCAATGTTTGAGCAATTTGATGGATCTCGATAGGAAAAGTCAGTTGCACATTAGTTCTAGCATATGGTCCTTGCCCTGTTAGCATGTCAGGCTGGAGTGCATACAAAGGATCTCCAACTGCTTGGTGTTTGTTCGCTTCTTCAAACGCTAAACGTTTCCATTCTCTTTCAAAAATGAGAAATTGTGAAGGGGTTAAAAGCAAAGATGCAATGTTTGAGCAGTCAGCAGGGCAGAGGACATCTGCAGTGAAAATGTATTATGTTCTTGGCTGCCTCTGATCTAATTCCATATGTGCTAACTGTTTGCTTTGCTTGGCTTAACACCTTCCATTCGTGAGGCTCCCATCGAGCTTGGGCATTTTCTGTAATCACTGGGCAAGCAAGGGAACTTGCTATATCAAAGTTGCCATCTTTCATGGCATCTTTTACTATTTTGGACCACCTGTTTGCAATCGGATTTGGCTGGGTGACTGACAATGCCATGCGATCTTCCTTAGAACTCGGTCTGGTAGATAGTTTTGCGAGTCTCTCAACTGTGTGTCGCAGCCCACGCGCGTGCTGCGGTTCTTTCTTTCGCCGTGATGGGCTGCGAAAATCGGGGCTGGAACTGTCCTGGTCTGAGTCGGAATCCGAGTCAGAATCAGAGGGCAGGGGACACTGGGCTGCCGCGGGTCGATGTGTCTTTTTAGCAAGCCGCGCCGTGGCCCCGGGATCCACGGCAGTGGCTGAGGACTCCGCGACGGAAGTGGGCATGGGCGCCGCCATGTTTGTTTTGGTCACGTGAACTCCCTGCGCCTGCGTCACCGCCTTGTCTTCCGGTGAGGGGATGGGCGGCGGGTTTTTGGTTTCGTCACCGCCCTTGTCGCCGCCCTTGTCGCCGCCCTTGTCACCGCCCTTGTCACCGCCCTTGTCGCCGCCCCCCTGTGTCGTCTCCTGAGCCGGCCCCGCTCCGCCCTCGGTCCCGCCTGCTGTCTCGTCTTTCACCACGCCCCCAGACTCTGGCGGCTGCTGCGCTTCCTGTTCTCCTCCATTTTTTCCAGACAGAGACAAAGACTTTTCCTGTGCATTGACCACGCGGTTTTCAGCAGAGCTAATAACATCTTGCAGGTTAGAATAAACGGGCGCTGCATTTCCTTTCACTGGATGGGCTGAATTGATGCCAAAAAATCTCGCTACCTTAGAGGATTTTTGCGTATTTGTTAATTCTGCCGGCGTACCAATTTCCATAGCTTGGATCGCAGCTTGGGCTGCCTTTCGCTCGGCAACTAAAGTCTCTAAAGTAGTTAAAATTTTTTGCCAGACAGCGCCAAGTTCTTGAGCTATTTTTCCCTCTCGTCCTCCAGCAATCGCGGCTTTCCACAACAAATTGCCAATTTCTCTCCACTCGGCTTCACAAAAAACGAGTGAAGAATTGCTTAATTTCCCTTTCTTCTTGGCCCACAGGGCCAACTGTTCTACTTCACTTTCTTTAAGTTTTTCGCCTCTCTTTGAGAGCATACTGATGAGAAGGCGGCTGGCCGCGAGCATTTCAGTATCCATTTTTTCTTTTTCCTTTCTCTCTTTTCCCGCGGGCCGCTTACCTTCACCTTCCACGGCGTGCCGCTGTCTCACCCTGGGCAAAACGGAGCGAATCACGCCTTCAGCCTCCCAGCTCTGAGTCAGTTCATCTCCGCAAGTCCTGCTCACCACTGGTCCAGAGGGGGCCGCTTGGCTCCGGAACTCCGGCAGGTCTGGAGATAAGCTCAGAGACTTCTAAACTCTCTTCTTCAAAGTTTCACCGCATAAGGTGAAATCAAAAACGTATTTAAACAGAAAAACGTATTTAAACAGAAAAAACGTATTTAAACAGAAAAACGTATTTAAACAAAAAACGTATTTAAACAAAAAATCGTATTTAAACAGAAAAAAATCGTATTTAAACAGAAAAATCGTATTTAAACAAGTTAGCATTTAAGCAAGGTCCCTGTTCGTGGCGCCATTTATCATCAGGGTATTTCCATGGGAGGCTGAACAGAGCAACACAGGTCCAACCAATTTGGTTATATCATATGTTCTCTCTTTATTGCTTCAAAATGGTGGTTTATATACAGTCTCAGATAGTTTATGTGAACAGGTGTTTTCTAATTGGTACTAGATTAAAAAGGAATGTAAGCAATCTTAACTTTAAGGTCACTACGGTAAAATTACTAAAACTACATTAATTAAATCCAAGCACACCTTAAGGTAATTTCTAACTGCGCCACAAGCTTGCTCACTACTAACAAGGCCTAACTCTGAGGCCTAATTCAGGCCCAAATCTGAGGCCTAGTTTAGGATAGCTCAGGCTACGTCCCATAACAAATCATGCCCCTGCTCTCTAAGAAATTCCTCTACAAGAAACTTTGGAGTTGGCTTCTGCCTTGGAGTTCTGGAGAGGTTTCTTCAGCTCCCTCTCAGGGACTGATGTTAAGGGCCTCAGCACAAAGCCCTGAGAGGGTCATTAAAGTCCTTGTGCTGTGTCTGTGCTGATGAGCTCGGCTGAGCTCATCATCCAGAGGGAGATCCTGGCAACCAAGAAGAGCTTAAAAACACATTTCTGTGGATGAGCAGCTTTTCTGCCAGCCCAGCAGGGCTGGGGCACTGCCTGCAGCCACCCCGGGCACAGCACAGAGGCACAGAGAGCTTCAATCACTCAGGGCTGGGAAGGTGCTGAGAAGGGACTGGGGGAGAATCACTGCCAGCCCTTGGCACAGGAACCTCTGGCTGCAGGACAATGCAGCTGCAGCTCCTGCAGTGATCTCCTCAAGGTGCAGCATCCCAATGCCTACAGACTGTGTGAGTGCATTCTCTGATGATCTCTTGTGTAGAGCAGCCAGGGGTGCCCCGGGCTGTGGTGCAGAGCAGGGTCCTGCAGCCCAGGGCGCTGTGCTGGCCCAGGGACTCTGCTGCCTGCCAGGGACAGCTCTCAGCCGGCCTGGGGAGCTGCTGCCAGCACTGGAGGAAGAGATCTGGGTGGAAGGAGACAGCTGGTAATGCATGGAAATTTTCTCCTTATGTGGTGAGGATGCTGCATTGCTCAAGACTGCTCCCAGCATGACATTTAACTCCAGCACATATCCAAGTAGATTATACAAGGATCACAGTAAGGTCGGAGCTTCATAAAAGGGAAAATCCTGCTTTTTCAATCTACTGCTCTGTGTTGCCAGGATGGGAAATTGCACATAGATATTCGTCTCGGAGTTCAGGTTTTGAAAAAAACCCAATCTTTTCTAAGATTTTAATAAACCAGGCAGTGATAGAAATCAGCAAAGAGTCCCTCCCAGGCAGCACTGGTGTCGCTTTTCCAGCCTCCTCAGGGTTGCTCTGACGTTGCCATCAGAGCCTGCAGAGCCAGAGATGGCCCTGGGCAGTGCCTGAGCTGGGAGGGCTCTGCAGGGCAGAGCTGAGCCCCCAGGGCTGGGCTGGGCTCTGGCAGCACTGGCAGGGCCCAGCCCTGGGCACAGGGAAGCAGCTGCAGGCAGGGACAGCTGCAGGCAGCAGAGCCCTGGGCAGGCAGGGAGGGGGAGCTGCTGCTGAAATGCCCTGGCAGGGGGGTTAGGACAGCTCTGGGCCATCCCCTGCACTGCAGATTTCTTCCTCAGCAAAAGCCCCTGTTCCCTGCACCACCAAGCAGAGCCTTTGTTTTAAACGCCATGGCGTCAGAAGGAGTTGCCACCCTGGCAGATCCCCTTGATGACAGGACACTCCCTGTGCCCATCTGATGTCCCTGTACAGCCTCCAGAGCAGTGTTTGGGAATTTCTCCTTTTTCCCTTCTCTTGCTGCTGTCTTTGTTGGCAGCTCACGTGGGAGCTCTGGGCAATGAGTGTGCAGGACTCTCTGTTCCTCCTCAGGGGAATCCTGGGTGCCATCGCCCTCCAGCCCCCAAAGGTGACAGCCCTGGGCAGCTGAGAGCAGGAGTGATGGACAGCCTGTCTGCCCCAGCCTGCACCAAGGGATGATCTCTGCCTCACAGCACCCACGAGGTGTCTCTCAGATGCGAGTGGAAATGTCAAGGATTTCTGCCTTAAAAATTCCACTGCCTGTTCTGGGGAAAGTAGAAGTAAATAACCAAAACAACATCCCGAGAGCTCTGCTCTGCAGTAAGGCAAATTGAGGGTTACAGTGCTGAAAAGCTGTTTATTATTCTGAGTGGATTTAATCAAACATCACTCCCAGTTCCAGTTTACCTGTGGTTTTAGTGAAAACCTGAGTCCTCCAGGACATCAGGAGAGCTCCAAGCTCCTTGGAGATTTCTAAGCCAGCTCTCACCAGTGTCAATGAAATATCCTGTACATTTAAGCCAGAAAAGGTTTTGTGTGCTAAGAAGTGATTTGGAGAGATTTACATGAAGATTGATATAAATTTAATTCTGAGACATAAATAGTAACGTGTCACTGCCTTCTCCTTCTCAGACAGGTGCTGATACCAGGGGGGAGGTCATGACCAACAGCAGCTCCATCAGCCACTTCCTCCTGCTGCCATTGGCAGACACACGGCAGCTGCAGCTCCTGCACTTCTGCCTCTTCCTGGGCATCTCCCTGGCTGCCCTCCTGGGCAACGGCCTCATCATCAGCGCCGTAGCCTGCGGCCACCTCCTGCACAGCCCCATGTTCTTCTTCCTGCTCAACCTGGCCCTCACCGACCTGGGCTCCATCTGCACCACTGTCCCCAAAGCCATGCACAATTCCCTCTGGGACACCAGCACCATCTCCTACGCAGGATGTGCTGCTCAGCTCTTTTTCTTTCTAATCTTCATCTCAGCAGAGGTTTCCCTGCTGACCATCATGTGCTACGACCACTACGTGTCCATCTGCAAACCCCTGCACTACGGGACCCTCCTGGGCAGCAGAGCTTGTGCCCACATGGCAGCAGCTGCTTGGGCCAGTGCCTTTCTTTATTCACTGCTGCACACGGCCAATACATTTTCCCTGCCCCTGTGCCATGGAAATGCCCTGGGCCAGTTCTTCTGTGAAATCCCACAGATCCTCAAGCTCTCCTGCTCCAGATCCTTCTTCAGGGAACTTGGGCTCATTGCTGTTAGTGCCTGTTTAGCATTTGGTTGTTTTGTGTTCATTGTTTTCTCCTATGTGCAGATCTTCAGGGCTGTGCTGAGGATCCCCTCTGAGCAGGGACAGCACAAAGCCTTTTCCACCTGCCTCCCTCACCTGGCTGTGGTCTCCCTGTTCCTCAGCACTGTCCTGTTTGCCTACCTGAAGCCCCCCTCCATCTCGTTCCCATCCCTGGATCTGGCCCTGTCAGTTCTGTACTCGGTGGTGCCTCCAGCCCTGAACCCCCTCATCTACAGCCTGAGGAACCAGGAGCTCAAGGCTGCACTGTGGAGACTGATGACTGGATGCTTTCAGGAACACTAAACTGCTGGCCAGTTTCTGCAAATCATTTGTAATAAAAGTCATCTTTGAACCTTCCTGTTGGTTTGGTTATAGGCTTTTTTCGTGTGTTTTATAGTTTTAACCTTGTCCAAAAATAACTGTCGTTTTTTGTGCCATTTCTCATTTGGTTCTTCTCCTCCTTTCCTGTGGCCACAGACTTTGTCAATGAGGGGCTGCACTCTTGGTGGCTTTAAAGGAACTCAAGGATCTCCTAGGCAAATATTCTGCAGAGATCTCCCTTTGGTTCCCTTCTCTGCAGCTGCAGCAGCAATGTCTGTGTGCAGAGCTGGGGGCAGATCAGTGCTGGCACAGCAGCTGTGCCCAGCAGCAGCAGCAGCCCTTGGTGTTGCCAGTGCTGCTGCCGTGGCCCTGCCCTGCTGCCCTGCTGGCCCTGGTGTTGCTGTAGGGCCTGAGTGCTCTCGGGGCCGGGCACAGTGCTGGGGGTGGCAGTGCCGGGGCTGCAGCAGGGACAGGCCATGGGCACTGCTGGGGCAGCGCTGACACCTCAGGCCAGGCCCTGGGGGCTGCAGGCTCCTTGCCCAGGCTCTCTCCAGAACACTTTGCCCAGGCCAATGCTGAGCACGGAGAAGCCCCGGGAGCAGCCCCAGGCTGGCCGTGGGCAGGCTGGGGGCAAACAGCATGGCTGGGGCTCTGCAAGGTGTCTGGGGGAGACAAGGGGAAGGAGCAGCAGAGCAGGGGCTGATCCATCCCCACTGTGCTGGACACCCCAGGGCAGCGTCCCACAGCGTCCTCATGCACCTGCCAACAACATCCCCCTCTGCAGCCCTGGCCTCTCCCCCAGCTCACACAGATGCTGCATCCTTGCAGGCACAGACACGGCAGCACTGCCTCAGCAGCCCCTGTTTGCACTGCCCAGAGCAGACGTCAGCACCCGCATGGTGTTGGTGTGGGGAGATGAAACTGAGGGAGCACAAATGCCATCAGCCCCTGGGGCCAGGAAGGGCTGGGGGACAGCAGGGAAACCACTCAGGTTTGTGGTGGCCTCTGAAGTCACCTAGAAAGTTTGTTCCCATCAGCTGGGAGTTTCCTGTGCCACTGCAGATGTTGTTGCTCAGAGCCAGGGCTCCCTGGCAGCCACCTCCAAACTACCCTTACCATTACCTTTGTATCACCTTGGCTTTCTTTACTCTTCCTCTTGCCACCCCTTTTCCCTGCCCTGCAAACAGCCCATCCCTGGTTGTCCTTTCCTCTCTGGCCTCACTCACAATTTCCCTTCTTGAGTTGTAACTATGAAATGTCCCTTGGGGAGCGGGATCATCCTCCAAGTGCTTCAGGAATTGTCTGCAGGCTCCTGCAGTGCCTCATGCTGCTCCCTTGCCAGAGGCACCACAGGCCAGGGGGGCCCATCTGGGCTGGTGTGTCTGGCTGTGGGGCTCCCTGTGCTGGGCAAGGAGGAGGAGCTGCAGAGGCTCTGCAGGACTGACAGGATGGGCTTGGGGGCTGTGAGGAGAAGCTGAGGGACCTGGGCTGCTGCACCTTGTGAAGAGGAGGCCCAGGGCTCATCCTGCAACTGCTGCAAGGGTGGTTTCAGGGAATCCCAGAATCAGCAAGGTTGGAAAAGACCTTGGACATCATCAAGTCCAACCTGTTCCCTGACACTGCCTTGTCTCCTCTGAGCCTCCTCTTCTCCAGGGTAAAAAACCCCAGCTCCCTCAGCCACTCCTCACAGGATTTGTGTTCCACACCCCTCTCCAGCCTTGTTGCCTTTATCTGGACACACTTCAGCCCCTCCATGTCCTTCCTAAATTTGGGGGCCCAGAACTGGACACAGCACTCGAGGTGCTGCCCAACCAGTGCTGAGTACAGGGAAGAATCACTGCCCTGCCCCTGCTGGCCACACTGTTCCTGATCCAGGCCAGGAGCCATTGGCTTTCTTGGCCACCTGGGCACACTGCTGCCTCATGTCCAGCCTGCTGTCCATCAGTTCCTGCAGGTCCCTTTCTGCCTGGCTGCTGTCCAGCCACTCTGTCCCCAGCCTGTAGTGCTGCAGGGGTTGTTGTGGCCAAAGTGCAGGACCCAGCACTTGGGCTTGTTACACCTGACATTGTTGGATTTGGGCTCTGGATCCAGCCTGTCCAGGGCCCTGTGCAGAGCCCTCCTTCCCTGCAGCAGATCAACACTCCCAACCAGCTTGGTGTAACCACAGTTTTAGGAGGCTCTAGAGTGTCACAGTGGTCTCCATATTTCCATGAGGGCTCTCAGTGCCACAATGTCCATTTGCTTCCATTGGATATCTTGGTGTTACCCAGTCCCTTGGATCCTTGGGCCCCGCAGTGTCACAATGGTGCCTTGGTCCCCCCAGGCCTGCAGTGTCACAGTGGATCCTTGGTTCCATGAGGTCTGGCAGTGCAGCAATGGTCTCCTTGATTCCAGAGGGTCACAATGGCCTTTTGGTCTCATGGGGCCCTGTGCTGGTTTCAAACAGATTTGGGAGAAACCATCCCACGGGTTCCCCCTCCCCTCCCCCAACCGGTTCAGGAAGAAAGACTTCCTGAGAGAGAGGTGGAAAAGACCTGTTTATTTCACAGGCAAAACACTCCCCAGCACAATACCTGATGACAAGAGCCTCGTGCCGCTTACAGAGGAATAACAAACTTGGGAAAGAGCAAGTGTCCTCTTGCAGATGTTGCTGCTGCCCGTCTCCGCTAGTGCTGGGAGGAAAGGGAGTTGTTATGCAGGGCTGGTCTTGGTGGGTGGGTCCCCTGTGGAGGCCCCCGGTGCTTTCCCAGGTTCCCAGTCCAGAGAGATCGGAACAGTTCCGAGGAGAGGGAGAAAAAGGGAAAAAAAGGGAAAAAAAACCCTCCAGCTATTCTATAGACCTAACTATGCTAGCTCTAAGTTACTACTAACTACTATTCTCCTGGAGAAAAAACAGCTTCTTTTGTCTTGTGGATTCCTCCCCCGCTTCGTCTCAAGGTCCGTCCGAGGAGCAGAGCTTTCCTGGGGAAAAACAAACTGCGCCTTCCCCCCACTTTACACCCAACAGATGATTGAGGGATAAACACATCACCCTAGGACATTCCACCCCTTATCCCCATATCGTCGACTTAGGGCCAAAACCAACATATATTCCACATAAAACTTTCATTCGTTATCCCCACAAAAAACAAGCAATACTGAGCCACTGAATCCAGGCCCCAGACTGCAGAGTGGCAGGATTCCTCTCTCACTTGCTCATACCTTCAACACTTGCTCATACCTTCCACACTTAACACATACCCTCTCACTTACACATTTCCTTCTATTTCATTCTGCATGGTTTAATGTACAGACAATGGCAATAGCATCCAGCAGAGAGTGATGTTTACAAATGATTCTCACCCAACAATCAGATCTCCCTGAGGTACACATCGTGTTGTTCCATCTTTCTGCATTATCCACCATGTGCAACCTGGTCCCTGAGCAAAGACAACCCCACGAACGGGTTTGCCTGTGCTTAAGGCAGACTTGACCCACACTGTCTTCCCTAACAGGCCTCTGACATGCACCACTGGGACTTTATCTCCATCTATTGTATGCAGACGCTCAGCCTGGGCGGGGCCTGCTCGGTTGGTGGAGCCTCGGGTGTTGACCAACCAGGTGGCTGTTACGACCCGTTCAAAGTGAACTAAGTTCGTATTTAGTTTCTTAGAGTACAAAGGAGACAAAAAATGCTGTTTAACCAAAATCAGTATACTTTATTCAATATCAATATACCCACTAAAATTGATATGCTTTATTTAATGTACTCACCAAAATGATATGCAATAACAAGAGAAAGAAACGGAAGAGAGAAAGTTATATAGATAAAAGCAAGAGAGAAAAGAGAGATAGGACAGATAGGATATAATTACCACAGAGAGAGACAAAATCCTCACAGCAATCCAATAGGTCCGCCTTCGCAAATCCTCGTAGCGTGCTGCTAATAGATTTGCCTTCGCAGAACCCTCGTGGAGCTGATAGATCTTCGTCTTCTGTGGGGAGGTCCTCAAAAGGGGTCTCTTCTGAGGCAGAATATATAGTTCTCCAAAATGGGGGAGAAGTCCCGTGATGGAGTCCAGGCCCATGCACAATGCGAGGGAGGGGGAGAACAGGGCAAGCTGTCCTGCTACACCTCAGGCACAGGTGGTCCAAAATCCAGCAGCAGTGTAGCGTGCTGCGACTACCATTGTTTCAGCAGGATGTATGTCCGGGAACTCAGCTCCCAAGCAAACACACCTGGGCAAAATGGCAATTCTGGTTGCAGTTGCATCAGCTCTTGAGGTTTCCCTCTCATTCCCCCCCAAAGTCTCCACGACAAAAAACGTGAGACAAAATTGAGGGTCTTTGGGCCGTCTCTCACACCAAGGTGACCGTGTTCTACTACAGGATCTTGGAAAACCAAAG
The DNA here is from genome assembly GCA_021534815.1 of Acrocephalus arundinaceus. NCBI lineage: Eukaryota > Metazoa > Chordata > Aves > Passeriformes > Sylviidae > Acrocephalus > Acrocephalus arundinaceus. The sequence continues at coordinate 4,398 of JAJEOU010001294.1, read as the reverse complement.
GTCCATGGTAATGCTGTGGATCCAAGGAGATTGTTGTTGGCAATATGGAAGCTCATGAAACCAGAAGTCCATTGTCACACAGCATGGCCTCATGAAAGCAGGGGCTTTTGTTAGACTGTGTGGCCTCATGCAAACATGAGCCATTGTGACACAGCGTGGCCACATGGAACCAAGGGGCCTTTGTGACTGAGGAACCTCATGGAACCAAGAGTCCATTGTTACACTGTGGGGCCCTGTGGAACCAACGGGACCACAGTGACATTGCAGGGTCTCATGGAACAGTGGAGACTGTTCTGACACTTTGGGACCCACTGGTACCAAAGGGGCCATTATAGCATGGCAGGGCCTCATGGAATCAAGGGGGCTGCAGTGAACACTGTGGGTCTCCATGGGATGCAGGGTCCATTCTGACACTGTGGAACCAAGGAGACCAGAGTGACACTATAGGGCATGATGGAAGCAAAGGTCCGTTGTGATACAGCAGGGCCTCATGAAACCCTGGAGGCCATTTGTACACCTTAAAGCCTTGGGAAACCAAACAGGCCATTGTGGCACTTCAGAGCTTTGTGCAGCCAAGGGGACCCCAGGAGACACTGTGGGGTTCAATGAAACCAATGGTCTGTTGTGACACTACAAGGCCTCATTGAACCTAGAGGCCATTGTGACACTACAAAGCCTCATGGAAACAAGGAATCATTGTGACACTATGGACTCTTGGCAGGCCAAGGGGCAGTTGTCATCCTGTGTGGCACCATTGATCCAAGGAGTCCATTGTGACACTACAGGGCTCCGTGAAACTGAGGATTCAAGTAACAGTGCAGGACCCCATGGAACAAAAGGGTTGCAGGACTGCATGGAACCAAATGTTCATTGTGACATTGAGGGGCCTCATAAAATCCTAGAGCCCATTATGACACTTTAAAGGCCTGGTTGAATCAAGGGGCTCTGCAGGGCCTCATGGAACCAAGGTGACTCTTCTGACATTGTGAGTCCCCATGGATCTAAGGGGCCATTGTGACCCTGTGGGAATTTATGGAACTCATGGGATCATGGAGGCACTGCTGGGCTACATGGTCCAATTGGGACAGTGTAAAATCAGCCTGAAGCAGGGCTTGGTGGAACCATGGAGACCATGGTGACACTGTGGGGCCCCACAGAACCAAAGGGCCGCTGTGACCCGGCTGGGCCTCATGGAAGCACGGAGCCATTGTCACACTTGAGAAACAAAAAGGATATTGTGACCCTGTGTGGCCTCATGGAAACAAGGGAAGATGGAACAGGTCTTGCTGGTTGGGCCTCCCAGGGACCACCTGACAGGTCCAGCTGATCTTGGAATGCTGAGGGCTGCCTCTCATCAGCCCCTGGAGCACTGGGGCCCTGTGCTTTCCTTCCTATGGAAAAGAATTATCAATCTTTCCCTATATACAACAGTTCTTCCAGACAAAAGCTGCCAGGACAGAGAGCTCTGGCTGGCCTTGGGCTTTGGTGGCCACCTTTCATCTCAAGGAAGCCCTGAGGAAAGGATTTAAACAGGTTTGACTACTGGAACATCAAGGAGTTTCTCATCCTCTGAAAAACTCTGATGCTCTTCTGGTCATATGTGTAATTTTTCTCTTTAGTATTATCCATAAATTACTATTTGCATCCAAAAATTATGATTCTTATCACTCTTCCAGTGTTATCTGAAACAAAACACCTCCTCTACATATGGATTCAGGTCACCTGTATAATAGAACACAAGAAATAATCCAGCAGGAATTCTTTGTCTCTGCTCTCATCTGTCACATCTCCTCTGGAGCTGGAGGTGCAGCCCCAGCACTTGGGAGGGCTCAAGGGGTCACAAGATCAGCTCCCACAAAGAGAATTTGGGGACTCTGGGATGCTTTTCTTGGCCCCTGCACGCTCACCCAGGCTGAGATGGACACTGATGCTTTCTCTGTCAGGCTCTCTCAGCCCAGCCCAGCTCCCTCCAAGCTCTGCCAGCTGCCCTGAGCTCTGGGCAGCACCAAGGGCCTCTCCCCAGCACAGCCCAGCCGCCTCTGGCCCCACAGCTCTGCTCAGGCCAGGCTGCTCTGGGAAGGGGCCCCACGGCCTCAGCCCCTGGCAAGGGCACAGCAGCAGCTGCAGCTCAGACAGGACTCAGCCCCACCCATGGGGAAGGTGATGGGCCAAGGGAAAAGGAGGCTCCCTGTGTGCCCTGCTTCCCTCTGGCTGAGGTGCTGAGAGCTCTGCAGCCCCTGCTGCCATCCCATCTGCCCAGGCCAGCACAACAGCCGTGGCCTTGAGGCCCTCCAGAGCTGCTCCTGCTGCAGGCCCAGGGCCCAAAGCTGGGGCAGCCAGAAAGCTGTGCCCATTTCTGTTCATTGCTGCTTTGTTGGGGATGGATCCTCAGGTCCTTGGAGGTTGCTGCTGAATTTTACTTTTCTAGAGCCCTCTTCTTTCTTGAACTCTTCAGTTGAAAAATTCAGTGAAAAAAGCTTGTAAACATTTGTTCAAAAGATGCAAACAAGACAAGCCCCTGGGAATATTTTAGGTTTTCAATTCTTCTGTGGTCAATTAGATTTCAGAAGTTAAAAAACTTCTCAAGAACTTAATAGGAGATTGAAACACTGAAGTTTCTTTAACTTTTAATGGGTCCCACTGAGGGACAGGACTGAGAAAATGTCCCCAGGTTCCAGTTAGAGCAGAATAGGTGGGGACGAACAAGGCAAAGGTGTCTTAGATGCCAATTAAACCTGGATGTGTTTCATGAGTCCAAAGGGCCAAGGCCTGAGCTCCAGCCCCTGGCAAAGCAGATCCTGTCCCTCCCTCCTTGCTCAGGGCCCTTCCCAGGCCACTGGGATGTAGGGATGTGCAATGCCAAGGGCAGCACCATGGGGTGACCCCGGCCAGGCTGCTGAGCAGGGACAAGGAGGCAATGAGGCCCCAGGCCTGCAAGGGTCACTTGTCCCCTCATGGCCTCAGGCCCAGGCCCAGCAGCCATGGCCAAAGTGCTGCAGGAGTTGGCTGTGTCAGGGCCTTTCAGCTGCTGCCCATGCCTGTGCCCTGTCCAGCCCAGGCTGTCCTACGGTGTCCATGCCCTGTGCCTCTGTCCCTGCAGGCTGTCGTCATCCCGTGGCTGCCCCACTTGGCTGGCCCCTTCCTTTGCTGACAGCTCTGCGTCCTGCCTGCCTCTGCCTGCCCACACAAAGCCTTGGGGTTGATACCAAAAGGGTTATTTCCATTTTTACTTTGCCTGTGAAGTTTGTGCACAGGAACAAGGCATGCTGGGCCTGCATTACCAGCAAGGATGGTTGGAAGACAAGAAAACATCTGGCTCAAGAGTGCAGTGAAAGAAAAAACAAGAAGTGAATCTGGGAACTTGGGTTGGGTTTTATGGTAATGGCTAAATTGTAATACACATGAAGTGACTGTATATAAGTAACACTCTTTTAGGATCACATGTCCATGTAGGGTTAGGAGTTACTGCATGGTGGACCTCAAGCCTGAAAGAGTGATGCCCTCTAAATTGCAAATTAATATTAAGGAGTTTCATTCTCTTATTTCATAGATTTGGTGACAGTGGGGCCTGACAGAATCAAGGAGTTAACTGTGACTCCTTGGAACCTCATGGAACCAAAATCCTTTGTGCCACAGCAGGACCACATAGAACCAATGGTCTTTTGTGATACTGAAGATCCAAGGAGACCATTGTGAGACTATGGAACCTCAGGGAGCCCAGGGGCCATTCTGACACTGAGAAACCTCATGGAATCAAAAGTACATTGTGACAGAGAAAGGCTTCATGGAATCAAGATTCCATTGTGACATAGCAAGGCCTTGTTTGAGCAAGCGAACCATTGTTGAAAGTAAAGAAACTCATGGAACCAAGGGGCTACTGTGAAACACCAGGGCTGCATGGAATGAAAGGTCCATTGTGACAATGTGGATCCAAGGAGACCATGGTGATACTGTGGGGCCTCATTAAACCATGGGGCCATTCTGAAACAGTAAGGCCTTGTGAAATTATGTGCTACTGTGACAATGTGGGCCCTCACGGAACCAAAGTGATCATGTTATACTGTGGGACCTCATGGATCAAAGGGTCCAAGGTGACACTGCAGAACCAAAGAGACTTTCATACCCTAGTATGAAAGCTCACAGAACCAGAACTCCATTGTGACACAGCAAGGCTTCATGGAATTAAGAGTCCATTGCAACTCTGTTGGGCCTCATGGAACCATGAGACATTGTGACACAGCTTGGCCACATGGAGCCAAGTGGCCATTTTGACTGAGGAACCTCATGGAACCAAGAGTCCATTGTTACATTCTGGGGCCCTGTGGAACCAACGGGACCACAGTGACATTGCAGGGTCTCATGGAACAGTGGAGACTGTTCTGACACTTTGGACTCACT
>JAJEOU010001295.1:22221-60044 GCA_021534815.1 Acrocephalus arundinaceus | reverse complement strand
CCCCCAGGAGGGAATTTGGGGAGGGGCAGAGGGGGTGCACAGCCCCCACCAGGGGATGACCTCGCCCCAGCCCCTTTGTTCAGCACCAAGCTGGGCTTGGGGCCGCAGCAGGAAGAGCCCCAGGGGAAGCAGATCCTGCAGGTGGGACAGGGCTTGGGCTCAGGGCAAGGCCCTGCCCTGCACACCTGGCTCAGGTGTGACCCTGCCCGGGAAGGGAGCGGGACATTCCCATCCCCACGGATCAGGTGGCAGCAGCACTTGGAGCATGGACATGGAAATACTGGGAGCAACTGGACCACACTGAGGGCTACTGGGACTGACTGGGAGAACTGGAATGACTGGTGTGTGGTGGAGGTAACTGGGATACACTGGGAATGAGTAATAATCTGAGGACTCTGGGGTGACTGGGATTGAGCATGCTGGGGGAAACTGGGATATACTGGGGGTGTCTGGAATGATATTGCAGGGGACAACATTGGGAATACTGGGACCATGTTGGGGGAAACTGGCAGCAACTGGGTGTGAATTTGAAACAGGACAGCCAATTGATAGCATTTGGGTAGAGCAATGGATGATGTCAGTTTTACCAAAGCCTTGGAGACTGTCTCCTACAACATCCTTAAATACAAACTATCCATATGCCCTGGGAAGAAGACTGAAAAATGGATGGGTGGTTGGGCCCAGAAGATTGTCATCAGTGGCAGAAAGCAGAGCTGGAGGTAAGTCCTGTGCTCTGACCCCCAGGGGCTGATAGCGGGGCAGATACTCTTGAAAGTCTTCATGAATGGCTGGGCTGGAGGTGCAGTTTACCCTCAGCAAGTTTGCAGACAACACAAAAGTGGCAGGAGCAGCTGCTACACCAACTGCTTGTGCTACTCAGAGGGACCTTGGCAGGCTAAAGAATTGGCCTGAGGGAAATCAGATAAAGTTCAACAAAGGGAAGTGACAAGTCTTGTGCTGGGGAGGAATAAGCCCATGCACCAACAGCTGCTGGAGGCCGACTGCCTGGGAGCAGCTTTTCTGTTACCTTGCCTTGGTGCTTTAGGGCTGTGCTGCCAAGCAAAGGCAGGATGCGTGCAGGCAGAGAAGCAAGGGTTTGCCCTGACCTGCCCTGCCGCGTGCCCGGCCAGCCCCGGGAGCCGCCGCGCCCGGCTGTGCCCGGCCCCGGCTCTGGGCGCTCGTCCCGCCGAGTCCGGGCCGCGCCGGGCCGCGCGGGCGCGCGCGGGCCGAGCGCAGCGCCCCCTCAGGCCGCCGCCGCCGGTGCAGCCGCGGCCGTTGCGCTCTGGCGTTGTGGCACAGGCGGCGATCGACGCCATGGCGGAGGTGCCGCTGCCCGTGGGATTAACGCCCGCACCTTCCCCGCCAGCTGTGGCACCTGGTGAACAGCCCCGTGTCCGCTCTGTGCGCTGGACAGCCAGGCCGCGGGCTGCTCATTGACCGCTCCCTCTTCCAGCGGGAGCTGCTCAGCCGGGCGGCGCTCGGGGCCCGGCCCCGCACACCTTCAGGGCCACGCAGTTCCGCAGCTTCGTGCGCCAGCTGAACCGCTACGGCTTCCGCAAGGTGCCGGGCCGGGCTGGCGCTGCTGCGCGGGCGATGCGGGGGCCTGGCTCCATTATAGCAGCCCTGGTTTCGCCGTGACCGCCCCGAGCTCCTGCTCCGCATCCGGCGCCGGAGCGCGGCCAGCAGGCAGCGGCTGGCGGCGGGGCGGGAGGGGCGCAGGCGGGGCGGGAGCGGCTCCCAGCAGCTCCCCGGGGCGCGGCCGCTGCCGGACGGGCGGCGCAGGCGCGGTCGCTTCAAGGCGCTGCCCAGGGAGCGGCCGCCGCTGCCGCCCGGGTGCCCGCCCAGCGGCTTCCTCCTGCTGCACAGGGAGCGGGCGCTGCCAGGCGGGCAGGAGCTGCGCCGGCCCCGGTCCCAGCCCGGCCGTTTCCAGCAGCCGCCCAGGGAGCGGCCGCCGCTGGCCCGGCGCCCGCCCTGCAGCTTCCACCTGCTGCACAGGGACCGGCCGGGGCCGGCCCGGCGGGAGGGGCCGAGCCGCTTCCAGGAGCTCTACGCGGAGCGGCCGCTGCCCGCCGAGCGGGAGGTGCCCCGGATCCCGCCCTGCCAATTCCTCGGGTTCCAAGGCGAGCGACTGGGGCTGCTCGGACGGGGAGGGGCCACCAGCCGCTTCCAGGAGCTGTACGGGGAGCAGCTGCCTCCGCTCGACCGAGAGGTGCTCAGGTTTCAGCCTTGCAGCTTCCAGCAGCTCCACGGGGAGCAGCATCCCCCAGCCTCCAACCCACCAGGTAGGAAAAGAATCCTAGCCTTGCTTTTCCAAAAGGTCATGAAAAGTGATTCTTTAAAGTATTTTTTCCCAGTGCTCTGTCGTTCTAAGACAGAAATTGTCAAGCCAACTAGAAAGGGACACTAGAAAGTCAAAAGATTCTCTGCCTGGTTTTCCTCTGTGCTTTCTCTGATATTTGATCCAAGGCAGCAATAGAGCTCTGTGTCCCAAAGCCACACTCTGGAGCCTGACTCACGGGTTTGGATTCTTGCAGCTGCACCGGGCAATTCAGCCCCTCATGCTCCAGCTGGCAGTGCTGGCTGTGCAGCATCAACGGCCTCCAGCTCAGCGCAGAATGCACCTGCAGGAGAGGAATCACCCCGGCTGGATCTTGGCCTGGCTGTTGAGAAGATGATCCGGGAGATCAGGAATCCCCTGCCTGAAAGGTCTCCCTGTGCTCAGGTAACCCCATTGGATGGGAATGAAAGAGGCTGGACTGAGAGTTTTGAATGTTGTTACATGGCTGAGAAGCAAAGGTTTCTTGAGTTTAATCTTTTCATTCTTCTTAGTTATCTAATTATTCTTTGTCAAGTAAGATTTCCAAAAGAAAAGGGAATGACAAAGTCTTTCCCACAGTGAGGATGAGAGGTGTGAGCCTGTGCTGGCCCCTTCGGTTGTTCCTTTTCCTTGGGAAGAATGCCTCGTGCAGGGGCATTTGTGGTGATGCTTTGTAGGTTCTAACAGGCTTTGTTGGGTGGGAAAGAAGAGAAGAGTGTTTGGAGAATTGCCACTGAAGGCAAAGTGTCCCATGCAGGGAGGGGCACACCAGAGGTGTCTCTGTTGCAGCAGCAGATGTGGGCTCTGCCTCTTTGGGTTGGAAGGCCAAGGCAAAGCCAGGGCTGGGCTGCAGCTGCTGCTGCTGCTGCTGTGTGAGCCCTGCCGTGCGTGTGGGCGCTGCCAGAGCCGTGTGTGGGGATGGGCTGGAGCTGCAGCTTCCTTGTCCTTTTGTTTGACAGATTCAGTCTTTGGATTAGGAATCTCATTTCTCTTAACTCCTGCCTCTTCCCAGACTTGTCTGGAGAGTGAGTGCTGGCACAGCCCTTTTTGCAGATTATTGGACGTGTTGGCCAAAGAATGTCTCTTTCTCTTGCTGTGCAGACCCATTGCCTACAGTACATTTGTGATTGAGGAAGGGCAGAGTCAAGGTGGGGAGTGGGATTTTCTGGATTTAGCAATCTCTTATTCTCAAATGGACTGTCTTATGTAAACTCACATATAGCAGTTTGCAAAAGCATTTTATTCCATAATGAAAGGAAACTTTGCAAGCTCTGAACCATCTTTAGAATCTTTAGGATTCTGATGGATGGGCTATTGAAGAAGAGATGAATATTCTGCAGTTGGTCATAGTGAAAATCTTTCTGTCCAAAGGTAATTTGCAGGTGCTTAATCTTGGGCATTTCCTTCCTCAGTGGAATAGAAACACTACTTGGTTGTCTGACTTTTCATGTCTTTTGGGTTGGTTTTCTTTTCTACCCTTCAAATTCACAGATTTTTGGCATTGGAAAATTTGGTCCTGGAAATACCCTGGGTCCATCAATGTTTGCCTGGGTCTTACATACGGGGCAGCAGCAGAGGGCTCCAGAAAGCACCACCTTGTGATGGACTGTCTGAGCGGTTGGGTGGGGCTGGTGAGACTCCCAGGCAGAAATGTGAGCTTTGCGTGTGGGTTTGCAGCACACAGCCCTGGGCAGTGCTGGCAGCGAGCTCTGCCCTTGCTGACAGCCACGTTGGCAACAAGGAGAGCCCCTGGCTTTGTGCTGGCTGATTTCTTACAGCTCGTGGCATAGGCCATGGGCAGAGCGTGAGGGCACGTCCCCTCACTTGGGGTCTTCTGCTTTTCTGCATTCCTGTTTTGCCTCAAAGGTCATTTTGTAAGAGCTTCAGTTTCACCTTGACCACCCAAATCCTGAGTTTAAAACGCTTGTCATGTGAACCATGTGGGCAGTGTTCCCTTTGTGTTACACGGCTTTGGGCATGGAGAAGAACAGTCAGTGTATCCCTGATGTGATTCCAAGAAAATGCTGAGTGATCTTTGGTTTCCTTTCTCTCTGTTTTTCTTTCAAGGGGAATATTAATGTTGCCCCTGGGTCTTCAGGAGAGGACACCATGAACAGGGCTGCAGCAGAGGAAGCTCCATCTGGCACTGAGAGCTGCGGGAACAGTTCCCCAGAGCCCGAGGAGCCTGGTAGGAGAGAGCCCCCATTGGTTTAGAGAGGTGTGAGACGGCTGCTCTGAGCCTGCCTGTGACAGGAGGGGAGATCAGAAGAGTTGAGTTCTTGTCTGCAGGGCTGGTGCTTCCTGGTGCCTTTAGTTCCAATGCTGCACTGGCACAGGCTCCCGAGCCCTGCCCTCCACGCTTCTCCAGAGGCTCTGACACTGAGTCCTCTGCTGTGGCAAGAGAGCAGGGACTAAATCTGACCTGGTGGGAGTTGTGTCACCAACCTGCGTGTCCCAATTTGGTTCATAACTGAGCTCACAGCACCCTTCAGCTTCAGCCATTTCAGCGAGGGCTGAGGTCTCTCTGTCAGCACAGAGAAAGAACAAGGCTGGGCTTCTCTGGGGGAGCTGGGGCTGTCTGTGTTTCAAGCTCTCGTGGGTGTCATTTGCACTGCGAGTGCTGAGACTTTATTGAGGTACTTGAATGCTTTACACCATTTTGGAAAATAGGAAGGATCCCTGTTCTCTAAAGAGTCGGCTTCAAATTCCCAAGTGAGAGTCTGCCTTTCAGGCTATTTTTACAGTCTGTGATAGAAGGACAATTGCTGCCCAAGGGAAACGTGTACAGGGGCCAATATTGACTCAGTGCTCTCTTTTCTTCCCAGATCCCACGTGATCGATGTCTCCTGGTGGGGTGCCCTGTGTGACAGGAAGAGACAGAGGGAGAGCCTGTGACTACCAGGCAGGTAGAATCCCTCTGTCTATTATGATACCTTTAGAATTACATACTTATATTTATCTATCTATTTAATTGTTATTTATAGAAATAACAGTATAATTATAGATCTTTAGTTGTATTTATATATCTAAATAGTTATAGGCCTGTAGAGGTAAAATGATACATATATATATATCGAATTTTTATATAGATTTTTAAAAAAGTTTTTATATATATATTTATTTAGATTTATATAGTCATATTCATATATGAATAGGTTTTTTTAAGCTATACATAGTTACATATATCTATGTGGATAATTACATTTATATATATATATATATATAGTTATTTTTATAAATGTGCATAATTAAATATTTATAGCTACATGGGTGTTTAGGTACATAGATTAGTATCTGTAAATGTACAGACTAGTTTTTAACCTTTTTCCCTCTCTCCCTTTGTCCTTTTCCCCCTGTGCCCCCTCTGTCCCTGTTCCTGTGCTGGGTCCGAGCTGGCGGCCGGGCCGGGCGGGGCAGCAGTTCCAGCCCCGGGGGTCCCTGGAGCGGTGGCAGCTGCCGGTGGCCCCAGGCAGTGTCCCCTGAGGAGCTGCTGAAGGACGGTGAGACAGAGGGGCCTGAGGGGGCTGAGGAGGCGGTGACACTGCAGGGACAGTGACCTTGAGGGGCTGGGGGGACTGAGGGGTGTGGGGCAGCAGAGGGCAATGGTGGCACTGAGGTGACAGGGAAGTGGCACAGGCTGAGGGGGGTGGCGGGTCTAAGGGGACAGGATGGGTCAGAAGGGATTGAGTGGGGTGAGAGGACTGTGAGGGGCTGAAGGAACTGAAGGGGGCTGGGGCTTTGCCCAGGGGACGGTGGGGCTGAGGGGATGGAGGGGGCCAGCAGGGAGCACAGAGGGCTCTGGGACTGCAGCTCTGCCACGCCTGGGAACCAATTCCAGAGCCTCCACTTTTGTCACAGCTGCCCTGAAGACCTTGAGGACAGGCAGAGACTGGCAGGAGGCAGCAGGGAGAAGCTGAAGGCCACCAGCAAGAGCAGTGAACAGGGAGCTGCTGCTTCCAGCCCAGAGCCCGGTGAGGCCACAGGGCCGCTGAGGCAGGTTGGGGCTGAGGGTGGTGTGGGCTTTGGCCCTGGGCTTTGGCCAAACTTTTTCTTTCTAACCCTCCTGGGGAGGCGCTGAGATTTTCCCTTCCCTGACTGAAGGGCAGGTGCTGCCAAGGGAAACGTCCCAATCCTGACTCAATGTTCCCTTTGCTTCCCAGATGTCCCATCTGCTGCCCCTGTCCAGGAGAGCTGCTCTGCACGGCAGGAAATCAAGGATGGTCCTCCCTTGATTTTTCAGCCTTCTGATGTTTTTATAGTTTTTGAATTCTTTCTTACATAAGTGTTATAAATAGATATAATCTTTGTGTAAATACTAGTTATGTTTTTATTCCTCTTTTGAGGAGGGAACAGTTGATGGACTTTTGGTTTGACTAATGGGATTGGAAAGGTGGCAAACTTTACTTCCAATCCATGGTCTGGGTGGAAAGTTGGATACTTAGATTGGTAGTTACCCATTCACAGATAGTTTGTATTATGTATCAATTTATATATATATATTGTATGTAATGCGTAGTATTTAATCTATATTTACTTCTATATATGAAAGTGGTTATATATGTGTATCTTTCTGTTTAAACATGTATGGAGATGTATAGTTGTATAATTGTATAAACTGAGTTCTTGGTAGAGGGCTGTTTAGATGGAGATAACTGATATTTTTGTATTCCTAAATGGCCTTTAAGCTTGTAGCAATATGTAATAAATTAGGTTGTTAAACACCTAATTGTTCTTTGTGTATAGTGAGTTGTTGTAGAGGTTGACAATAAATGAAGTTTCTGTTAACTGAAGTTGGTATTTGTATATTTATACATAGCATTGTTGTGAAAATCTAATAAATTCCTTTTTTTAACCTAAATTGAGATCTGCATAGTCCTATATTGTCAGAAAGGGTGTAGCAATTTCTAATAAATGACATTTTTCATGTGAAATCAATTCTTGTGTATTTGTCGATCAGCAGTGCAGCTGTCATAATCTGCAAGAAATTACAATTGTCAGCTGTGCTGGGGTTTTGTGATTGGTGCTGCCCAGAGCAATGAGCAGATGGAAATGCTGGAGGATTTGGGCCATGAAAATCTCCAGCCATGCCCAGCACATGCCCCACTTGCACTCAGGCTGGCCCAGGAAAGCGCAGATTTGGGATGGCAGCAGAGCCACACGTTGGCTCAGAACTCGCTGCAAAGGCCTGCTGAGAAAAGTGCGGGACTGCACGGAGCGTCCAACTCCAACCAGAGCCACCCAGGGAGGACAAATCCACCCCCATGGCACGGGCAGCTCTTTAGCAAGCGCTCCAAGTGTCCCTCTGAAGGTCATCCTGGAGCCCAGAAGCCAACAGAGATCTCTTGGAACCCTGGGCCCTGAGAATTTCAGACTTGCTGTGCTGACAGGCACTGACATCCAAGAAAACACTGCATTTGATCTGAGGCCTTGGAAAAGGCTTCCAAAATTGAATGACTGCACTGGGATTATGGGTGTGTAGTTTGACAAGAAGTGTGTAATATCACATGGGGGAAAACTTGGAGTTTAAGGTTTTAGTATATAGTAATATATATGTAAAGCAAGATGGAGGATATAGGGCATAGGCAAAGTCCTTTTCCACTTTCTTCTTCATGGGTCTGGGTGGTATTTGGTAACTGGTTAAGAAAATCCACATTGTGGACCATGGGTGGTTGGTTATTGGGTTAAAAGGAAAAATAATTTAGGTGTCATTTCTTAATTGGACAGTTTGTTCTTAAAAGACCTTGGAAAGAGATAGAGACAGAGCCATTTTCTACTTTGTTAGCTAGAACTCACAGCTTGTGAGACTCTGCTATAGATGAGAATTAATAAACATCTGAGTCCGAACATGAAATCTGTCTCTCAAGCATTTAATCCCGGCTCTAACAGAAAAAGAAGACAAAATGCCACAGGGACCCTGAGCCAGCTCTGCTGCCTTTGCAGCACTTTGGCAAATGAGCTGCAGTAAGGGGGAGGCAACAGTGACTGTGACTGCTGCAGGCTGGGGATGCAGGAAGGGCCATGGACACTTGTGCTGAGATGCTCCAGAACCCAGAAGGATGCTGGAGAACTGGGAAGCACCAAGTTCTCACAGCCACTCCAAGGATGGAAGCCCTTGGTGTGAAGTTCCCTGGAGGAACTGGCAGGGAGTTGCTGCAGGGATCAGCAGCAGCAGAATGCAGCAGGATCTGCTCCTTGTCCTGGCTCTGTGTGCAGGTCACAGGCTGTGATGGCCCCTGCTCCAACAGAGCCCGTGCCCATGGAGGCTGCAGGGGAAAAGCAATCCCATGGCAAAGAGAGGATTTGCTCTTGAAGTCCAGTGCTCTTGTGTTTCGGGCTTGAATGGCTCTCATGCCAAAGCACAGCAGGTAAGAAGGGCTTGGGGAGGCAGAGCCTTTAGAGGAAAAGAGAGATCAGGCACTCACATGCCTGAAACTCCTTCACCTACAATAAACCTTTTCTAGTATTTATATATAATTATATATAAATATAATATACTATAATATAATATAATGTAATAAACCTGTGATAACCCAGTCTGCTTGCTGTGTACTGATACACTTTGTAGCAGTGAACATTATAGGTAATGCCAGATTCTTATTTAGCATCATGGCACGCTGCTGCTTCATTGCAGAACTGCCTCAGTGTGGAGAAAATCAGCCTAATTTATTGTCAGTTTAAGTAGATGCGGTGAGAAACAGTGATACGGATTCAAAGAGATTTTCTAACCTAGTCATCCACAGGGAATTTTGTGCTGCCTTTTCTTCATTGTTTGCACAACATTTTTGAGTCGTTCTGTATCCTTCAGGGAGGTATCCACTAGTGACCAAAAAAGAAAAGGGGGATTATGACACTCATTCTCTTTTAACACATATTTGCACTAAGCTGTAGCTTAAACTAAGAAACTTAGTAACTTAGTACACTTAGATTTTCTTTAGTCATGTACTGTGGAATAAATGGCAGAGGAGCAGGCACTATCCAAGCTGTAAGAACAGCATGTTCTTGGTCTTAACATTGCGTACAAGAAAGCACGACAATCTGAATGATTCACCTCTTAGGTAAAACCAGAATGGTTCATGGTGTAAAAGTAGCAGGTGATGGAAATAACCAATGTCCCTGGGCTGGGGCAGAAGCCTGGGAGTCCAACGCTTGGAAAAAGAGAGCTGGCAAAGGCAGCCCAAGCTGCAGGCAGGCATTGGCTCAAGGCAAGAGGGAGCTTGTGTTGTGTTTTATCTCCTGTTTGCCAGTCAGGATTAAATGCCCGAGACAATGTTTTGTGTTCGGACTCAGATGTTTATTAATTCTTATCTATATCACAGTCCCACAAATAGTGAGTTCTACAACACTTCTAGCTAACAAATCAAAAATGGACCCCTATCTCTTTCTCTACAAGGTATTTTAAGGATGAATTGTCCAATTAAGAAAGGACACCTAAATTATTTTTACTTTTAACCAATAACCAATCACCTTTGGCCCACCATGAGGATTTTTCTACCCAAGTACAAAATACCACCCAAACCCACGAAGAAGGTGAAAAAGAAGGACCAAGCCTATGCCCTAAAGCCTCCATCTTGCTATATATATATATATGTTACTATATTCTAAACCCTTAAACTCTAAGTTTTCCTCGATGTGACATTGTACACTTCTATTCAAACTACACATCCATAATCCCAGTTTTGGAAGCCTTCTCCAAGGCCTCAGGTCAAATGCAGTGTTTTCTTGGGTGCCAGTGCCTGTCAGCACAGCAAGTCTGAAATTCTCAGTGCCCAGGGTTCCAACAACAACTGTCAAGTTTGAGCAGGCCAGCTGAGGAACAAGAGAGGCTGCTGCTTGCTGTAAAAGTCGTTTATGAAGTGGCTGGATCAGTCTCACAAAACTCCGAGTGTTACAGGCCGTGCCATCGTGCAAAATACCTTCCTGCATAGAGTCCCCATGTGCCAAGCAGAAGCAGCAGCAGCACCCCTGATACAATGCACTCTATTCATAAATCATCCAGGCAGCCACAAACACGATGCTATTGCTGTCTTTTTGACCTATCCTGGTCTAACACAGTTGGGCGACAATGGTCATCATTTCTTACACAAGGCCTACACCCTCTCTATTCTGTCTAGCAATGTTAGCAATGCTACGTTATATTTATGTTATGTCTAGGACTTAGTTAACTTTGTACAAGGTAATGCTGCTGAAATTTAAACTGGATTTTAGGGCTTTTCTATCAACCAATGCAGTCTCTTATTTGCAAAAGGCACTTAAGGCGTATTTTTACTCACCTAAAACTAAAACTTACATCCCCACTTCATGTCTGTGTGACTTGATGTGTCACAGTTTCTTCAAGAGTTTCAAACCAAGCCCTGCATTCTTTTCTGCCTCTAAGCCTGTGTGCACGGGGTCCTGGGAGATTTCTGTCTGGTTTCCAACAGGGCTGGGAAACGACTCCGTGGGTCTGTTCTCTCCTTGTTCCCAGGTCTCCACACGGTGCAGGTGGTTTCCAGCTGTGACCTCCTGTCCAACAGAGAATCCACGGATCCCACCAGTACAGCTGTGACAGGTGGGATTTCATCTCCTTCCAGCTGGGATCCAGGAGCTTTGCAGTGTCCGACGGTGCCACCTGGATCACCCAGAGGTGCTGGGAATCCAAAGGGATCATGGTGGAGCAGATGAAGCATTACCTGGGACACACCTGTGTGGAAGGGCCCCCAAAATACATCAGATATGGTTGGGAGGCTCTGGAGCACAAAGGTGAGTGTGGGAGGGGAATGAGAATTCCTATGGGAATATGGGATTCAGAAATGGGGGGACTTGGGAATGCAGGAATTCCCATGGCAATTCTGTGGCTGGATCTCACTCTCATCTCAGACAGGTGAGAATTCCATGGATGGATCTCCCCCCCATTCCCCTTCCATGGGAATTCCATGGGGAAATGATTTGAATTGATGACCAATCCAATGACAGCAGTGAGAAGAGAAGGAATCCCTGCTGGGATTCTATGGGACATAAATCCCAATCCTGTCCCCAGGCCGGCTCTGTTGTGCCCATGGCAGCTCCAGGGGAGTGCCCTGTCCCTGCCCTGAGCCGAGCACGAGCCTTTCCTTGGGTGTTCTCTGCCCTGCCCGGGGCAGGAGGGCACTGCTAGAGTGGCTTTGGTGGCCCCAGGGGCTGGGCCAGTTCCCCCAGGGGGGCCCAGGTCACTCCCAGTATGGACCCTGTGGCTCCCAGTCACCCCCAGTATGATCCCAGTCACTTTCAGTTACACTCAGTATGATCCCTGTATCATCCCAGTCATTCCCAGTATGTTCCAACCATGGTCCCAGGTGTTCCCATTCACCCCTACTATAGGTCCAGGCACTCCCAGTATGGTTCCAGTTATCCCCAGTATGTTCTCAATCCCTCCCACTATAGCTCCAGTCCTTCCCAGTATGATTCCAGTATGAACCCTGTCACTCTCAGTTTGATGCCATTTGCCCCCAGCATGGTCCGAGTTGCTCCCAGTCACCCTGCATGGTTCCAGTCACTCCCAGTATGATCCCAGTCACTCCCAGATACTCCCAGTATTATTCCTGTAACTTTCTTTATGGTTCCTCTGTGATCCCAGTCACTGCCAGTCTCTCCCAGTAAATCCCAGTTGCCCCCAGTGTGTTTCCACTAACTCCTAGAATTTCCCAGTAGCTTCTAACAGGAGTCCCTGCTCATAGCCACTCCCAGTCACCTCCAGCATGATTCCAGACCCTCCCTGTATATCCCAGTTGCCCCAACATGGCCCAGGTGCCCTCAGCCTGCTCGTAGTCACTTCCAGTATGATCCCAGTATTACCCCAGTCACGCTCAGTGTGGTGCCAGTTGCTCCCAATATGATCCCAGTTTTCCCCAGCATGGCCCAAGTTCCTACCAGTATAATCCCAGTTGCATAGATCCAGTCACTCCCAGTATGATCCGATTGTGCTGCCATCATGATCCCAGTTGCTCCCAGTATAAACTCAGTTGCTCCCAGTTACTCCCAGTCTGATCCCAGTTGCTCTCAGTGGCGCCTAGCATAGAACCAGTGATTCCAAGTATGGCCACAGTAGGAGTCCACGATGATCCCAGTCTCCCCCAGCTTGCTCCCAGTCAATCCCAGTTGCCCCCAGTATTGACCCAGTCACTCCCAGTCACTCTCCGTGTGTTCCCAGTCACTCCCAGTATGGTCACAGACACTCCCAGTATATCCCAGTTACCCTCAGCATACTCATAGTCACTCCCAGTGACACCCAGCAGCCCCAGTAACGTTCCAGTTTCCACCAGTGATCCCAGTCACTCTCAGTCAATCCCAGTTGGTCCCACGATGATCCCTGTTCCCCAGTTCTGGTCCTGCTGGGTCCCAGTGTGCTCTGATCCTGCTCCCAGTGGGTGCCAGTCCTGGGCCTGGGGTGTATGCTGGTTGTCCTAGGTTACAATGTAAAATTGTGCCCAAGGTTTGTATTCTATCCCCATGAGCCGTTGGAGCCAGGGTGGGGCAATGTTTTCCTTATCTTCTGTTAACAAGCCTAACAATGCCTTGCCACATGACTCATAGATAACTTCCTCTGGGAGTTATCTCTGTTTAATGGGCCATCAAGGACCCACTGCATGACTCATAGAATGAGATGATCCCCATTGTGAGATGCTCCGCCCAGGGGGAGGAGCCAAGCATTCCCACCTGGATAAATCCGGGGTTTGGGACAGCACAAGCAGCTTTAATCCACTGGACTCCCAGAGGAGACAAGAGCTACCAGATGTTTCTACAAGAATCATTGCTTTGACAAGACCATCTCATCTGGACTGCCACTACCACCCTAACTAACAGGGTGTCAGGTTGTATTCTGACTCTGTCAGGTTTTTTTTGTACTATTACTTTTATTTTATTTTACTTTACTTTATTTTCTTTTCATCTTATTAAATTGTGTTTCTGACTTGGAGTCCTTCACTGGTTTTGCTTTCAAACCAGCACATATTTTTGGCGCCCAACGTGGGGCAGGAGGTACTGAGAAAAGTCAGAATTACAATTTTGGGAAAAAGACACCTGTTCACTATGATGCTCAGCATGTTTACATGTGTCTTGTACCTTGCTCCCTATATTTTTCCGCACATAGGGCAGTATCTGCAGATCTTAATATTCTAGTGTAAACCAGGGTACAGCACTAAGATTGCTTTATTGGTCTATTATCTCTATTGCATGATAACCTCTGAGGCAATAAGCACAATTCGGAATATGTACTCAATTTTGTTGTCTTGCCCCGGTCTAGGATGCTTTGTTTGGGGTCTCAACAATCTCACCCAGCCACAGTGGGGAGGGGTAAAGAATGATTTTTTCCAGTCTTTCAAGACTGATACAGCAGGTTTTGGAAATTTTGAGTTCTCTCTGGATACCAAGGACAGCATAGTGTTGTTGTTAGTACTGCTTTCTCTTCTCTGCACAGCCTGCACCATGATTAAAGTGCAGCGTTTTCTTGAGGCAGAGGAGAAAAGAACCAAATGCACAGCAACAGCCTTCGTGTCCACACAGATTGTCACAGAGGAGAAAGGAACCAAAAGCCAGGCAACAGTGTCCGAGTCTACGCAGACTGTTACAGAGGAAACAGAAGCCAAAAGCAAGGCAACAATGTCCGAGTCTACGCAGACTGCCACAGAAGAGAAAAGAACTGAAATCAAGGCAACAGTGCCCATGTCCACGCAGACTGCCACAGAAGAGAATGAAGCCACGTGCAAAGCCACAACATCTGTGTCTGTGCAGGTTGACACAGAGGAGAAAGAAGCCAAAAATGCCAGCATCTCCACACAAACCATCACTGAACTGGAACAGCCTAAACCCATAGCAGTTGCCCCTGTTCAGAAGAAGAAAGCAAAGAGCAAATCAGTCCGCATAGTGACTGATGAGGATGCAGCAGGACCTTCGCACCCAGCAGAAGAGACAGAGCCAGAGATCATCACTCGCTCTCTGTCCCTGGGTGAGCTGCGTGACCTGCGGAGGGAATTCACCCGCCAGACAAATGAATCCGTCCTGACCTGGCTGCTCCGTATCTGGGACGCTGCAGCCAATGACACCATTCTGGATGGAAGTGAGGCCAGGCAACTGGGATCACTGTCCCGGGATGTGGTCATTGACCAGGGGATCGGGAGAACCCAAGAAACTCTCAGCCTCTGGCGACGACTGCTAACAAGTGTGAAAGACAGACACCTTTGTAAAGAAGATCTCCAGGTGCACCAAGGAAAGTGGAACACAGTAGAGCAAAGTATCCAATGCCTGAGGGAATTGGCAGTGCTGGAGATCATTTTCTCAGAGGACGAGAGATTTCCTAAAAGCCCAGATGAAGTTCAGTGCACATCGCAGATGTGGTTGAGATTCGCACGGCTTGGACCAGAGATGTACTCCCGTTACCTGGCAATGCTGCAATGGAGGGCAGGCGAGGACAGGGTGGGTGTCTTAGTCAATAAACTAAGAATTTATGAGGACACTGTCACTGCCCCATTTCGTACCCATGTCTCATCCGTGGAAACAAGGCTGGCTGAGCAAGTCCGAAGCTTGATTGAAGAGGGCCATCAAAAACTGAAAAAGGAACTTAAGGAAGAAATTTACCACGTCTCGCCAGAACCAACAAGAGTCTCTGCCATTAGGAGCAGGTGTTCCCCAGCCAGGGAGAGAACATACACTCCACAAGGTAACCTCTGGTCTTTTCTTCGGGAGCATGGAGAAGACATGAGGAAGTGGGATGGAAAACCCACCTCCTCCTTAGCAGCCCGGGTACGTGAACTGAAAAGAGAGACTCCTACCACAAGGGGTTCATCTAGAGTCAATGCTGCTCCAGTCTCTCGAGCACAAAACTCCAGACGGGATAGGAATGATGATATGACTGGTCCTCTCAAAGGAACCTCAGGAACATATGTACAGGAAGAGAGTAGCGTGCCCCATGACCAGGAATAGGGGGGCCCTGCCTCTAGCCAGGTAGAGGAAAGGGACAATCGGATCTATTGGATTGTGTGGATCCGATGGCCTGGCACATCTGACCCACAAGACTATACTGCTTTGATTGACACTGGCTCTCAATGTACCCTGATGCCATCAAGGTATGTAAGGACAGAATCTGTTTCTATTTCTGGAGTGACAGGAGGGTCCCAGCAGCTGACTGTAGTGGAGGCCGAAGTGAGTTTAACTGGGAACGGGTGGCAAAAACACCCCATTGTGACTGGCCCAGAGGCCCCATGCATCCTTGGCATAGACTATCTCAGAAATGGATATTTTAAAGACCCAAAAGGATATCGCTGGGCTTTTGGGATAGCTGCTGTAGAGACAGAAGGCATCAGACAACTGAATACCTTGCCTGGTCTCTCAGATGATCCCTTTGCTGTTGGACTGCTGAGAGTTGAAGAACAACAGGTACCAATCGCCACAGCAACAGTGCACCGTCGGCAATACCGCACCGACAGAGACTCTGTGATTCCTATCCATGAGATGATTCGTAAACTGGAGAGCCAAGGGGTGGTCAGCAAGGCTCGTTCACCTTTCAACAGCCCCATCTGGCCTGTGCGTAAGTCCAGTGGAGAATGGAGACTGACTGTGGATTACCGTGGTTTGAATGAGGTCACGCCACCACTGAGTGCTGCTGTGCCAGACATGCTGGAGCTTCAGTACGAGCTAGAGTCTAAGGCAGCTAAGTGGTACGCGACCACTGACATTGCCAATGCCTTCTTCTCCATTCCTTTGGCTGCAGAGTGCAGGCCTCAATTTGCTTTCACTTGGAGGGGTGTGCAGTATACCTGGAACCGACTGCCCCAGGGGTGGAAGCACAGTCCCACAATCTGCCATGGACTGATCCAGACTGCACTGGAAAAAGGCGAGGCTCCTGAACATCTCCAGTATATTGATGACATTATTGTGTGGGGGAACACAGAAGGGGAAGTCTTCAAGAAAGGAGAAAAGATTGTCCAGATTCTACTAAAAGCTGGTTTTGCCATTAAGCGAAGTAAGGTTAAGGGGCCGGCTCGAGAAATCCAGTTCCTGGGAGTCAAGTGGCAAGATGGTCGTCGCCAGATACCCACAGAAGTCATCAACAAGATCACCGCGATGTCTCCACCGACCAGCAAGAAGGAAACACAAGCTTTCCTAGGCGCCATAGGCTTTTGGAGAATGCACATTCCTGAGTACAGCCAGACTGTGAGCCCTCTCTACCTGGTTACCCGCAAGAAGAACAATTTCCACTGGGGCCCTGAACAGCAGCAAGCCTTTGCCCAGATCAAGCAGGAGATCGCTCATGCGGTAGCCCTTGGCCCAGTGAAGACAGGACCAGATGTGAAGAATGTGCTCTACTCAGCAGCCGGGAACAATGGCCTGTCCTGGAGCCTATGGCAGAAGGTGCCTGGTGAGACTCGGGGTCGACCACTGGGATTCTGGAGTCGAAGCTACAGAGGGTCTGAAGCCAACTACACTCCCACGGAGAAGGAAATCTTGGCTGCCTATGAAGGAGTTCAAGCTGCCTCGGAAGTAATTGGCACTGAAGCACAGCTGCTTCTGGCACCCCGACTGCCGGTGCTGGGGTGGATGTTCAAGGGAAAGGTTCCTTCCACGCATCATGCAACCGACACTACTTGGAGCAAATGGATTGCCCTCATTACACAGCGCGCCCGTATTGGAAACCCAAATCGCCCTGGGATTCTGGAAGTTATAATGAACTGGCCTGAAGGTGAGACTTTTGGATTATCCTCTGAAGAAGAAGAGGAGCAAGTGACACGTGCTGAGGAGGCCCCACCATATAACGAACTACCAGAGACTGAAAGACGATATGCCCTCTTCACTGATGGTTCCTGCCGAATTATAGGCGCTGACCGGAATGGAAAGCTGCAGTATGGAGTCCCACACGACGAGTTGCACAAGCTACCGAGGGACAAGGTGGATTGAGTCAGATGGCAGAGCTTAAAGCTGTCCAGCTGGCTTTGGATATTGCTGAACGAGAGAAGTGGCGGAGGCTCTATCTCTACACCGACTCATGGATGGTAGCTAATGCCCTGTGGGGATGGCTGAATGGCTGGAAAAAGGCCAACTGGCAACGCAGAGGGAAACCCATCTGGGCTGCTGAGATTTGGCAGGACATTGCTACCCGAGTAGAGAAGCTAACCGTGAAGGTTAGACACGTGGATGCACAGGTACCCAAGAGTCGGGCTAATGAGGAGCATCGCAACAATGAGCAGGTAGACAAAGCTGCCAAGGTGGAAGTATCACAGGTGGATCTAGACTGGCAGCACAAGGGAGAATTATTCCTAGCTCGTTGGGCCCATGATGCCTCTGGTCATCAGGGAAGAGATGCAACATACCGATGGGCCCGTGACCGAGGGGTGGACCTTACTATGGACAGCATCTCACAAGTCATCCATGACTGTGACACCTGCGCTGCAATCAAACAGGCCGAGCGGGCCTCTGTGGTATGGTGGACGATGGTTGAAGTACAGGTATGGAGAAGCCTGGCAGATTGACTACATTACCCTTCCCCAGACCTGCCAAGGCAAGCGCTATGTGCTGACCATGGTAGAAGCAACCACAGGATGGCTGGAGACCTATCCTGTGCCTCATGCTACTGCCCGGAATACCATCCTGGGCCTCGAAAAGCAAGTCCTGTGGAGACACGGCACCCCAGAGAGAATCGAGTCAGACAACGGGACACATTTTAAGAATGGCCTTATAAACACCTGGGCCAAAGAACATGGTATTGAATGGATATACCACATCCCTTATCATGCACCAGCCGCCAGGAAAGTTGAACGGTGCAATGGACTATTAAAGACTACCCTGAAGGCACTTGGCGGAGGGACCTTCAAGAATTGGGACATAAACTTAGTCAAAGCCACCTGTATGGTCAACACCCGAGGCTCCATCAGTCGAGCTGGTCCTGCCCAGTCTGAACCCTTGCACACAGTGGATGGAGATAAAGTCCCTGTGGTACACATGAAAGGGATTTTAGGAAAGACTGTTTGGATTAATCCCACCTCAGGCAAAGGCAGACCCATCCGTGGGATTGTTTTTGCTCAAGGACCTGGTTATACTTGGTGGGTAATGCAGAAAGATGGAGAAACCCGTTGTGTACCACAAGGAGACCTAATTTTAAGTGAGAACTAGAATTAGTGTGTAAGGTTTCATTCTGTGTATATATGTATGTATCTGTGAGGGTGTATGATGTAGATGGTGATAGAATAAGGGGTGGATTATGTCCTAGGTTACAATGTAAAATTGTGCCCAAGGTTTGTATTCTATCCCCATGAGCCGTTGGAGCCAGGGTGGGGCAGTGTTTTCCTTATTTTCTGTTAACGAGCCTAACAATGCCTTGCCACATGACTCATAGATAACTTCCTCCGGGAGTTATCTCTGTTTAATGGGCCATCAAGGACCCACTGCATGACTCATAGAATGAGATGATCCCCATTGTGAGATGCTCTGCCCAGGGGGAGGAGCCAAGCATTCCCACCTGGATAAATCCAGGGTTTGGGACAGCACAAGCAGCTTTTATCCACTGGACTCCCAGAGGAGACAAGAGCAACCAGACCTTTCTACAGGATCACTGCTTCAACCAGACCATCTCATTTGGACTGCCACTACCACCCTAACAGGGTGTCAGGTTGTATTCTGACTCTGTCAGTGGGGGTGGGGTGTTTTTTTGTACTATTACTTTTATTTTAATTTGCTTTCATTTATTTCTTTTCTTTTTCCTCTTATTAAATTGTGTTTCTGACTTGGAGTCTTTCACTGGTTTTGCTTTCAAACCAGCACACTGTGGATCTCTCTCTCCCTCTCTGTCTTCTCCTGACTTCCTCTTCTCAAAATCTTTAGAACCTGAAATTGTGCAGATTTGAGTTCGCTCAGTTAGTGCTTTGTCAAGTGATTTACTGTAATTCCATGTTGCTAAATCTTTTAGTTTGCAATTAAAAATTTGTTCTCTACCCTCCTGAGAAGTTTGTTGTTTTCTCCCATGTGCCCCCTGAGGGGATCAAGGTACCCCAAGTCCCTTTCCAACACGGGCCGAGAGGGCTTGGGGCATAGCAGCAGGAACTGCAATGCTAAGCAAGGCCTGGGCTGGCTGGAGGAAGCAGAAAGGCCAAGCCCTGAGCCCAGGCCTGGCACAGCAGGGCCTGTCCCTCACGGGTGGCTCGGGGCTGTTTGAGGGGCAGTGGGATGGGAGGGGCAGCAAGGACAAATGTCCCCAAACTGCAACCCCTGCCAGCCTCCTCAGGGAGGGGCCAGGGAGGACCAAAGTGCAGCCCCTGAAAGGAAAGTTCCTTCAGTGGGGCCTCCAGAGGCGCTGCCAGAGCCCAGGGGACAAAGGCCTGGGTGCCTGTGGCCCTGCCAGCCGTGCCCAGCCCTTGGCCATGTGTCCTGCAGGCTGTGCCCCCTGTGCATGCTGCTGCTGTGAACTGGGCGGCTGCACACGCCCATCTGGCTGTGCCCCCAGCATTTCTCAGCCCAGCATTTCTGGGCCCTCCCTGGGCTCCCTGCACCCAGCGCTGCCGGCTCCTGGCACACAGAGCCAGACCATGGCCCAGGCTCACGCTGGGACACCTCCTGCACCAAAATTCTACCCTGGCAGGGACTTTTCTTTCTCCTCACCTCCAGGCTGAACCTTCCAGGCTGCACTTGGGGTTGGTTTCCTTCTCTTGCCACTGCCAAGGAAAGCTCTGTCTCCTGCTGTTCACAAACAGAGAAGAGCTGCTGGGGGATGTGGTGGTCAGAGGCTCTTTGGGATACAGTGACCATTTTTGAGTTTTTAAATATGCTGCGAAAGAAGGAGGGGCATCAACAAAACTTCTACACTGGACATACGGAGAGCAGACTTCAGCCTGCTCTGGCCTTCAGATTCAGGATGCCGATTTTGGGAGTATTGAAACAGGTACTGATTTTTTCAAGGGAAACAGCCCTTAAGAATAAGGGTGTCCAGAAAGGATGGACACACTTCAAGAATTAAATCTTGAAGGAGCAGGAACAACCTGCCCTTCTGTGACAAAATCTGACTAAATAAGGAAAATGACTGGCCTGGCTGGGCATGGAATTTTGCAGGAACTCAGGGGATAAAAGAGGGTGCATCATCACCTTTGGAGAGAAGGTCAGGACACTCAGGAAATTTCTAAGCATGTTGTTAGGTCATGCAAAAACAATTAGAGAAGTTAAAGCCCAATTTGGACTTCACCTGGCTGCTTCTGTGAAGGAAAATAAAAATGATTTTATCAATACATTGATGGCAAAAAGAGGGCTAACAACAGCCTCCATTCTTTATTGGGGGGATATGGTTACCAAAGATGAGGTACTTAACCCCTTCTTTGCCTCAGTTTTCAGCAGTAAGACAGGTTGTCCTCAGGACAAGTGTTCTCCTGAGCTGGTAGATGGGTCAGGGAGCAGAAGAGCCCCCCTGTAATTCTGGAGGAAGCAGCTGGGGACCTGCTGAGCCACTCAGGTGCTCACAGGGGTCTCTGGGACCAGATGGGATCAATCCTAGGGGAATGAGGGAGCTGCTGGATGAGCTCCCCAAGGTGCTCCCATCATTTCTCATCAGTCCTGGCTCACTGGGGAGCTCCCAGAGGCCTGGAGGTGCCAATGTGACCCCATCCCTGAGAAGGGCTGGAAGGAGGATCTGGGGAACTCCAGGCCTGTCAGCCTGACCACGGTGCCGGGCAAGGTTATGGAACAGATCACCTTGAGTGCCATCACACGGCACCCACAGGATGGTTGAAGGATCCGAGCCAGCCAGGGAGGATTTCAGTATCTGCATCGATGATCTGGTGAGTGGATTGAGTCCATCATCAGCAAATTCACAGGTGACACCAAGCTGGCTGGGAGTGTGGATGTGCAGGAGGGCAGGAGAGCTCTTCCCAGGGCCCTGGACAGGCTGGATCCAGGGCCCAAATCCAACAATGTCAGGTTTAACAAGTTCAAGTGCTGGGTCCTGCACTTTGGCCACAACAACCCCTGCAGCACTCCAGGCTGAGGACAGAGTGGCTGCACAGCAGCCAGGCTGAAAGGGACCTGCAGGGACTGATGGACAGCAGGCTGGACATGAGGCAGCAGTGTGCCCAGGTGGCCAAGAAGGCCAATGGCTCCTGGCCTGGATCAGGAACAGTGTGGCCAGCAGGAGAAGGGCAGGGATTCTTCCCATGTGCTGGGAACTGGTTGGGCAGCACCTCGAGTGCTGTGTCCAGTTCTGGGTCCCTCAATTAAGAAAGGACCCAGAGGGGCTGGAGCGTGTCCAGAGAAGGACAACAAGGCTGGTGAGGGGTCTGGAACTCAAGGCTTGTGAGGAGCTCCTGCTCCCCAAAGGACATTCCCATGTTGCCAAGTCAGAAACTGAAATAGGGAGTGGGGCCAGAGAGGAAAGGGCAACCAGGGATGGGCTGTTTGCAGGGGAGGGAACGGTGGGGGCAAGAGGAAGAAATTTGGAACAGGGAAGAGAAAAGCAAGCCAAGGTCAAGCAAAGGAAATGCTCAGGGCAGTGTGGGGGTGGCTGCCAGGCAGCCCTGGCGAAGAGAAAAAACGTCTGCAGCAGCACAGAAACTCACAGCTGATGGGAACAAACATTCTGTGTGACTGCAGAGGCCACCACAAACCTGAGTGGTTTCCCTGCTGTTCCCCAGCCCTTCCTGGCCCCAGGGGCTGATGGCATTTTTGCTCCCTCAGGTACATCTCCCCACACCAACACCATGGGGGTGCTGACGCCTGCTCTGGGCAGTGCAAACAGGGGCTCCTGAGGCAGTGCTGCCGTGTCTGTGCCTGCAAGGATGCGGCACCTGTGTGAGCTGGGGGAGAGGCCAGGGCTGCAGAGGGGGGATGTTGTTGGCAGGTGCATGAGGACGCTGTGGGACGCTGCCCTGGGGTGTCCAGCGCAGTGGGGATGGATCAGCCCCTGCTCTGCTGCTCCTTCCCCTTGTCTCCCCCAGGCACCTTGCAGAGCCCCAGCCATGCTGTTTGCCCCCAGCCTGCCCACGGCCAGCCTGGGGCTGCTCCCGGGGCTTTTCTGTGCTCAGCATTGGCCTGGGCAAAGTGTTCTGGAGAGAGCCTGGGCAAGGAGCCTGCAGCCCCCAGGCCCTGGCCTGAGGCGTCAGCGCTGCCCCAGCAGTGCCCATGGCCTGTCCCTGCTGCAGCCCCGGCACTGCCACCCCCAGCACTGTGCCCGGCCCCGAGAGCACTCAGGCCCTACAGCAACACCAGGGCCAGCAGGGCAGCGGGGCAGGGCCACGGCAGCAGCACTGGCAACACCAAGGGCTGCTGCTGCTGCTGCTGGGCACAGCTGCTGTGCCAGCACTGATCTGCCCCCAGCTCTGCACACAGACATTGCTGCTGCAGCTGCACAGAAGGGAACCAAGGTAGGATCTCTGCAGAAAACTTGGCTGGCAGATCCTTGATCTCCTTTAAAGCCACCAAGAGCACAGCCCTTCAATGACACAGTCTATTGCCACAGTGAATGTGGAGAGAAACAAAACGAGAAATGGCACAAAAAATGACGTTTATTTGTGGACAAGATTAAAAAAAAAAAAAAAAAAAAAAACCAAGGAAAAAAACCCACAACGAAACCAACAAGAAGTATCAAAGATCTATTTTATTTCAAGTGATTTGCAGAAATTGGACAGCAGTTTAATGTTTTTGAAACCATCCAGTCATCAGTCTCCACACTGCAGCCTTGAGCTCCTGGTTCCTCAGGCTGTAGATGAGGGGGTTCAAGGCTGGAGGCACCACCGAGTACAGAACTGACAGGGCCAAATCCAGATTTGGGGAGGAGATAGAGGGGGGCTTCAGGTGAGCAAATATGGCAGTGCTGAAAAACAGGGAGACCACAGCCAGGTGAGGGAGGCAGGTGGAAAAGGCTTTGTGCCGTCCCTGCTCAGAGGGGATCCTCTGCACTGCCCTGAAGATCTGCACATAGGAGAAAACTATGAACACAAAACAACACAATGATAATGAGATGGAAAACACAATGAGCCCAAATTCCCTGAGGTAGGAGTTGGAGCAGGAGAGTTCGAGGATCTGTGGGATTTCACAGAAGAATTGGCCAAGGGCATTTCCATTGCAGAGGGGCAGGGAAAATGTATTGGCCGTGTACAGCAGTGAATAGAGAAAGGCACTGGCCCAGGCAGCTGCTGCCATGTGGGCACAAGCTCTGCTGCCCAGGAGGGTCCCGTAGTGCAGGGGTTTGCAGATGGACACGTAGCGGTCGTAGCACATGATGGTCAGCAGGAAAACCTCTGCGGACATGAAGAGCAGAAAGAAAAAGAGCTGAGCAGCACATCCTTCATAGGAGATGTTCCTGGTGTCCCAGAGGGAATTGTGCATGGCTTTGGGGACAGTGGTGCAGATGCAGCCCAGGTCGGTGAGGGCCAGGTTGAGCAGGAAGAAGAACATGGGGCTGTGCAGGAGGTGGCCGCAGGCTACGGCGCTGATGATGAGGCCGTTGCCCAGGAGGGCAGCCAGGGAGATGCCCAGGAAGAGGCAGAAGTGCAGGAGCTGCAGCTGCCGCGTGTCTGCCAATGGCAGCAGGAGGAAGTGGATGATGGAGCTGCTGTTGGACATTTGCTCTGGCTGGCCATGGGCACCTGTTCATGGAGAAAGGACAGGGATAAGTCAGCAGAGGCTGCTCTGAGCCAAACCTGGGCCATTCCCTGCAGACTGTCCCACTGTGACTCACCCACCCTTGTTCCTGCTCTGGGAAAACCTTCCCCCAGGTCCCTGCCTGAGCTGCAGTTGTGCTGTCTGAGTGTGCCAGGAGCAGCCAGGCCTGTGCGTGGGGGCTCTCCAGGAGCCATTCCTGCCCTGCTGCCCTGGGTTTGTGGCCATGTTGCAGAGGGACAAGGCTGGATATTCAGGATTTGTCAGGGGAATCACTCCTAATGCAGAAAGGCTTGTTGCCATTTGCACTTCTATTTCTAAAGGACATGGAGAGCAGGAAGGAATTTTAGCCATTATTTTCATGCCCACACATCATTCCTGCTGCCCTGAGGTCAGAAATCCCCAGCATTCCTGCTGCACTCACAGTTTGCCAGTGAGAGATGTGAGAGGCAAAGGATTCCCTGTGGCTCAAGTGATTGTCTGGATGGGCTTGTTCCCAACTGCCCTGGGTTTGCAGCTTTGGCTGCAGTCAGAGCACAATCACACTCCCCTGTCACCCTGGCATAAACCAGACTCTGCCCAGAGCACAGGGATCCCTCAATGTCTCACCCTCTCCAAAGGGCTCTGGGCACGGTCTCAGCACCCCCTTCTGCCAAGGACACTCCCGGCTCCCTTGGCAAACCCAGCAGCATTTCCTCAGCTCTGGCATCTCTGCACTTCCCCGGGGCACATTCAGGGAACTCCCAGGGGCTCTGGCACAGATTTGCAGCCAGGAGGGCAGCTCAGAGCTGGGAAGGACACAGCAAGGAGATCCCCGGCTGTGCCCATGATGGGATCTCAGGGAGGGGGCTCAGCTCCTTCCCCTTTCCCATGGACTGCTTTGCCCACAGCCCCACAGGGCCCAGGGAAGCTTGGACACCCCATTGCCATGGCCACAGGTGCCTGGCAGGAATGCCAAGGGCAGTGCCTGACTCAGCTGCTGCAAAGGCCAGAGCCTCCCTGAGAGCACCAGATGACAGGGACAGGATCAGGGCAGTGTAGAAACAAGAGCAGATGTGGTGGTGCTGTGCCTGGGAGGGCAGGGCACAGACAGCCGGGCACTCAGGACAGTGTTCCCCTATCCAGCTGGGCACGGCACCTCCCACACACCCACAGTGCCCTCCTGCCCCCAGCACTGCTGTCTTCAGCCCCCTCTCCTTCCCTCAGCATCTCCCTGGGCCTGCACATTTCCCTCCTGACAGGAGCCTTGTCCCTGCCAGCGCTCACAGAGCCCATCCCACCCTCTGTGCCCTGGGCCCGGCCCTACAGAAACCTGCCTGTCTGCAGGGCCCTGGCTGGTGCAGGCTTTGTGTGCAGGTGGGCAAGGGCAGCTCAGGAGAGCCCTGCTGGGCCCTGCCAAGGTGATGCTGGGGCTGTGCAGGGCTGAGCAGTGGCTGAAGGCCCTTTAGGAGGCTCCCGGCAGGGAGACTGACTACCCAAAGTTACAGTTCTGGAGTCTCTGTAAATGTTGAAATTACTACTTGGATGATCCTGTGTGTCCCTTTGAACTCAGAATGTTCTGTGATTCTGTGATACAATTCCTGTTCTGCTTCTCTCATCCTCCTTTTGCCTGTAATCAAAAGAGAAAAAAGAAAAAAACATATTGTAAAAGTCTTAGAACGGTAAAGTAACAACCAGATCATTATTGAAAGCTTCCAGGTGTCCCAGTAGGGATGGGGCTTAGCCAGACCCTGATTTCAACATTTTTTTTAGGTTGATTAATAAGGATATTTAATAGGAATATGCAATAGGAGCTTTACTTGCCCCACTTATACACACCTGTTTCAAGGCATAGGAGCAGGTGCAAAGGCTTCTTTGCCCAACTTTTTTTTATGACTGCTCACACTGTGATTAAAAACCAAAATGTTCTTCTTGTAGGTCCTCTTCCTGATAATAAAACTATACAGTATTTCAGGAATGTATTTAGCAGGTCTGCCAATTGTTCTAAAATCTATGAGAAAGGATGAGAAACAAATCAGAGTTAATTAAGGAGTATAGTTATAAGAAATGTAATAGTAGTTGAAAAGAATTAATAAAGAACTGTAGTTTTATGCCTATATAATAGTAGATAACAAAGCTAAAAATATATGAAAAATGTATTAAAAGCAAAAATCTTTTTGTCATCACCCCAACTTTCGCAACCTTCTCAAAGCAGAAAATTGAAAACACTCTCAGGAAAGCTCCTGATCCTTACAGCAATGCAAGGCTTACCTGCTTTTGGCAAGTGTCCTCCGCAGCTGTGCCCAGGCTGGTGTGGAGCTGGGAGCAGCCCTGCCCCACACAGCCCCTCTCAGCAGCAGCAGCAGCAGCAGCAGCAGCAGCAGCAGCAGCTGCCCTGCTCAGGGTGGCTCCTTCCCCCCACAGCTTCTCCCCAGCGCTGGCAGCAGCTCCCCGGGCCGGCTGAGAGCTGTCCCTGGCAGGCAGCAGAGTCCCTGGGCCAGCACAGCGCCCTGGGCTGCAGGACCCTGCTCTGCACCACAGCCCTGGGCACCCCTGGCTGCTCTACACAAGAGATCATCAGAGAATGTACTCAAAGAGTCTGTAGGCACTGGGATGTTGCAGCTTGAGGAGATCCCTGCAGGAGCTGCAGCTGCATTGTCCTGCAGCCAGAGGTTCCTGTGCCAAGGGCTGGCAGTGATTCTCCCCCAGTCCCTTCTCAGCAGCTTCCCAGCCCGGAGTGATTGAAGCTCTCTGTGCCTGTGTGCTGTGCCCGGGGTGGCTGCAGGCAGTGCCCCAGCCCTGCTGGGCTGGCAGAAAAGCTGCTCATCCAGAGAAATGTGTTTTTAAGCTCTTCTTGGTTGCCAGGATCTGTCTCTATGCAGGAGCTCAGCCGAGCTCATCAGCACAGACACAGCACAAGGACTTTAATGACCCTCTCAGGGCTTTGTGCTGAGGCCCTGAACATCAGTCCCTGAGAGGGAGCTGAAGAAACCTCTCCAGAACTCCAAGGCAGAAGCCAACTCCAAAGTTTCTGGAAGTTTTAATGGGTCCCACTGAGGGACACGACACAGAAAGTGTCCCCAGGCCCCAGGCAGAGCAGAGAACTGCAGGCAGTTATGACAGGTGGGGACAAAGAGAAGCCAAGGCTTGGTGCCCTGGGCCACAGCAGCCTCTGTGCCACCAAGGACACTGAGGAGACCCCTTGTCCTGAGGCCCTGGGGCCTCCTGGCACAGCCCCAGCAAGGCTGGGCACTGTCAGCCCCTTGTCCTGCCCTCAGCATCCCCCTGCCATGCCAGTGGCCTCCAGGATGTGCTGGAAGGAGTCCCTGGGGAAGGAGCCTTGGTCAGCAATGGCCCTGGGGGGCTCCTTCATGCTGCCAGGGACTGCAGGTTTTTCCAAGGACTTTGGGTTTGGCTTTTGCCTTGGAGTCTCTGAGAGATTTTTGCAATCATGTCCTCCAATTCTCTGCTTTAATGAGTCCCATGAGAGGCTTTATAAGTAAAAACACTCAGTGGGTCTCATTATTGCTGCAGGGTACTCAAAGTTTGTAAAAAAAGGGGGTTTTGACATTGACTGACAGAATTTTTCAATCATGGCCTCCAATTATCAGCATTAATGAGTCCCTTGAGATTTTTAGCTCGTAACAACATTCAGTAGGGCTTATTCATACTTCAAGGTACTCAGGGGTAATTTAAGTTTCTTTTGTGCCACTGAGTGTCTGAGAGGGTTTTTTTGTAATCCTGGCCTCTACCTCTCTCCTCCAAGAAGTCCATGAGGGGCCTGTGTTGGGCATGGACATCAGTGGGACCCAGGAGTACCGAGAGACACTTTGGGTGTTTCCTGTGACTTGGACTTCTGGAAAGGTTTTTGCAATCTTCTCTTAGGCCCAGAGGCTCCAGTGCTCAGCAGCAAATGCACCACAGGACTCATTGGGATTAAGCAAGTCCTGACAAACCCTGGCTGTGCCTTGATTTCTCTCTGGTCTGGTGCTGCTCATTAGTAAGTTTTTTCCTAGAGTTATGGAGAAATATTTGAAAGATCTCGGAAATATGTATTCCTATTTTAAAGGGTGTATTTTATTACTGTTTTCTTTTGAGCAGAGGTGATTGATGCATTCAGTGATTGATATTGACTCAAAGTCTCTCCTCAGGAGGTCTGGCCTGCTCAGAGAAGCTGTGCCTTGAGGTCTGACCCAGTGTGGGCAACCTTGCTCCACAATCCACAACCCCATCCTGTCTCTCCTCACCCACCTGGGACCTGCTATGCTTGGAGAACTGGCTGCACTCTGGCAAAGATGGGTTTTCTTCCTTTTTTAGCAACCTAAAACTCCTGAGTTTCAGAAAATCTCAAGTGTTAATCAGCAAAAACAGATGTGACCATGGACAGAGACTCTCTAACTAGTTCAAGTCAGTAATTGTTATGTTTATTAACACTAGCGGGTGGCATGCGAGTCATCTCCAAAAGGCGTGACCGCCCCGTACAAGGTTCTTTGACCTCTATTTATTTCCCAAGATCTTACATACAATGCATGTGCATAACCCCAGCACCTCCCATCCCTGCTCTGTATTTAATGAGGCTATTGGTCCTTCACACATGCCCAATTCTTCTCTTGAGTTAGGTCAGTGGTATCAAAGGATGAAGTCAGGAGAGTCTTCCTCAGGTCTCTGTGACCCTCTGGCCCGATCCAAGGTCCCCTGCTTTGTGATTGATTGATATAAAGTCCAGGTGCTGGTCATTGTTCTTACTGGTTTCAATCTGTTCTTCTAACGCTTCACTTACTCCATTTCCTTCTATAAACAAGCTCATAATGGTAAACAATAAAACAATTAGCCTTAGCTTAAGCATCTAATAATCATTAACCTATCATTTGCTAATCTAACTTACACCCTGATCCATATAAATTACTTCCATCCCTTTGCTAAAATCTTAACTCTTTAAAATCATGATTCCGTGCCCTCTGAATGCTGGGGTTGCCCCTTGAATGTTGGGGTGTCTCCCACAGCCCCCCCACCGCCGAGGGTCATCTGTGTCCACATCAACCGGGAGTACACGACGGTGGCCGTCATCTTCTCCCGGCCCCTCAGGGTGAGGGGGGACACCTGGGAACCCCCAAAATCACCTGGATACCCCCCCAAATCACCTTAGTAACCCAAAAAATCACCGGATACACACAAAAATCACCTGAGTACCCTCAAAATCACCTGGATACATCTAGGTACCCCCCCCCCAAATAAGCTAGATACCCCCAAAAATCTTCTCAGTCTTTCCCAAAAATCACCTGGGTACCCCCCAAAATCACCTGTGTGCCCCCCCAAAACCAGCTGGATACACCTGAGTATCTCCCAAAATCTCCTGGATTCTCCCCAAAAATCACCCAGATACAGAATTTTGAGTACCCCCAAAAATTCTTGGGCCCCTGCCCAAACTGGTGGGTTTGACTATCTACTTCTTTGACTGTGTAGACACAGTGTCCTATTTATCAGATTGACATGAATGGGTTGACCTGGTGTCTCTCAATCCCTATTTACTTCCATGGGTGGACTTGGTGTTCATTTTACCCCCATTTATCCCCAGTAACCCTTCCCAGTGCTCCCAGTAATGTCCTGGAGCTCCCAGTAACCCCAATGCCTCCCCTTAGCCCTTCCCAGTGCTCCCAGTAACACCTTCAACTGCATGCAGTTTGCTCAGTTTCCCCCGTTCCTCCCTCCCAGTACTTCCAATTCCTCCGCTGTGCTTCTGGTTCTTCCCCTAGAGCTTCCCCCTAGCCCTACCCAGTCCACCCAGTTTAACCAGTAACCCTTCTTACCAAGCCCTATTAATGGATGGACCTGGTGTCCCTAAATCCCTATGGACATTGTTGGGGTAGACCTGGTGTCCTTTATCCTCCTTTCATTTCAATGGGTAGACCTTATGCCAAAAAAACTTCCATTCGTGTCAATGTGCAGACCCGATATCCCAAACATTTTGTGGTTAAACCCACCACTTTCAGGGTTGGAATTTCCCAATTTTTGCTGGGAAAATGCCCCAAATTTTGTTCTTTTTCCTCCACAGGTGAACCCGGAGTGCCCAGAGCTGAGGGCAACTCTGAACGGCTCCGCCCTGGCTGTTACTGTTAGGTCAGATGTTTACATACACACACGTGATCAGGATCCAAAATGGAAGAAGTTTTTATTCTGCATGTTGTCTAGCTTATATACTCTTAACAAAGTGTGATCTTAAGTCATTGACTATATTACAATAACTTATTATATTTGTTATAAATTGAGATCTGTATGTCTAATTCAACAAACTACAAAGTTAAATTTTGCAAAAAAATTAATTGAGATGAAATACAATATAAAGTTTGGCAGTGATTAGTTGAGTATAATTAAGGTTTGGATAACGCATAAGCAAAACTGACCGGGGTATGGAGGAGGATTCCCACCCTACCTAAAGTACAAAGCAGGATTACCTCAAACAAAACTTATATGATCTGCCTATACATATTCATCAATACTTCCAGTAAATCTCCACCTATTTTCCATTCTAGAAATCTACATCACTGTTCTTCATGGTGCATGCTTCAGTTGTTGCTAGGGGGTCTTCTGTCTTCTTTTGGTGGTCTTTGGGATGAAGACCCCTGCTCTTCATCACTGTCCTCTGAACAACCCCACCAATTGCACATGCGTACCAAGCATTGCGTTATATAACTAAACATTGTTCTAAAAACAAGCTCTATTAAAGGCACAACTTAGGGTCCATACCTGGACTAATCCCAAATTTGACTATTTCAAGGCCAATCCTCTAATTTGAGAGGACTACTTATCTCAGTACTATATCATGTATTCCATTTTCCCATGTAGCATCTGCAAAAGGGGCCTATTTGTTCTGTAACACTAATTATTTATACTTTTTCATTTTTTATTATTATAAATTTTTATAATTTTATAAATTTTATTTTTATTATTTATAAATTTTATTCTAAAATACTAATATAAATACAATTTATTTAGCAGAAATCATATCCATTTATAACATATTCATTGGTGCAAAGCAATTAGCACCAATGAATATGTTATAAATGGATATAATTGGCAAAAGTTTTACAGAAAGTTAATAAGGCACATTTGCAAGTTTACTTATGCACGTAGTCTAACTTACAAAAATTTTCATGTATATTTTGAATCAGGTCCCATGCTGTGGTGGTTTTGGCCAGCGAGTTTTCTGGAAGTTCAGGAAAGAACCAATTTAAAGTAGTTACTTCTCCGTGGACATTCAGGGTTTAAATATCAGGGAGATCAGGAGAAACTCCCTTTTTCCTTCTGGTCGAGAGCACAGGTAACACTCCCTAGGCAGCAGGGGACCCCGGGCCAGGCCCCGCTGCCCTCTGGGTGGCCGGGGTTGTGCTGGCCGGGTCTGCTGAGCCTGGCCTGTGCCGGGGGCTCCTTCCCCTGCCAGCCTCTGCAGGGAGGGAAAGAGAGAGAAAGCTGCAGCCCAGGGCTACTGCGGCAGGCTCTGGATGGGCCGTGGCCTGGGCCCCTGGTTTGCTGGTGCTGCTGGCCTGGGGGAGGAGAAGATCTTTCCCCCACCACCACCCCTGGGCCCAAGAAGCGAGTCTGATGTTGGATCCGCTTTGGATCGGAGCAGGGGTGGGGGAAGTGATCCATCAGCCCTGAACAGTGAGCCTGTTCCTCCCCTGCACCCCCATCACCAGCGTGTGCTTTGCATTCTGACATCTGTGAGCTGCAGAGAGAGAGAGAGAGAAAGACCTTGGGCAGATTTAACCCTTTCCTGGTAACATGGAGCTTTCAGAACTCCAACCCTTTCCCAGAAGAAGAGAAGGAGATCAGAGTGATTTAAAATGTAGAGAGACAGCATGATACAGTCAGCAAAAGAACTGATAAAGGTGATCTGGAAGAAAGGGTTGAGGAAGTGCATATTTTTGACTGAACATCTCTAGATGGAAACCATGGAGAAATGGACTATTTCTTGTAATCTATTGATGCTGTTTTGGGGAATGCTGTTCTAGCTGAAGGTAATAGACTGATGTAATTGAGATTTCATTGAGAATGTTTGTAGAGGAAGTTCCACAGCTCCTGAGATAAAAAGAGGTCTCAGCTGTCTGAGACACAGATTTGGCTCTTTAGCTCTAGTGAAAGGAGGTCTCTTGAGAGAGAGATGATTTTAAAGATAGAAGATGAGGATCTTTGAAAAATACTAAAAAAAGCATTCTTAAACAAATCCCCCAAATATGCTGAGAGGTCCATGAGTAGCCAAGAGAAAGGCTGCTCATGGGTGAGATGGAACAATCTCCAAAATTCCAGGCAATTGCAGGTTTCTGACGTTGGGAGCCACCAGACTGTTTCTTGTGGTGAATGCCTTCATAGACTCCAGAGAGACTCCTCTGCCAAGGTGATGAAAGATTAAGTTTAAAAAGTTGAAACTGACTGAAAATCATAGTTTTGTCTCTCTGTGTTGATTATGGGAAAGTGAGCAGTTTGTGGGAGAAAGGGAAGTGTTTTGAAGTTTCAATTTCTTTTTTTTCCCCTTTATTCTTTAGAGTGTGTGAATAAACTCTCTTTGTAAGTTTGAAAGTTCAGGCCTGTTTTATTGTTCATTTTCTCCTAGTCCAACTATCACAGGACACCAAGTCTACCCAATTGAAGTCAATGGGGATTTAGGGACACCAGATCTGTCCATTAATAGGACTTCATCGGGAAGGGTTACTGGTTAAACTGGGAGCATTGGGAAAGGCTAAGGGGAAGCTCTGGGGGAGGAACTGGAAGCACTGGGAGGGAGGAAAGAGGGAAACTGAGCAAACTGGGAGCACTGTGAGGGGTTACTGGGAGCACTGGAAGGGCAAACTAATCAAACTGGAAGCTATTCCTGGGAGCACTGGAGGTGGCTAAGGGGGGGCACTGGTGTTACTGGGAGCCCTGGGAGTGGCTGGGAGGGGGGGAACTGGGAGCCCTGGGGCATTACTGGAAGCACTGGAAGCCATACAAGTCAGTAGGGATTTAGGGACACCAGGTCAACCCAATCAAAGCAATGGTTTCACAGCCACCAGTTTGGTGCGGCCCAAAGATTTTTAGGGGTACCCAGGTGTACCCATAACACTTTTGAGGGGTTCTCAAAAAAATTGTTGTGTGTATTGAGGTGATTTGGAGGAGTATCTAGGTGTATCCAGGTGGTTTTGGGGAGTACCAGGGTGATTTAGGGAAAGGGGAATTCAGGTGAGTTTTTGAAGTTCCCACAGATACCCACTCACCCTGATGGGCTGGGAGAAGATGATGGCCACTGTCACGTCCTCCCAGTCAATGTGGACTCAGATGACCCTCAGCGGCAGAGGAGCTGTGGGGGGACACCCCAACATTCAGGGGACACCCCAACATTGAGGAGGCATCCCAAAACACCAGGGGAGGGCCTCAGGGATGTGAGGGAGCCCCGAGTTAGCTCAGGAGAGGATGCAGTGCAGGTACACCCAGGCACTTTGGTCCATGGGGTTGGTGAAGACGGCGTTCTGAACCAGCTGCAGCTCTGGGGAGGGGCAAAGGGGGCACCCCAAAATCTCAGGGGGGCAGCCATTGGACACCCTGAGATCTGAATTGGGGCACCCAGGTGTGTGGGGGCTCAGGTCAAACAAATGGGGATTTGGAGACATCAGGTCTACCCGTGGAAGGCAGGTCTAAGGGCTCCCAATATGGAGCTTGGGGGCTTGGGGCTCCCATTTTACCAGGTTTATACTGGGAGGGCACCAGTATAAACCAGTAAGCACTGGGAGCCACTCCTGATCCCCTAGCCCTGTGGGGGATGCTCCCAGTATAAACCAGTAAGGCCAGCACAACCTGAAGTCGCTCCCTGTAGATCCCAGGCCCCATCCCAGTATAAACCAGTACAACCCAATATAACCCAGTACATCCAAGTATAACACAGTATTAACCAATACTCCCAGCATGCCATTCCTGTAAAAATGAGTATAAACCAGTGCAAACCAGTGTAACCCTGTATAACCCAGTAACTCCCTGTACCCCATCCCAGTACAAACTAGTATATCCCAGTATAATCCAGTAAAAGCCAATGCCTCCAACTTCCCATCCCAGTAAAAACAGTATAACCACAGTCAGCCACCACGTCCTTCCCACCAGCAGGGGGCACTCACTCATATGCAGCACCCCATCCCAGTATAAACCAGTATAACCCAGTAACCCCCAGCATCCCATCCCAGTAAGAACCAGCAAAACCCAGTGAAACCCAGTAACACCTCCTCTGTTAAATCACATGAAGGATGCTGCCAAAAGGGCATTTCAGATCATGCCCACTGGGAAAGAAGGAATAAGCATAGGTGAATGACAATTGACAAAGGACTCTGAAGGATTTAGATTTATTTACATTCCATAGAAGAAGAAGGGTCAGTGATGGAATTAGGATTTTAGGCAATGACATAGAGAAGAGATAGGATAAGAATTCCCAAATCCCATGAGAAAAGGGAATAAGGATTTTTTAAAAGTTATAGAAGAGAAATAGGAATAGGAGCAATAATTTTAGAATCCATAGGAGAAGAAGAGTAATATTAGGTAGGCATGTGAAAATATGTAGAAGAAGGGAGAAGCAAAATTAGGGAATAAAGAACATATGAAGAAGAATTTTAGAATTCCATACATGAAATAAAACTCTGGAAGCAGTCAAAGTAGCAATTTTTTCTTCTTTTCCACAAAAATTGCGATGCACAAGATGCAGAGTCTGAGATTTCCTTCTCTCCTTCTCTGCGAGCCATTGATGGCATCTTCCCATTCAGTCCCAGGAGTTGCCCTGCAGGACGGACTGCCTGTTGGGGGTTTAGAACTGTTTACTTTTTTTTTTCACCTATAGCATTTTTTCCCAAGATTGCAAGGCATCTAATCTGGCCAGGTACTATCAGTGCTTAGGTGAAACAAGCATGGAGGCTGGCGCCTTAAGCTACATCTTTGTCTCAAGAGTTTCTCTGGGGGGGGGGTGTAGGGATGGGGGGGTGGAAGAAAGAACGGGGGGCTAGGACAGCTTCACTTTTATTGTAGTCTGCATTCACGAGAAGACGAGGCTGCTGCTTGCCTGCCCTGCTGGAGGCTTTCTCAGCCCTGTCCCACTGCCTCAGCGCTGGTTTTAAAGCTGCTCTGCACCGCGGGCCCGCACTGGCCTCCCTGCCAGACATCCCTGCCAGACATCCCTGCCCTCCAGTGACCACCGACAGAGCTCCGAATTTCATCTCATCTTACTAGCCCAGGATCTCTTACTGTTCCAGCTAGTACTTTTTTTAGAGTCCCAGGGACTAGACTGCCCGAGTTTTTTGTGAAACTAAGCTCTATCCAAAGTCTTCTAGTTCTGGTTACGCTATTAATTGCTGTAGTTGTTGTTGTTTGTTTGCCCTGTTAATACCTATTAGTAAGAGACTGTTATTCCTATCCCATAGCTCTGTCTGAGAGCCGTTTTAAATTTTCTAAATTATAATAATTTGAGGA
The DNA here is from genome assembly GCA_021534815.1 of Acrocephalus arundinaceus. NCBI lineage: Eukaryota > Metazoa > Chordata > Aves > Passeriformes > Sylviidae > Acrocephalus > Acrocephalus arundinaceus. Next base: position 24,694 of record JAJEOU010001295.1, on the reverse strand, counting down.
AGGGATTTGAATTATCCATTCCAAGAGTGCCCTGCCTCTTTTAGCAGATACCTGTCTTCTTTCAAAACCAAGACACTTCAGAGGTCTTTATTCTCCAGGTGTTACAGGAGAGAGAGAGCGAGCAGGGTCCCTAGCTTAACATTTAAACCAGGGGGCAGAGGGGTGGGGCAGGTGGGTGATTGGCCCCAGGTTAACACCGGGCAGGGTCAGGAAAGGGGACAAAGGGATGCAGGAGGGAAAAATCGGGGTAAACCAGACACCAGGCACCAGGGGGTAACAGGAGCAAACCATACTTATCAAACCTCTCAAAAACACCACATCTCCTTCTTTCCTGCCTAATTTGAAGGGAAGGAGGGAAGAGACAAACTTTAACTGCTCTCTCTGTCTCTTCCACCATCTCTCGACAGCAACCAGTGTTACATTGGAAGGGGCTGTTTTTTTTCTTAGTACACTTGTAATGACTCCTTTTAGAGTCCTAAAAGGCTGTGTAAATTCAAATGACAACCAGAAACAGCCAGTAAACATCCTTTACAAATGATGACCTTCCCCCTGGCAACCCCGGTCTTTAAAGATGCTCTCCAGCCAGTCTCCTGCCTCCTCACTTGATTTTTCCATCATGCCTTTCATTTTCTGGACGGAGTTCTGGATGCTCTGGATTTTTCTGGATAGATTGGAGTAGGTATACCTTGAGTGTCCTCACATTCATGTCCCTGTCCTACTGACTGAGTCAGTAGCAACAGCAAACACAAGAGTTCTGGCCTCATCTGGGCTCAGGAGGATGCTCTTAAAAGAATCTAAAAAGAACATCCACAGGTAAGCACAATTTAACACAATCTATTTAAGGCACTGAGTTAGGAAACACGGGGTTTGGGTTCCCACTTCCTTTCATCATTGCCTAGAGGAAGCAAAAGCATTGAAGGGATGGTATGCCTGCCCGAAAAGACCCCATGCCTTAATGACCTCATATTTTTCGCAAATCGTGGAGGAGGCGCCACTTGTCCTTCCGCGGCTTTTTGATCATAAACCCAGAGAAATCCAGGGACTGTTAGTTTCCACAATGTGACTCTTTTTCCAATTGCTCCTCCAAGGGTTATTTGAGTGCCTTCGATTTCTGTTTGTTCAGCGGTCACTGGATCCCCCAAACTGGGGTATCCTCAGCCAATTTAGTTTTTGGAAGGGACTCCTCAGTCGAAGCAAATAAAAATCTTTTGGGTTTTTTGGGATTTCTAGTGTAATTCCCCATTGGGACATGACATCTCTCCCACAAGGTAAGTTTGGAATCTAGAACAAACAAAGAAGCCAATTGCCCATTGGTCTCTCAATTGCACAATGCTCTTGGATTGTTTTGCCAGTTGTGTGCCCCCTATACCTGTAACCTTACCAGCCATGGGTTGCAACTCCCAATGTGACAGCCACTTGTGTGGTGGTGGTATGACTGTCACATCTGATGCCTGTGTCCATCATTCTCTGAATTGGATGAAATCCCCCTCCTCTTGAGCCACACCAATTATGGGTTTGTTCTCTCCCACCATTTCTGTCCAATAGACCAAAGGTCCAAGCATCCTAGGGCAGTTTGGGCAGTGGTATGGCCTGGGCAATGACTCGGCCCTTTGGTAGGAAGAGGGAGGATGGACACACGGACTGCAAGGAGAGCTCGTTGCTCCAGATCTGATGGCAAAAGCCCTGGACTAATCTTGATCTCAGAGGGAGTGTGCTTAGAATCCCTGATAACAAGGCACTTACCTATCAGTCTGCTGTAGGTTGTCACGTGTCAGGGTCAACAGTGACCCCTTGCCAGTCCGGTGTGTTGAAAGGCACACCTGTTGTTAACTCAAGCCTAAAATGGCTTCCATATCCTCTTGGTGTTCCCAACCTGAGGGTTCCTTAGGGTCCCACACCTTCCCACAACTGGGTTGCCCCACAACCCAACAAACCCGCCGGTGGTACCTGTCCCATTTTTCTCAACAGAGAAGCTCACGCTCCTCCCCTATTTTTTTGGAACGAATGTTCCTTTCTCTCCCTCCCCACTGCTCCACCAAGTGTGTGTGATGTTTTATACTTAAGGCACAAAGCACATCACATGTCCCTCCCGCCCACACTGGAAACATTGACCCTCCCACCACTGGTGGTCCGCTGGAATGGTGGCTGGTGCTTGCAATCCGGCCTCTGAGCCCAGACCCTTTCCGCTGTTCATCTGGGTCCCTTATGGCTCACTTGGTGCAGGTCTCAGTGAGGAGGTCCAGGGTTGGAGGTGGAGCAACCAGAAGCCGGAGATGATCTCTTGCAGACATCATGCTATTGCTTTGTGCCACTTCCAGGCACCAAGTGGCTTGTCCACTTCCAGGATCATCTTTCTGTTGCAACTCCTGTTCCTCTTCTGGTTTTCCACCACTGCATGAAGTCTATGTATAAAATCTAGGAAAGGCTCAGAAGGGGATTGTTTAATTGAGATAGAACTCTGTCTAGGATCTTT
>JAJEOU010001295.1:0-22196 GCA_021534815.1 Acrocephalus arundinaceus | reverse complement strand
GCAGAGTGTGACCTCAGCCCTGAGCCTGGCACAGGCCGCTGGTGTCGCACTAGAGCCCTGCCAAGCCCTCAAGTGCCTGGGCAGCGGGGCCATGGTCTCGGTTCAGCCTCCTTGGGGAAGCGAGGACCAGCAAAGGCCACAGAAGGGGACTGCCGTTTTCGCCTGCTATGTCAACAAATGCATGTGGGCCCAGCAGAGCCACGAAGGTGAGGAGTCAAGGTGGGAACGTGCATGGGAGTTCCAGGGGAGCCGCCCCTTCTCCCCCATGCACTCTGGAAATGGTGGGTGCAAATTGGGAAGAGTCAGTTGCGAGGCTTTCTATTTTTCATTCCAAACCCCCCTTGTCCCGTGATGAGCAGGGACGATCTTGAGCAGGCTCAGGTTGTTGAGCAGCGGATGCTCTCTTGACCCAGTCTGTGCACTGTAATGTTTCCAGGGTATGGGGGTGGGCTGGGGCAGAGCCCAGGCAGAAAGGAGCCCTGAAGCAGCAGCAGCAGCTCTGCAGTGCTGGCCACCAGACAGGGCTGCCAAGGGAGGCTTGTGGCCATGGCCTGGGAGCAGCTGCTGCTGCCAAGGTGCCTTTGGTGCCTCAGGCTCTCCCTGGCACAGCTCCCAGCACGGCACTCTGCACTTGTGGCCGAGGCCTTCACTGTCTTGGGGCTGGCCTGGGGCTTTTCCTGCAGTGGGATCTGCCCTGGTTCTGTCACAGGAAAGGCGTTCCTGCTGCAGCAGGAATTGTTTTATCTCCTATACTGTGATGTAAATAGTTCTCTTTTTTTTTACTCTGTGGTGTAAATAAATCTTTCTCTCTAATCCTCATCAAAGCAATCATAATGGTATTTCTAGAAATATATCTGGTGTTCCATACTTAATCCTGTGGGACAAATTCATTGTGGTTATATTCCACCTGTCCAATTCTTTACACAAAAACCTTAGACAAAGTCTGGGGCTAGGTTTGGATCCAGCATCTCCCAGTCTCCTTTCTTAGATGTAATTTTAAAAGTCTAGGCCTCATCAAGCATATGAGGATCCATTGTGGCTGCTGGGTGTAATTTCTCCACCTCATGACTCAGCAGGAGTTTCTCCAATGAAGAAATCAAGCTTTTGCATGAAGCTCCCACTATGCCCATGAAAGGAACCCCTGGGAGTGTCTGGGACATCTCGGCTCTTTGGCAGCCTGGGGACTCCTGGGATGTCACCATGGAGCCCCCGTGAGTGCCTGTGACAGATGGGTGCCTTTGCAGCCCAAGTGCCCTGGGATGTCCCCATGGAATGGCTGTGACTGCCTCTGAGCACAGGGCTCTTTAGCATCCCCAGAAACCCCTGGGATCTCTCCAGGATCCTGGAGTCCAACTCCTGGCCCTGCACAGGACACCCCAACAATGCCAGCCTGGGCCTGGCAGTGCTGTCCAAACGCTGCTGGAGCTCCCAGAGCCCTGGAGCTGGGACCCTTCCCTGGGAGCCTGTTCAGTGCCCCAGCAGCCTCTGGGGGAAAAACCTTTTCTTCACATCCAACCCAAACCTGCCCTTGCTCAGCTCCAGCCCTTCCCTCCAGTCCTGTCTCTGGGCACCAGAGGGAAGAGGTTCCCACAGCCCCAGCCAGGGACCCGCTCCCAAGGCTGTTCCAGGGCAGCCAGGGCTGGCACCAGCTGGGATGCTCGGTTTCCATGGGCCGGGGTTTAGGAATGGGATTCCCCAATTTTGTGCTCCCACTAAAACTGTGCAACTGCTCGCTGCCCTCCAGCCTCCCATTGAAAGTACAAAAGGCAAAAATTCCAGACTGGGTTAAGAACAATTTAATGGGAACAGAAACAACATAAGGAACAAACAGGAACAGAAACAATAATGATAACAAACAGGATAAAACAAACAATATAAAGGGAAAACTACAATAACATCAACTGGCTCGTTCCATCCTTCCTGGAAGGGACACCCTTCACCTTGGGGGAGAGATAGAGTCCCTTTCCTAGCCCTGGCAATGACCTGAGATGGGATCAAATACAATGATGGGGCCATGGCCAGACCCTCACGTTTTTAAATCCCATCTCACATCATTGCCAGGGGCAGGGAAAGGGACAGGTGCCCTCCCAGAATGAATGACAGGGAACTGTGGATCAGTAGGGCTCTTCCCAGTGTGCATCTTCTGATGGGGGATGTGGTTTGAGACACACATGAAGCTGTTCCCACAGTAGGGGCACTTGCAGGATATCCCTTACTTGTGCCTCCGTTGGTGTCGGGTACAGTGAGAGCTGTGGGTGAAGCTCTTCCCACACTGGGGACACTCGTAGGGCCTCTCCCCAGTGTGGATGAGCTGGTGGGTGATGAGTGTGGAGTTGTGCTTGAAGCCCTTCCTGCAGTCAGGGCAGCGGAAGGGCCTCTCATCCGTATGAATCCGCTCATGCTGGAGGAGATTGGAGCTGGTCAGAAAGCTCTTCCCACACTGGGGACATCCATAGGGCCTCTCCCCAGTGTGGATCATCTGATGGATGATCAGTTTGGACTTCTGGTTGAAGCCCTTCCCACATTCCCCACATTTGTATGGCCTTTCCTCAGCGTGGATATTCTGGTGGCGGATCAGGCTGGAGCGCCTGCCGAAGCTCTTCCCACATTCCCCACACTCATACGGCCTCTCCCCAGTGTGGGTCCTGAGGTGGCGGATCAGGTTGGAGCTGTCTGTGCAGCCCTGCCCACATTCCCCACACACGTAGGGCCATTCGCCATTATGGATCCTCTTGTGGCGGATCAGGTGGGAGTTGTTGCTAAAGCTCTTCCCACACTCCAAGCACTCATAGGACTGCTCCCTGTCATGAAGCTGCTCATGGACCATCAACTCTGAGCTCTGGCTCGATCTCTGGCCACGTTCCTGGCACAGTGTGGGCCTTTCCTCCTCAGAGCAGCCTGGGATGGGTTTGGAGCCCCTCCTCATGCCAGATCTCTGGGGTTTTTCCTCCTCGTTGGATTCCTGCACCATGGAGCGGCTCAAAATATCCTCTTCCATAAGGTCCCGCCACAGGGATTTTCCCTCCCTGGTCTCTGTCCTCAGCTCTTTGTCTGAGAGAGGAAAGACAGGGAGAAGATGAGATTTCCCTCCATGCCAGAGGGAAGGGGGAGGAGATCCCTCCAGGGAATCCCTGGCAGGACGGCGTTCGCAGTGGTGTTGTCCTGCAGCTGAGGGCCATGCTGGGCTGGGAGATGGAGCAGGAGAGAGGGGGAAAGGGGCAGTGACTGCCTTCTCACCTGCCTGGCTGTCCCAGGGCATCTTCCTCTTCCTTGCAGCGTTCTCCTCCATCTGGTCAAGGTTTGGGAATGGGAAATCCTGGTTTGGGGAAAAACAAGGATAAGCACATTGAGTTTAAATGTTCCTCTGCCCAAGTCCATCACTAGAAACCACCAGACACCTGGTGCCCATATAAACCTCCCAAACACCAATATTCAGCCCTGAACATGCCTCCAAGGAGTTCCCCATCCCTGGTCTCTCCCCTTTGGTGTTCAGGGGTCCCCTCTGTCCCAGCTGCTGGGAGTCACGCTTGCATTGAGGGCCCCCATCTACTCAGTCCCAGCCCTCCCCAGGCTGCTGGGAGTCCCAGGGATACAAAAAGTTCCCCCCTTTTCCATCTCCCCACTTAGGGATGCTGGGGGATTTTGGGGTTCCTGGGGTCCCTTCTCCCCTTATTCTCTGCTTTGGGGTGCAGGGGGTCCAAGGAGTCCCCCCTGTCCTTCTCCAGGACGTTGAGGCTCCCACAAATCACGGTGCTCCCCCTCTCTGGGCTCCCCACTTTGGGGTCCTGGGGCACACAGGGCTCTTCTCCTCCAGGTTGCCTCTGCTGGCAGCTGCCACTGGGACCCCCAATGTCCACCCAGGGGGCATTTACTACGCAACTTTGAAGTTCTTCATTCTCCAAAAATCCCCCCCCCCAAAGAAAACCCCAACTCAGGGACCTCCCAGAGTATCTGGGTCAAGCTCCCTGTCTTGGTTTGGAAAGACAGGTGTCTGCTAAGGAAGGCAGGAGCCTCCCTTGAAATGGAAAATATCTACCTCCACAGAAGACGCACATATATTTGAAATTAACGGGCTCTAATGCAAAGATATGGGAATAACATTTCTTTTGTAAGAAAATTAAACTAAAAATTCAGTAGTAAGAAAATAGAAACGCTGATAGAGTCAGAATACAACCTGACACCCGGTTAGGCAGGGTGTTGGTAGCAGTGCAATCAAATCGTGGCTGCAGTCCTCCTGGAGTCACAGATGTGGTTTTGTTGAAGCAATGATCCTGTAGAAGGGTGTAGTTTTCCTCTCAAGGTCCAATGTTGGTGTAGATGGGTCTGGTGTTCCTCTGGGAATCCAGTGGAAACAGGCTGCTTCTGGTGTGTTAAATCTCAGATTATATCCAGGTAGGAATGCTTGGCTCCTCCCCCTGGGTGGAGCATCTCACAATGGGATGATGGAATTTGATCAGCCATGCAGTGAGACTCAATGGCCCATTAAGATAAGATATCTCCCTGGAGGGAGTGTGGGTGGTGGAAGAGATAAAGAACACTGCCCCACCTGGTTTTAACAGCTGGCCCATTAACAGAAGATATCCCCCCAGAGTTATGAGAAATGGGTCATGGAACAGTTCTTACTTGGGATCTCCTGTTGGTTTTGTGTTCAAACTGGCACACTGGGGAGAAGTGGGACCATGCTGGGAACTGCTGTGAGCAGGTTGGAGTGACTGGTCTGCACTGTGGGCAACTGGGCATGACTGGGACCGTGCTGGGAGAGACTGGCATCATACTGGGAGTGACTGGGACTGGACAAGGGGAAACTGGGAGCAAGTGGATGAACGTGGGAGCAACCTCGACCATGCTAGGGGCAAACTGCATCATAATGGGGAAGGACTGGCAGTGACTGGGCTCATAATGGGAGTGCCAAGGAAACTGGAACCACACCGGGGGGCAACTGGGCTGATACTGGGAGCAGCAACTTCTGTCACTGGGACCCTCAAACCCTTTTCCTGGCCACCCCACCTCACCAGGCCCACCATTTTCTTTGGCCCTGGGAGCCCTGGACTCCTACTCCTGCCTTTTCCAGCACCCAGCCCCTCCTTCCCATATCACTGAGGACACTTGGGACCCCTATTCCCAGCCATCCTGGGTTTTCCCACCTTTTTATGGGAACGGGGACACCGGGGAACCTTGGAGCTCCCTTTCCTGACTAAATGGAGCCTTTTAACCCCACCAATCCCACATCTTCCCACCCTTACCATCCCCTTTTCTTAATCCTGGAACCCCCAAACCCCCTTCCCTGTTCTCCCAGCTCTCTCTGTTCCCCCTTTCCTTCACCTGTGACCCCCCAGAACCCAAATCTCCGTGTCCCCCCAGGTCTCCTCTCCCTGCGGTCCCTGCCCGTGGCACTGTCGGAGCCTGGCCCGGGGTTCCCCCAGTTCCTGTCCATGGGGTCCCTGGATGGGATCCCCTTCCAGCGCCGCCACAGCCAGCGGGGCCGGGCGGAGCCACAGCCGCCGGGGATGGCGGCCGGAGCCGAGCCGGGATATTGGGATGGCCGGAGCCGGCACAAGGAGCGGCACCGGCACGGGGCCAGCAGGGAGCTGCAGATGCTGCAGGAGCGGCACAGCCAGAGTGGGGCTCAGGGCGGGGAGCCGGGGCTGGGTGATCTGTGGGGCTGCCATGGCACCTGTGGGACTGCAGTGGGGATCCGTGGGGCTGGGCCGGGATCTGGGGCACTGGGATGTGCATCCATGCGGATGCAAGGGGCTGGGATGAGGCTCTGTGGGTCTCCATCAGACTCTGAGGCTCTGCAGGGCTGGAATGGGGCTCCGTGGGGCTGGGACACAATTCCGTGGGTCTCGGTGGGTCCAATCCCTCCCCAGGTCTCCACACACTGCAGGAGGTTTCTGGCTGTGACCTCCTGTCCCACGGGAGCGTCCGCAGATCCGATCAGCTCAGCTTATGGGCGGGAATTCCTCTCCTTCCAGCTGGGATTAGGCAGATTCGTGGTGGCCGACGGCACTGCCCAGGTCACCAAGAGGCGCTGGGAACAGGATGAGATGGAGGCTGAGGAATGAACAAATCCCCTGGGGCACACCTGCCTGGAATGTCTCTGGAAATATTTCAGATATGGGTGGGAAGTGCTGGAGAGTAAAGGTGGGGAGGGTAGAATTCCCATGGGAATGTGGGATTTGGAAATGTGGGATTTGGGAGGGCAAAATTTGGGAACATGGGAATTCCCATGAGGCCTCCATAGATGGATGTCACTGCTGTCCCATTCCCATGGGAATTCTCTAGATGGATTTCACTGCCATGCCATTCCCATGGAATTCCATGGGCTGATCTCATCCCCATCCCACTGCCATGGAAACTCCAATCCTCTTCCCCCCCAAACCCCTCCTGGGGGTTGCCCTGTTCTTTGCTGTCCTCACCCCCCACAAGATTCCTGAGGGCCCTTCAATGACACACCCAGTTCCCCCAAATTCCTTTTGGGTCCCCCCTCATCCCCCCACAGGGATTGTTGGGAGTCCCCTGTGTCCCTTTCCCATGACTTTGGTGTCCCCCCTGACCTTTCCATCTGCTGCAGGCAGGGGGGCACCAGCACTCGGCCCCTCCCCTGTTTCTGTCCCCCTGTGATGGTGGGGGTGGGGCCAAGTGCTGCTGCCCCCCTGCCTGCAGCAGATGCAGCAGTGAGGGGAGTTCAGGGGATCCCTGAGCATTTGGGATCCCCTGGGATTTGGGGTGACCCCTCAGGCCCCCAGGATCTCCCTGAACACACTGACACTGCCCGTGCACACTGAGAAGGGTCAGACCTGGCACGGGGTCCCCAGCTCTGTCACCAGCATGGCCCAGGTACCCCCAAAACCTCTCGGGAATGCCCAACCCCTCCCGGGACACTCCAGCCTTGCCAGGATCCCAAAAACATCCCTGGGACCCTCCAAAAATTCCCCAAGAATGCAAAAAGCCATACAGACTTCTCCCCAAACCCTCTCAGGACATCAAAATTCCCACAGGACCTCCCAACACCCCTGTCAGACCCCCTTGAGAAGGTTCATACCTGGCATGGGGTCCTCATCTCTGTCACTGGCAGGTATTCAAAAGCAGCCTCGGGATCGCCCTGGGATCACTTAATCCCCACATTTAGGACCCCTGAAAAACCCTTGGGAACCTCCAAAATTGCACCATGACCCCAAAAACCCCCGTGATCTGCAAAACCCTCCCCAGGAACCCCTCATGCATGTTTACACCCAGCACGGAGTCCAAATCACCATCATCAGCATCACCCAGGTACCCCTGAACCCTTCTGGGACCTACAATCCCCTCTTGGCATCCCCAAACCCTTCTGGGATCCCCAAACTCTCCCAAGACCCCCAGACCCCACCTGGGACCCCCAAACGCGCCAGGGCTCCATACTGGAATCAACGGGAGTGGTGTTGCTCTTTTAAGGGCAGTTATAGCAGGACCCAACAAGAGCGGGGGCTCTTAAAGCAGCTGTCTTGGTTTTGAAAGACAGTTGTCTGCCAGGGAGAGCCGGAGCTTCCCATGGAATGGAGAATGTCACTCACCTCCCATCCAAATTATTATAATTTTGCAATTAGGGACTTTCAGGCAAAGATATGGGAATAGGAATAACAGTTCTTTAACAGGAATAAAAACAACAACAACAACAAAATACAAATGCAGTAGTACAAAGACAAGCAAGCAAGCAAAACAGAAGTCCTGGAAAAAATCCTGACAGAGTCAGGGATATGACCTGACACCCTGTTGGTCAGGGTGTTGGAAGCAGTCCAAATAAATCCTAGGTGAGTTTCTGTGGGGTACAGATAATGGAGTAGGAAAAGTCCAGTGGTGGAGAGATGGGTCTGGTCTTCCTCTGATGGAAAAAAACAGATGCCTGCTGTTCCTGAGTCTCAGTTTTTATCCAGGTAGGAATGGTTGGCACCCACACACTGGGTGGAGCATCTCCCAATGGGATGATGTAATGTGTGATGTCCTTGATGAGCCTTAATGGCCCATTAGCAGAAGATATCTCCCTGGAGGATGGACAGGTGGTGAAGGAGATAAGAAACACGGCCACACCTGGCTTTAACAGCTGGGCCATTTTCAGAAGGCATCTGCCCCCTCCCCCCTGGAGTTACAAGAGATAAAGAAATATCTGCTTTTACAACAGATGAAATTGAATACAAATCTCTTGGCTACCCAACCCAAGACACAGTCCCTTCCAGTCGATGCCAGTAGCTCCCAATGTGTCCACATTTTCCTCCCAACATGGGCCCAGTAGCTCCCAGTAACTCCCAGTCAGGTTCCATTGCAGTCCCAGTGGCTCCCAGGATGATCCCAACAAGACCTGTAGTCACTGCCAGTATGGTTCCAGTCACTCCCATTACACTCCCAGTTTTTCCCAGTCACTCCTAGATACTCCAGGTATTATTCCAGTCATGCCCACAGTGACTCCCTTTCACTCCCAGCGTGGTTCCAGTTCCAGTATGGTTCCAGTCACAGCCAGCACCTTTCCAGTCACTCCCAGTCTTATTCCAGTATAATCCCAGTCACTCTCAAATGCACCCAGAACTATTCCAGTCACTCCCAGTATGAATCCAGTCAGTTCCAGTAGGATCCCAGTTTGACCCAAGCATGGGCACAGCTGCTCCCATTATAATCCAGCATGGTTCCAGTTGCTCCCATTTACCCCCACTGTGGTTTCCGTCTCTCCCAGTGTATCCCAGTTGTTCTCAGTCCCTCTGAGTTGCCCTGAGTGGCTTCCAGCCTGATCCCAGTTGCTCACAGCCACTCCCAGTCATCCTCAGTGCCTTCCAGTTGCTGCCAGTATGGTCCCAGCGCACCCCAGCATGGACCCAGCCTTTCCCACTGTGATCCCAGTAGGATCCCAGTTCTCCCCTGCATGGTCCCAGCTGCTCCTTGTTCCTCCCAGTGTGTTTCCAGTTGCTCCCAGTTGCCCCATGTTAAGTCCCTGTCACTCCATAGATGATCCCAGTGCCTCCCAGCACAGTCCCAGTCCTTCCCAGTTGCTCACAGTGCAGACCAGTCACTCCAACCTGCTCACAGCTGTTCCCAGCATGGTCCCACTTCTCCCCAGTGTGCTCGTTTGAAAACAAAACCAACAGGAGATCCCAAGTAAGAACTGTTCCATGACCCATTTCTCATAACTCTGGGGGGATATCTTCTGTTAATGGGCCAGCTGTTCAAACCAGGTGGGGCAGTGTTCTTTATCTCTTCCACAACTGTCTTGGGTTGGCTAGCCAAGAGATTTGTATTCAATTTCATCTGTTGTAAAAGCAGATATTTCTTTATCTCTTTAACTCCAGTGGGGAGGGGGGCAGATGCCTTATGATAATGGCCCAGCTGTTAAAACCAGGTGTGGCAGTGTTTCTTATCTCCTTCACCTCCTGTCCATCCTCCAGGGAGATATCTTCTGCTAATGGGCCATTAAGGCTCATCAAGGACATGACTGCTTCCAACACCCTTACCAACAGTGTCGGGTCGTATCCCTGACTCTGTCAGGATTTTTTCCCATGATTTCTGCTTTGCTTGCTTGCTTGTCTTTGTACTGCTGCATTTGTATTTTGATGATTTTGTTGATGTTGTTGTTTTTTTTTTTATTCCTATTAAAGAACTGTTACTCCTATTCCCATATCTTTGCCTGAAAGCCCCTAATTGCAAAATTATAATAATTTGGAGGGGAGGGGGGTGACATTCTCCATTCCATGGGGAGCTCCAGCTCTCCCTGGCAGACAACTGTCTTTCAAAAGCAAGACAGCTGCTTTAAGAGCCCCCGCTCTTGTTGGGTCCTGCTATAACTGCCCTTAAAAGGCCAACACCACTCCCGTTGATTCCAGTACGGAGCCCTGGGGTTTTGGGGGTCCCAGGTGGGGTCTGAGGGTCTTGGGAGGGTTTGGGGGTCTCAAAAATGGTTTGTAGGTCCCAGGAGGGTTGAGGGGTACCTGGGTGATGCTGATGATGGTGATGTGAACCCCGTGCTGGGTGTAAACATGCATGAGGTGTTCCTGGAGAGGGTTTTGAAGATGCCGGGGACTTTTGGGGTCATGGTGCAATTTTGGAGGTTCCCACAGATTTTTCAGGGGTCCTAAAGAGAGGGATTAGATGATCCCAGGGGAATCCCAGGGCTTTTTTTGGGTACCTGCTGCTGAAACAGATGGGGACCTCATGCCGGTATAAACCTTCTCAAGGGGGTCTGACAGGGGTGTTGGGAGGTCCTGTGGGAATTTTTTATGTCCTGAGAGGGTTTGGGAGGGAGTTTGTATGGAGTTTTTAATTCTTGAGGAGTTTTTTGGGGATCCCAGGAATGTTTTTTTGATCCTGGGGAGTTTGGGGTGTCCCAGAAAGATTTGAGGATTCCTGGGAGGTTTTGGGGATACCTCGGCCATGCTGGTGACAGAGCTGGGGACCCTGTGCCAGGTCTGACCCTTCTCACTGTGCACGGGCAGTGTCAGCGTGTTCAGGGAGATCCTGGGGCCTGAGGGGTCACCCCAAATCCCAGGGGACCCCAAATGCTCAGGGACCCCCTGAACTCCCCTCACTGCTGGATCTGCTGCAGGCAGGGGGGCACCAGCACTCGGCCCCACCCCCACCATCACAGGGGGACAGAAACAGGGGAGGGGCATGGACAGGTCAGGGGGACCCCCCGAAGTCTTAGGGGAGGGGACATGGGGGAATCCCCATGGGGGAATGACGGGGGACCCAGGAGGAATTTCAGAGGGGCAGGGTGGGTCATGGGGAACCCCCAGGTGTCTTGTGGGGGGTGGGGAGGGCAAAGAAGAGGGTGACCCCCCAGGATGGGTTTGGGGGGAAACAGAAAGGAGCTTCCACGGGAGTGGGACAGGGATGAGATCTGCCCATGGAATTCCATGGGAATGGGATGGTTGTGAGATGCATCTACAGAATTCTCATGGGAATGGTGACCAAAAATCCCCTGGATCCTGTCTGGAAGGAGAGGAATTCCCGCCTGTTGGAGCCAAGCTGATGGGATCCACGGATGCTCCCATGGGACAGGAGGTCACAGCTGGAAACCTCCTGCAGGTGTGGAGACCTGGGGAGGGATTGGACCCATGAAGACCCTCGGAATTGTGTCCCAGCCCCACAGAACCCCATTCCAGCCCCACGGAGCCCCAGAGTCTGATGGAGACCCACAGAGCCTAATCCCAGCCCCTTGGATCTGCATGGATGCACATCCCAGCGCCTCAGATCCCGGCCCAGCCCCACGGATCCCCACTGCAGTCCCACAGGTGCCATGGCAGCCCCACAGATCCCCCAGCCCCGGCTCCCCGCCCTGAGCCCCGCTCTGGCTGTGCCGCTCCTGCAGCATCTGCAGCTCCCTGCTGGCCCCGTGCCGGTGCCGCTCCTTGTGCCGGCTCTGGCCATCCCAATATCCCGGCTCGGCTCCGGCCGCCATCCCCGGCGGCTGCGGCTCCGCCCGGCCCCGCTGGCTGTGGCGGCGCTGGAAGGGGATTCCATCCAGGGACCCCATGGACAGGAACTGGGGGAACCCCGGGCCGGGCTCCGACAGCGCCACGGGCAGGGACCGCAGGGAGAGGAGAACTGGGGGGACACGGAGATTTGGGGTCTGGGGGGTCACGGGTGAAGGAAAGGGGCAGAAGGGAGAGCTGGGAGAGCAGGGAAGGGGGTTTGGGGGTTCCAGGGTTGAGAAAAGGGGAGGGTGGGGATGGGTAGATGTGGGATTGGTGTGATGTCCTACTTTCAGGCAGATTTGGGAGAAAACCTCCTAAGGGGCCCTCCCTCCCCTCCCCCAACTAGTTTGGGAAAGACTTCCTCAGAGAGAAGTGGAAAGAAACCTGTTTATTAAACAGGCAAAGCACTCCCCAGCACAATAAATTGAACAATACCCGATGACAGGAACTTTGTGCTGCTCTGGGGAGATGACAAATTACAGAGCAGGTCCCCCGCCGAAGATAGTTGCTGTGTTCTGTTGCTCAGTTCCTCAGGCACCGGGAGAAAAAGGAGTTGCTGCACAGGGCTGATCTTGGTGGGGTGGGTCCCAGGTGGAAGCCCCCTGGCACTTCCCCCAGGTCCTCAGTCAAGAGAGATCAAAACAGTTGTGAAGAGAGGCAAAAAAAAAAAAAAAAAAAAAAAAGGGGGAAAAAAAAGAAGAAAAAATACTTCATCTAGCTACAAGACCTACAGCTAACTAACTAGCGACAGCTAACTAACTGGGAAAAAAAAGCAGAGCCTCTCTCTGTCTTGCCATGTGCTGAACTCCCCCACTTCAAGGCCACTCTGAGGAGCAGAGTTTTCCTGGAGAAAAAAAACAAACCGTGCTTCCCTCTCCCCTTTGCTCTCAGACCCAATATTAAAGGTACAGGGTGTAATATCTGGCATCACCCAAAAGACGACAGGGGAAGCAAACATTATAATGTCACCCTAGGACATGTGGTTAAGTGGGTCCCTGTAGTCAGGAAAGGGAGCTCCAAGGCTGTCAGGTGTCCCCATTCCCATCAAAATGTGGGAAAACCCAGGATGGCTGGGAATAGGGGTCACAAGTGTCCTCAGTGACTGGGGAAGGATGGGCTGGGTGCTGGGAATGGCAGGAATAGGAGTACAGGGGTCCCAGGGCCAAAGAAAATGGTGGGCTTGGGAGAGGTGAGGTGGCCAGGAAAAGGGTTTGGGGGTCCCGGTGCCAAAAGTGGCTGCTCCCAGTATCAGCCCAGTTGCTCCCCCTGTGTGGTTCCAGTTTCCTTGGCACTCCCATTATGAGTCCAGTCACTGCCAGTCCTTCCCCATTATGATGCAGTTTGCCCCTAGCATAGCCCAGGTTCCTCCCACTTTCATCCAGTGGCTCCCAGTTGCCCCTTCTATGGTCCCAGTCACCCCCAGTATGATGCCAGTCTCTCCCAGCACAGTCCCAGTCATGCCCAGTTGCCCACAGTGTAGACCAGTCACTCCAACCTGCTCACAGCAGTTCCCAGCATGGTCCCACTTCTCCCCAGTGTGCCAGTTTGAAAACAAAACCAACTGGAGATCCCAAGTAAGAACTGTTCCATGACCCATTTCTCATAACTCTGGGGGGATATCTTCTGTTAATGGGCCAGCTGTTCAAACCAGGTGGGGCAGTGTTCTTTATCTCTTCCACCACCCACACTCCCTCCAGGGAGATATCTTCTGTTAATGGGCCATTGAGTCTCACTGCATGGCTGATCAAATTCCATCATCCCATTGTGAGATGCTCCACCCAGGGGGAGGAGCCAAGCATTCCTACCTGGATATAATCTGAGATTTAACACACCACAAGCAGCCTGTTTCCACTGGATTCCCAGAGGAACACCAGACCCATCTTCCACCCCTGGACCTTCAGAGGAAAACTGCACCCTTGTACAGGATCATTGCTTCAACAAAAGCACATCTGTGAGTCCAGGAGGACTGCAGCCACGATTTGATTGCACTGCTACCAACACCCTGCCTAACCGGGTGTCAGGTTGTATTCTGACTCTGTCAGCATTTCTTTTTCTTACTACTGAATTTTTAGTTTTATTTACTTACTAAAGAACTGTTATTCCCATATCTTTGCATGAGAGCCTGGTAATTTCAAAATTATGTGGATTTATGTGGGGGTTTATGTTCTCCATTTCAAAGGAGGCTCCTGCCTTCCTTAGCAGACACCTGTCTTTCCAAACCAAGACAGGGAGCTTTACCCAGATAATCTGGGAGGTCACTGAGCTGAGGTTTTCTTTGGGGGGGGAGTTTTGGAGAATGAAGAGCTGCAGAGTTGAGTGGAAAATGCCCCTTGGGTGGGCATTGGGGGTCCCGGTGGCAGCTGCCAGCAGAGGCAGCCTGGAGGAGCAGAGCCCCGTGTCCCCCAAGACCCCAAAGTGGGGGGCCCAGAAAGGGGGGAGTGCCGTGATTTGTGGGAGCCTCAACAGCCTAAAGAGGGGCAGGGGGGACTCCTTGGACCCCCTGCACCCTGAAACAGAGAAAAAGGGGAGAAGGGACCCCAGGAACCCCAAAATCCCCCAGCATCCCTAAGTTGGGAGGTTGAAAAGAGGAACTTTTTGTATTCCTGGGACTCCCAGCAGCCTGGGGAGGGCTGGGACTGAGTAGATGGGGGACCCTCAATGCAAGCGTGACCCCCAGCAGCTGGGACAGGGGGGATCCCTGAACACCAAAGGGGAGAGACCTGGGGTGGGAAATTCCTTGGAGGCATTTTCAGGGCTGAATCTTGGTGTTTGGGAAGTTTATATGGGCACCAGATGTCTGGTGGCTTCTAGAGATGGACTTGGGCAGAGGAACATTTAAAGTGAATGTGCTTTCCCTTGTTTTTCCCCAAACCAGGATTTCCCATTCCAAAACCTTGACCAGATGGAGGAGAACGCTGGAAGGAAGAGGAAGATGCCCTGGGACAGCCAGGCAGGTGAGGAGGAAATCACTGCCCCTTTCCCCCTCTCTCCTGCCCCATCTCCCAGCCCAGCATGGGCTCCGGCTTCAGGACAACCCTGCTGCCAACGCCGTCCTGCCGGGAATGCATTGAGGGATCTCCTGTGCCTTCCCTCTGGAAGGGAGGCAAATCCCACCCTCTCCTCGTCCTTCCTACCCCAGACAAGGACCTGAAGACAGAGACCAGGGAGGACAAATCCCCTCGGAAGAACCTTGTGGAAGAAGCTGTTTTGAGCAGATCCATAGGACAGAACTCCCACAGTAAGGAAAAGACCCGGCGATCCGGCATGAGGAGGGGCTCCAAACCCATCCCAGGTGGCTCTGAGGAGGAAATACCCACCCTGTTCAAAGAAGGAGGACAGAGCTTCATCTGGGGCTTGGAGCTGGTGGTCCATGAGCAGCTTCATGATGGGGAGAAGCCCTACAAGTGCTTGGAGTGTGGGAAGAGCTTCAGCCGGAGCTTCAATCTTACCCAGCACCAGATGATCCACACTGGGGAGAGGCCCTACAAGTGTCCCAAGTGTCGGAAGGAGTTTCAGACCAGCTCAGATCTCCTTGCACATCAATGGATTCACACAAAGGAGAGGCATTTCTGCTGCCCCCACTGCAGGAAGAGCTTCAAACAGAAGTCCACCCTTGTCACCCAGCAGCGCATCCACACCAGGGAGAGGCCCTACGAGTGTGGGGAATGTGGAATGAGCTTCAGCCAGAGATCCAGCCTGATCTGCCACCAGAGGATCCACACCAAGGAACGGCCCTACGAGTGTCCCCAGTGTGGGAAGAGCTTCAGCCAGAGATCCAACTTGATCCGACACCAGAACATCCACGCTGAGGAAAGGCCATACAAGTGTGGGGAATGTGGGAAGGGCTTCAACCAGAGGTCTCAACTGATCATCCACCAAATGATCCACACTGGGGAGAGGCCCTATGAGTGTTCCCAGTGTGGGAAGAGGTTTCGGAGCAGCTACCATCTCCTTGTGCACCAGCACATTCACACTGAGGAGAGGCCCTTCCGCTGCCCTGACTGTGGGAAGGGCTTCAGGCACAACTTCACCCTCATCACCCACCGGTGCATCCACACGGGGGAGAGGCCCTACGAGTGTCCCCAGTGTGGGAAGAGCTTCACCCAGAGCTCTGACTTGACCCAACACCAACGGAGGCACCGCTAAGGGAAGCCCTTCGAGCACCCCGACTGCAGGAAGAGCTCCCTCCACTGTTCCAACTTCATCCAGAATCAGAGGATCCACAATGGGCAGAATCCTGGTGATCCACATTCCCAGTGATCTGTGCTGGGAAAGACACTGGGCTGGTGGTCCTTTAGCTTGGTGGTCCATAATATTCTTTTGATTCACCTTCATTATTTTAAAACAGAAATAACTGGGGTAAAAATCAAATTCATCAAAGGCATCCAAAGTCTCACTTTTAACTAGTGTTTCAGTGGAATCTGGGATTCAGAGAGATACTTGGAAGGATTTGGGGGTTTGGGGGATATTTGGTGTTGTTTTCTCCACTTCTTGGCACTCAAAGAGACAAGAGGGTTTTATCTGTCACCTGAAAACCACTCAATCCCACCCCAAAATGACTTGATTCCAGAGCCCTTCAGGGTCGAATGGGGTTGGAAGGGGATTGGGTAAAGTGGGATGGAAATCAGGAGGAGTGAGGTGGGCATTGGTTGGGGCAGGATGGGTGGGATGGGGTTTGGGAGGTGTGAAATGGGTGAAATATGGTTTGGGAAGGGGATGTTGATGTCCAGCAGGGGTTGGGACTGGGGAGGTGGGGCGGGGTCTGGAATGAGAGAGCCAAAGTTTGGGGATGATGAAGGGAGACGAGCCTGTTACTGAGTGATTTTTTGGATATTCCACATTCCTGAAGAGATTTTGGGGTATCCCACATCTCTGCGGCTTTTTTGGGGCACTCCCAAACTCTTGTGGTGGTTCCTGAAAGCAGCTCCATGGAGCACCATTGCCAGGGGTGGCTGCCTTGGGTACGAGCTCAGAGCTGCAGCCAGAGTCCGTTGCCTCAGTGCTGGAGAGCAGAGAAATGATGAATGGCCCCAGACATCTGCAGTGTGTGTTTGGGGGGCAGGGCAAGTTCTGAAGAGGTGGGGTGGTCACTGCCCCAGCCCCAGTCACTGCAGCCTCTGGTCCAGCCCCAAAGTGGTTGCCAAGCCCGTGGCACCCCAAAAACCCCACCTGTGAGAGAGACCAGGGCAGGTGAGGCTGTGACATGGGTGTGACACTGACACGTCCCACGGCCCCAGAGCTCATAGCAGCTGAGATGGTGCTGGATCCAAGGGTGACTGTGGATCTCTCTCTGTGCCTTCTCCTGACTTCCTCTTCTCAAAATCTTGAGAACCTGAAATTGTGCAGGTTTGAGTTGGCTCAGTTAGTGCTTTGTCAAGTGATGTACTGTAATTCCATGTTGCTTTAAGATTTCCCAAGTACCTCATTCTCTGAAGTTTGCAACTCAAAGTTTGTTCTCCACCCTCCTGAGAAGTTTGTTGTTTTCTCTTATATGCCAGCTGAGAGGATCGAGGTACCTCAAGTCCCTTTCCAACACCAGCTGAGGGAGCTCGGGGCACAGCAGCAGGAACTGCAATGCTGAGCAAGGCCTGGGCTGGCTGGAGGAAGCAGAAAGGCCAAGCCCTGAGCCCAGGCCTGGCACAGCAGGGCCTGTCCCTCACGGGTGGCTCGGGGCTGTTTGTGGGGCACTGGGATGGGAGGGGCAGCAAGGACAAATGTCACCAAACTGCAACCCCTGCCAGCCTCCTCAGGGAGGGGCCAGGGAGGAGCAAAGTGCAGCCCCTGAAAGGAAAGTTCCTTCAGTGGGGCCTCCAGAGGCGCTGCCAGAGCCCAGGGGACAAAGGCCTGGGTGCCTGTGGCCCTGCCAGCCGTGCCCAGCCCTTGGCCATGTGTCCTGCAGGCTGTGCCCCCTGTGCGTGCTGCTGCTGTGCCCTGGCCGGCTGCACACGCCCATCTGGCTGTGCCCCCAGCATTTCTCAGCCCAGCATTTCTGTGCCCTCCCTGGGCTCCCTGCACCCAGCGCTGCCGGCTCCTGGCACACAGGGCCAGGCCATGGCCCAGGCTCACGCTGGGACACCTCCTGCACCAAAATTCTACCCTGGCAGGGACTTTTCTTTCTCCTCACCTCCAGGCTGAACCTTCCAAGCTGCACTTGGGGGAGGTTTCCTCCTCTTGCCACTGCCAAGGAAAGTTCTGTCTCCTGCTGTTCACAAACAGAGAAGGGCTGCTGGGGGATGTGGTGCTCGGAGGCTCTTTGGGATACAGTGACCATGAAATTATTGAGTTTTTAAATATGCTGCGAAAAAAGGAGGGGCATCAACAAAACTTCTACACTGGACATACAGAGAGCAGACTTCAGCCTATTCAGGATGCCAATTTGGGGAGTACTGAAACAGGTACTGATTTTTTAAAGGGAAACAGCCCTTAAGAATAAGGGTGTCCAGGAAGGATGAACACACTTCAAGAATGAAATCTTGAAGGAGCAGGAACAACCTGCCCCTCTGTAACAAAATCTGACCATATAAGGAAAATGACTGGCCTGGCTGGGCATGGAATTTTGCAGCAACTCAGGGCATAAAAGAGGGTGCATCACCTTTGGAGAGAAGGTCAGGCAACTCAGGAAATTTCTAAGCATGTTGTTAGGTCATGCAAAAACAATTAGAGAAGTGAAAGCCCAATTTGGACTTCACCTGGCTGCTTCTGTGAAGGAAAATAAAAATGATTTTATCAATACATTGATGGCAAAAGGAGGGGTAACAACAGCCTCCATTCTTTATTGGGGGGGATATGGTTACCAAAGATGAGGTACTTAACCCCTTCTTTGCCTCAGTTTTCAGCAATAAGACAGGTTGTCCTCAGGACAAGTGCTCCCCTGAGCTGGTAGATGGGTCAGGGAGCAGAAGAGCCCCCTGTAATCCAGGAGGAAGCAGCTGGTGACCTGCTGAGCCACTCAGGTGCTCACAGGAGTCTCTGGGACCAGATGGGATCCATCCCAGGGGGATGAGGGAGCTGGTGGATGAGCGCCCCAAGGTGCTCCCATCATTTCTTATCAGTCCTGGCTCACTGGGGAGCTCCCAGAGGCCTGGAGGTGCCAATGTGACCCCATCCCTGAGAAGGGCTGCAAGGAGGATCTGGGGAACTGCAGGCCTGTCATCCTGACCTCGGTGCCCGGCAAGGTTATGGAACAGATCATCTATAGTGCCACCACAGGGCACCCACAGAATGGTTGAAGGATCCGAGCCAGCCAGGGAGGATTTCAGTATCTGCATTGATGATCTGGTGAGGGGATTGAGTCCATCAGCAGCAAATTTACAGGTGACACCAAGCTGGCTGGGAGTGTTGATGTGCAGGAGGGCAGGAGGGCTCTGCACAGGGCCCTGGACAGGCTGGATCAAGGGCCCAAATCCAACAATGTCAGGTTTAACAAGTCCAAGTGCTGGGTCCTGCACTTTGGCCACAAAAACCCCTGCAGCACTACAAGCTGGGGACAGAGTGGCTGGACAGCAGCCAGGCAGAAAGGGACCTGCAGGGACAGATGGACAGCAGGCTGGACATGAGGCAGCAGTGTGCCCAGGTGGCCAAGAAGGCCAATGGCTCCTGGCCTGGATCAGGAATGGTGCGGCCAGCAGGGCAGGGCAGTGATTCTTCCCTGTACTCAGCACTGGTTGGGCAGCACCTCGAGTGCCGTGTCCAGTTCTGGGTCCCCCAATTTAGGAAGGACATGGAGGGGCTGGAGCGTGTCCAGAGAAGGGCAACAAGGCTGGTGAGGGATCTGGAACACAAGTCCTGTGAGGAGTGGCTGAGGGAGCTGGGGTTGTTTATCCTGAAGAAGAGGAGGCTCAGAGGAGACAAGGCAGTGTCAGGGAACAGGTTGGACTTGATGATGTCCAAGGTCTTTTCCAACCTGCTGATTCTGTGATTCTCTGAAACCACCCTTGAAGCAGTTACAGGATGAGCCCTGGGCCTCCTCTTCACAAGGTCCAGCAGCTCAGGTCCCTCAGCTTCTCCTCACAGCCCCCAAGCCCATCCTGTCAGTCCTGCAGAGCCTCTGCAGCTCCTCCTCCTTGCCCAGCACAGGGAGCCCCACAGCCAGACACACCAGCCCAGATGGGCCCCCCTGGCCTGTGGTGCCTCTGGCAAGGGAGCAGCACGAGGCACTGCAGGAGCCTGCAGACAATTCCTGAAGCACTTGGAGGATGATCCTGCTCCCCAAGGGACGTTCCCATGGTGCCAAGTCAGGAACTGAAATGGGGAGTGGGGACAGAGAGGAAAGGGCAACCAGGGATGGGCTGTTTGCTGGGGAGGGAACAGGGCTGGGCAAGAGGAAAAAATCTGGATGAGGAAGAGTAAAGAAAGCCAAGGTGAAGCAAAGGAAATGCTCAGGGCAGTTTGGGGGTGGCTGCCAGGCAGCCTTGGCTCTGAACAACAACGTCTGATGTGGCACAGGAAATTCCCAGCTGATGGGAACAAACTTTATATGAGACTTCAGAGGCCACCACAAACCTGAGTGGTTTCCCTGCTGTCCCCCAGCCCTTCCTGGCACCAGGAGCTGATGGCATTTGTTCTCCCTCAGCTTCAGCTCCCCCCACCAACACCATGGGGGTGCTGACGCCTGCTCTGGGCAGTGCAAACAGGGGCTCCTGAGGCAGAGCTGCCGTGTCTGTGCCTGCAAGGATGCGCACCTGTGTGAGCTGGGGAGAGGCCAGGGCTGCAGAGGGGGGATGTTGTTGGCAGGTGCATGAGGACGCTGTGGGACGCTGCCCTGGGGTGTCCAGCACAGTGGGGATGGATCAGCCCCTGCTCTGCTGCTCCTTCCCCTTGTCTCCCCCAGGCACCTTGCAGAGCCCCAGCCATGCTGTTTGCCCCCAGCCTGCCCACGGCCAGCCTGGGGCTGCTCCCGGGGCTTTTCTGTGCTCAGCATTGGCCTGGGCAAAGTGTTCTGGAGAGAACCTGGGCAAGGAGCCTGCAGCCCCCAGGGCCCTGGCCTGAGGCGTCAGCGCTGCCCCAGCAGTGCCCATGGCCTGTCCCTGCTGCAGCCCTGGCACTGCCACCCCCAGCACTGTGCCCGGCCCCGAGAGCACTCAGGCCCTACAGCAACACCAGGGCCAGCAGGGCAGCGGGGCAGGGCCACGGCAGCAGCACTGGCAACACCAAGGGCTGCTGCTGCTGCTGCTGGGCACAGCTGCTGTGCCAGCACTGATCTGCCCCCAGCTCTGCACACAGACACTGCTGCTGCAGCTGCAGAGAAGGGAACCAAAGGGGCATCACTGCAGAAAACTTGGCTACGAGATCCTTGATCTTAAATTCAGCAGGAGCACAGCCCCTCATTAATACATTCAGGGGAAAAAGGGAAGGTGGAGAGAAACAAAATGATAAATGGTAAAAACAACTTTTTTTTTGGACAAGATTGAAAAAAAAACACCGAAAAAAAGAACCTCCAAATTAAACCAAGAAGAAGCATAAATGTGTCTTTTATTAAAAGTTATTTGTAGAAATTGACCAGCAGTTTAATTTTTCCTGAACCATCCAGTCATCAGTCGCCACACTGCAGCCTTGAGCTCCTGGTTCCTCAGGCTGTAGATGAGGGGGTTCAGGGCTGGAGGCACCACCGAGTACAGAACTGACAGGGCCAGATCCAGGGATGGGGACGAAATGGAGGAGGGCTTCAGGTGAGCAAATGTGGCAGTGCTGACAAATAGAGAGACCACGGCCAGGTGAGGGAGGCAGGTGGAAAAGGCTTTGTGCTGTCTCTGCTCAGAGGGGATCCTCAGCACAGCCCTAAAGATCTGTACATAGGAGAAAACAATGAACACAAAACAACCAAATATCAAAGAGGCACTAAGAGCAATGATCCCAATTTCCCTGAGGTAGGATTTGGAGCAGGAGAGCTTGAGGATCTGTGGGATTTCACAGAAGAACTGGCCCAAGGTATTGCCGTGGCACAGGGACAAGGAAAATGTATTAGCTGTGTGCATGAGAGCATTGAGAAGGCCACTGGCCCAGGCAGCTGCTGCCATGTGGGCACAAGCTCTGTTGCTCAGGAGGGTCTCGTAATGCAGGGGTTTGCAGATGGACACGTAGCGGTCATAGCACATGACAGTGAGGAGAGAAAACTCTGTTGTACCACAGAAAAAAAAAAAAAAATTTGGGTAGCACATCCTGTATAGGAGATGGCGGTGGTGTCCCAGAGGGAATTGTGCATGGCTTTGGGGACAGTGGTGCAGATGGAGCCCAGGTCGGTGAGGGCCAGGTTGAGCAGGAAGAAGAACATGGGGCTGTGCAGGAGGTGGCCGCAGGCTACGGCGCTGATGATGAGGCCGTTGCCCAGGAGGGCAGCCAGGGAGATGCCCAGGAAGAGGCAGAAGTGCAGGAGCTGCAGCTGCCGTGTGTCTGCCAATGCCAGCAGGAGGAAGTGGCTGATGGAGCTGCTGTTGGACATTTGCTGTCTCTGGCATTGGGTACTGCCATGGAGAAAAGACAGTGAAGTTTAGAGGAGATACTGTAAAAAAATCAAAACCATTTCCATACACCCTCCCCTTTTTGTCTTTAAGGTTCTGCGTTTTCTAGAAAGTCTCCCCATGTCCGTCCTGATATTCTTGTTACAAAACCCTCAGCATTTCTGCTGACCCCAGGGAGAACAGGAAAGTCCTTTGAGGCAAACTGATGAGTGGAGAGTGAGGACACGGTCTGTCATTCTGACCTGGTCAGAGTTTCTCTGGGCTTTAGCCTTTCTCAGGTGGAGGCTGATCAGCTTCCCATGTT
>JAJEOU010000976.1:0-27075 GCA_021534815.1 Acrocephalus arundinaceus | reverse complement strand
CGGCCCCGAGGCTGCCCAGCTCCAGGAAGCCTTTGGGCAGCGCTGCCGGGATGCCCAGCTGGATTGCTGGGGCTTCTGGGTGGATCCATTGATCCTGTGGGTTATTCCCACTCAGGATATTCCTTATCCGTGATCTGATGCTTAGCTTTTATATTTTCAGTTCTGTGCACTAGGATTTAGCCTCGTTATTAGAACTGTACTGAGCTCCCTCTACAGAGCAGGGTAGCCAAAACAATCCATTTCTGTCCTGCACACCCGAAGGACAATCTTTCAGCCCAAGAACACAAACAACGATGGACTGAGGGGTGAACAAAGGATTTGGACCCCATGGCCTGGGGCTGTAATTGGACAATTGGACCCCAATATGCAAATAGACCTAAACTTATAAAATGGCAAAAATCTCATGACTGTTGGAGCCATCTCGCAACCCACCCTGGGGTGCAGCTTGCTTAGGCTTCTGTAAAGCCCAGGGTGGATCCGGTGTTGGAGACATTTTAATAAATCCTGATTTTATTCTCTAGATTTTGCCTGGCCTCTGTTCAAATGCAGCCTTCCCAAGGTGACAAATCTCTCCCAGGCGTTGCAGGAGCTTCAGGCATGGGGCGAATTCCGTGGCCATTTTGGTGATCCAGAGCTGATAACGGTGACAATCCCAGTGTGGGGCTGGTATCTCGTGCTGGACAGCAGGACAGGCAAAACACCCGGCCAGGGGTGGCAGGTGGGACTCCAGGAGGACCCATGGGATGTGGTATCTTGAGAGGCCACAGGTACAGCCAAACCTTCTGTGAGTGACAAATTTGGGAGCTCCATGGGGCAAGCACTCATCCAAAGAGGGGGAGATCTTTCCAGTCCTGGGGCAGTGGGAATAGGGAATAATAATTCCATGCAGTGCCTGGCTCTGCCCAGCCCCTGGTGGCACTGCCACAGGGGACACATGCAAAAAACCACCCAGCAGGCGCCCTGGGAATGTGGTTGGATCCTGGGAAAGCCAGGGCTGGAGGTGGCCTCAGGAGCTGCCTCGTGCTCCAGACTGAGGCAAGGCTTGCAGCTGGACTGAAATGCTGCTGCGGATTTGGGGGGAGACTGCCCATTTTCCTATGGGATTTCGCTCCAGGGAGAGGGATGGGGTGCTCTGCTCCTTCCCCAGGTGCAGGCACGGGACAGACCAGGGATCCCTGATTGGGGTTGGTTCATCCACTGCTCCTGCTCTGGAATTGGCTTGCCTGGAATGGGCAGTGGCTGTGGGATCCTCCCTGTGCAATGTCACCCACGGAGGACAACTTTCCTGTGGGGCTACAGCTTCTCACCTCTTCCACTGCTGGCTTCATCCCTGATGAGTGCTAAATTATCCGTTCATTAATAAAGGTGCCTAAAGTGTCTTCTAAGCATGGGAAAGTGTTTCCAGGCCGGGTTGGACATTTGGAGGCAGCCTGGATAGTGCGAAGGTGTCCCTGCCCATGAATGGGATGATCTTTTGAAAGTCCCTTCCAACCCAAACCAGTCTGCGGAGTTGCCACAGGCAGATAATTATCCCTCCAAGCCAGGCTCCAGGTAGATTCCTCAGCTGCTATTCCAGCTCCAAGCCCTCCAACATCAGGAAGATGTTTTTCAAGCAGGAAAAAAAGAAAAGCATGCACAAAGGAAGAGTCCGAACGCTTCATTCCCGCTCAGTCCTTCCTTGATTTTGAACTGACAAACAGCTCCCTGACACAAAAGAAAGGCTCAGGAACACATTCACAAGAAATGAGTTAGAAGTTTAACTTAGCTTTTCCAGCCCCTATGGGGGTAACCCAGCTCCAGGGAAAAAGGGCCAGGAATGGTTGGGGTGACTGCTTGCTTGGGACTGTTGGACACAATTGTCCCCTGCAGGACCACAGGATGAGTCCAGCAAGCTCCGGCTGTGCTGTCAAATCCCAACCCTCGCAGATTTGCCCTTCTTAGAAAGTGGATGCCACGGTTTTCCCCTCAATCTGGAAGAGCAAAAATGGGGTTTTTCCACTCTCCCATAAAGGCAAAAAGCGACGCCTTTGCTCCAACTTATCACTCACCCAAGCAAATTTCACCTCCAGGCAAACACCCACCCATGGAAAAACTGCAATGTTCAAAGGTGAGTTTTTTGAAGTTGAGAGTGTGGAAAAACAGGGCCAGAATGGAAACTATTCCTGCAGCAGTAGGCAAAGGATTGCGATTCCCATCTTGGATTCCTTCTCCGCAGCGTCCCCAGCCAAGGCTGGTCACACACACCAAGGGCAACACGAAAGCCAACAATGAACTGACCAAAATTTCAATGTCTATTCCAGGGAAACATAGTGAGGTGAGGGGAGCTATTGTGGGATGGAAGCTGAGGTTAAATGAACACAAAGGAGAGGAATTTCAGGGGCACTTTGGGGATGTGTAGGGAAATTTTTCCCTTCGCAGTCTGGTGCAAATTTGGAGATTGCCAGGCACAAATCCGTACCCCAGGCCAAGCCAGTGGTTGGGCTTAAAAACAAGCAATTGTCTTCGAAAACTTAAATATTGTTTCTAGGATTTGTGGTTGTTAGCCCTCGAGATATCCACAGGGAATGCTGGGTTGCCAGGGTGAGGTTGAAGTGACCCTGCTGAGGCCAGCGCTGGAAGTTTCAGAGAAGAAAGGCTTCAGGACCTTGGCTGAGGTTTTGCCTGAGGAGACTCGATTGCAGGAGGCACTCCAAAGGAAGGTGTTGGTTGAGGTTGAGTGAGGTGCTTCCCTTCCCACCTTCCTGCACTCTCCCTTGTTTCCCTGGCGCTTGGTTTTGGTTGTTTTAAACGCGCGATTTCTTCGCTTGTCCTTTCCCCGATGCTTGAGGGGACCAGGAGGCTGGAGGAAAGGCAGAGACCCGCCACAGGCAGTGGCCCAAAAAACTGCGCCTCATCCCAGAATCCAGGATCTCTGGGATGGAAAAGATTTCTGAGGTCATGAGTCCCAGCCCACCTTGTCCCCAGCCAGGAGCACTGAGTGCCACCTCCAGGTGACACCTTCAGGGATCCCGGGCCTGCAAAGCTCCCTGGGCCAGGCCCCTGCCAAGGCCTAGCACCTGTCCATGGGAAAATTCCTGCGCCGGCCAAGCTGAGCCTCCCCTGGCCCAAGCCTGAGCGCCGTTCCCCTCTCCTCCTGCCCCTGTGGCTCCTGGCACAGACCCAGCTTCCCAGCCTCCAGCTCCATGCACACAATCCAACACTCCAGGGGACTCCAGCCATTTAGCTCAGCCCTTTTCCTGCTCTCCTCTTGTCAATCCCCACAACAACTGCCAACATTTCATGGGTTACAGCCGAGGAGGCCGCACCAAGGATGAAAAGGAAATTCCAGCCCAGAGCTTTCCAGACACACTTGAGTTTGCCCCTTTTCATTGCAGACCAGGATCCCGCATTGCCCAAGGCCTGAGCACTTGTTGGCCAGGGAAAAAATTTTCCCAATGTTCCACCCTTTGAGGCCTCCCCTGGGCCAGCCTGAGGCCGTTCCTCTCCTTCCTGGCCCTGTGGCCCTGGGAGCAGAGCCCGACCCCCCCGGCTGTCCCCTCCTGGCAGGACTTGTGCAGAGCCACAAGGTCCCCCCTGAGCCTCCTTTGCTCCAGGCTCAGCCCCTTGCCCAGCTCCCTCAGCCCTCCTGGGCCTCCAGCCCCTTCCCAGCTCCCTGCCCTGCCTGGAACCACGCTCCAGCCCCTCCAAAGGGCTCTCCTGCCAGGAGCCACACTGGACACCAGTCCCTGGAGCACAGAGGACAATCCACTGCCCTCTTCGCAGCTCTGCCAGGGGGAAATTTCAGCAGATCCAACCCCCGTGCGAATAAAAAAAAGCTTTTCCAAGGTTGCTTTGCTGAGACCCCTCCCTTGGTTTTCCCTTGTTCCTTTACATAAAACACGTTACCTGTGAACTGAGATTCCAGAGGATCCAATCCTTCGGCCCAAACCATTCCCTGCCCACTGTGCCATGGCTCCTCACTGGACCTGGACTCTTCCCATCCCTCTTCACCAATTCCTTTCCCTCATGCCCCCATCCTTTGCCTCCTCCTTTATGTTCCTTAAATCTGTAATTCACTTTTCACATTTGGATTATGGAAAAAAATCTTCCAGAATGTCCTTTTAGCCGATAGAAGTCTCCATGTTCTTCTCCACTTTTCTGGGTATGGACAATATGGATATTTGGAATGAGAACATGGAAGCACGGATACACAGGACATTCTGCAAAAGCCAACATTTCCCACAATATTTTATTATGTGGAAGAGCAGGAATGAAGCCACTTTTAGGCATCTCTGCTCGACTCAGAGCCTGAGGTTCCTCTGCCAGGAAGAGGTCCTAGGCAATGCAGATCCCAGTCGAGGCACATTTTATGGAAGTATCGGATACAGTGGGAACATCGGGATGGACAAAAAGCATGGCCAAGGTCTCCCTGTATTGACCAAAAACCAGAAATCCAAACCAACACAGCAAGACCTTGAAAATAAATTCCTGCATATCCCCAAATATCCTAAACCCAGGCAGAATTTAGAGGCAGAAGAAGAGGATTGGGGTTCTGGAAAACCTGAAAGACATGAGAACAAAGTCACCTTTTACCACACAGACATTGCTGTTCCATGGATAACTGGGATTATGGATCCTCCTTTCTCATGGATTTGGCTCTGGGGCTTGATTTTGGTTACAGAGGGACAGGCCAGGGAATGGTTCCAGTGCCAGAGTGCAGGACGGATGGCGAGGCTTGGGAATCAGGATTGTTCCCTGGCAGGGTGGGCAGGCCCTGGATAGAATTCCCAGCCCAATTTGCTGTGCCTGCCCCTGGATCCCTGCAGGTGTTCCCAGGCCAGGTTGGACATTGGAAACAGCCTGGACCAATGGGAGTGGGATAAGGTGGGAATGGATGGGCTTTTAATGTCCATCCCAACCCAAACCAGTCTGGGAATTATTTGTTTTCAGGGCACTCCCCCACTTTTTGTTTGTTTCTCCACCGCAGCCGTGAGCTCTGCCTGCCTTCTTGCCAGTTCTGCTCTGCAGGATTTTCCCTGAAACCTTGAAATCCTTGCATCCCTGTTCTGCATCCATTTATTTGTCTGCCGTCACGTTCCATTAAATCTCTGGAAGCATGAAGCTGAGTTTTCTGCTGTTCCCACCACAATTGAGACACAAACCTGAGAGACGGATTTCTGCCGGCAACACGCGTTTGACAGGAAGAAATGACATCCCATGGGTGGACAGAAATACAAATCCAGCATTGCCCAGCGGGGAGTGATGGCAGCAGGATGAGATTCTAATTATCCTGCAAGGTCAAGGGAACCAGACTCATGGACTCACTGAAGGAATTGGGGTGGAAGGGTCCTACAAAGCCCATGCAGTGGGATGCAGGGCACCTTCCATGTCCCAGCTGCTCCAAGCCCTGTCCAAGCTGGCCTGGGAACATTTCCAGGAAGGAACAATCCTGGATATCAGGAAGGTCTTGTCCCTGCCCATGCAGGGGGTGAGAATGATAGGTGTCTTTAATCCACACCCAAACACAGCTGGATTGCTCCGATGAATCCAATCTCCCCAGTCATTGCCTGGACATTTCCAGGAATGGAACAACCTGGATAGCAGAAGGTTTTTCCTCTGCCCATGGCAGGGGGTGGAATGAGTTGATCTTTAATCCTAAACCCAAACCAGTCTGGATTGCTTTGGGAAAGTTTTTTTTTTTCCAATTTCTCCCGTTTTGTTTTTCTTTGGTTCATCCCAAAGAAACGGGACCCATCCCAAGCCTGTTGCCAGGCTGGAAACAGCTTCCTGGAAGAGCTGCACTGCAGATCCTGCCTTGTTCCAAGCTTGAAAAACAAGACAGCCAACCAAATATCTGCAGTGTTTGCTTCAATCCCGACCTGTTCGAGCCGTGACAAATTGTCCCTCTGCAGTGACAAATTCCAGGGGAGGCTGGGAGCGGATCCGACCGTGGATTTATCACACTCCACGCTGTCCTTGCAGCAGTGATGATTGTTTCCCTGCAGATGGGAGAAAAGATGGGATGGCTCCTGCAGCTTTTACCAAAGGAGGAGAAGGAAGACATTGCGTGTTTGAGCACACTGCATCACTGAAGCTACTGTCAAGCGGAAGTGGGTCGAGTGAGCCTCTGCATAGGGCCGCGGACCGCTGCACTGGCTATGGTTCCTTGCCCCGTAGCCAGTGTGAAAACCGACAGAACCTTGGGAATGTGAGAGATGGAAATGTGTGGAGAGGGCATGAGCTGCGGATTCTGTGCATACACATTCATGGCGTACATGCTACCTTGGGACCTGGCTACGCAGTGAACGCACAGAGCAGAGGTAACACTATAAGGATAGACTGCTGGAGGCGCTGGCGTTAGGTGCTAGTTATTAAATTTTAGCGGCATTTAGTTGAGTTGAATCAGATATTGATTGGTCAAAGACAACTGACTTCATGAAACATATTAACTCCCTTTCTTCAGCAGTATCTTTCTTGCTTTAAAACTGGTTTTAATGAGTGGTTTTAGCAAAGTTATTTATGAGACAGGAACTCTGCACCAGGCACCACTCACCACAGGAGGATCTACACAAGGTCGCGGACCCCTTTATTGAGAAGAGGCTATCGATCTTGTTTCTCACATGAGGAGACATGTGATGCTGATGCAAGCATTGCATATTCTCTTTGTCCAGGGACTGTCTGAGTTATGGGTACTTGTACCAGAAAATGTACTGAGAATGTTCACCTGTGAGCGATGCTTGGATCTTGGAAGAGAATCCTGCAAGACGTCTCCTTTCCGAGATCCCATATGTATAGCAGGGACCACCTTCAGCCCATTGTCTCTGGTACTCTCAGGGGCCTGCTCCCAAACGTCTTACACCAGTGTAACACCTGGACACGCTGGTTGACACCTGCCATGGGGACCAAGGGGCACCACAGTCTGAATCTGGCAGAGAAAATATCCTAACCTACGCAGTGAATTTTTTAATACCAGGAGTTTGTTCGAAATCCATATCTTAGGCACTGAGTGCCATACATCCGGTCACAAAATACAACACATGAGGAATACAATATAGCAAGAATAGAAAACATGTGTACACCTCAATTCGCATTACATTAAATGTCATAGGAATTGTATCAATGTAGTGTAGAAACTGCAATGGTTTCCAATAACCAACACCCTCAGTGCCGAGTCCATCACGTCGTTAGCTAGCTGCGAGCAGTCTCACAATCGACTTTCACAAGGCAAGGTGCGAGAGATGAGAAAAACACCTCAACAATATAGTTATTCTCTACCAAAAATTTTTCACCCATATACAGGAACCAGAATTCAAGCAGCTGGTCCATCTCCAAACCTGCCTACTCCAGGTCTCGACCCTTATCAATCGGTGGCTTCTGCTTGCATATTTCACTTCTTTTTGCTGACCTCCCTCTGGCGAATCCCGTATGAGAGAGAACATCTCACCAGCACCACACATCGCAGTATGATCGTCTCTCGTATGACATATTAGACCATGGACACTGACAGCTCATCCTCCAGCTCATCCTGTCCTTACTGTAGACAGAGTGCATTTCCGTATGTCAAGAGATTGGAAGACATAGTGCACAATGCTTCTACCGTGGAAGGGGGAACGTGCTAGCCTCATATTGGCAGGCCTCTCGATCGGCGCAGTGAAGTGCAAGTGGGTCAACGTCCTCAAATTTATACACATTCCATATTCATTCAGCCAAGGAGCTTGAATTCCCAGGGCCTGACTCCTTCCCTGTTTGGCCGCTCCGAAGGTAAAATCCTGCGCAATCTCGTCGCCACAGACGATACAACAAACGGCCCCAATTGTCGTGAGGTGTAGTAACACTTTAGCGTAGCGAGAACTGATGCCAATAGGGATGGAGACCTGAGAGACGATCTTTCCATATAAACTTAATTAATCAGGCGCTCTAAGGAAAGGAAATGGAATTGTAGACTTTGCGTGGAAGGTAGAGACAAATATAGCGCTGTGATGTAGAGACAGCATTGGCTACCCACCTTCGGGCGAGATACGACAACACACGACGCAAGATATCGCAGAGATAAGTACAGGAACACAATGATCTGTGATACATTACACGGCGAATTACACAAATCTGACGTAGATGAGGGCGACTCAGTCAGAGGACATTCAGGGACAAGGTTAATGCTAAAGAAAATATGGTCGTCTTACCATGTGCATGGGATAAGGTTGCAGCGCTGACCGATTGACTCTACAGTCAATCACACCTGCCGCCGGACTGACATTCACATGAACCCGAGTGTGTCCAGATAGGGAAACAGGAGTGGTCAATGCTGTATTCAATTCACAGTGGAGGGCTACACAGTACGCAATAGATAGTTGGAATTGGGGAAAGTGGTTGTCGACTACTTTTCTCGTGCAACAGTCTCACCATGCGTGGGAATACAATTTATCCTTAATCCTCTTTGTGGTCTTTCGCTGAGCACGCCATCACATACACCGTACAGACCAGTCAATACCCCAGCCCACGATTAATCTCTCTCGTGCTTCTCTCCAGAGAACAGATGGAATGGGGAGTGAACTAGCAGAGATCAGTCTTCCGAAAAGGTGAGGAAAAAACAGCACCTCAAAGCCGTCTTACCGCGAGTGGACCATGGATTAAGTTAGGCAGTGGGCCTTATGAGCGGTGGGAGACGTGAGAGATATGGTGAAGAAGGAAGCAACCTAGCAAGTGGAGTGCAAGGTGGTAGCAGACAGTATAGAGGAAAAATCGAGTGAAAGCCCAATTTTGAGTAATATGGATCCCAGCAAAAATAAGACGAACAGAAAAAAGCTGAGAGAAGGCCTGGTGAGGAGGCGAGTTTGCGAAATATGCTTTATTGAAGGTGTTGAATAGAGAAACTGTGAAGACACTGGAGAATGACTGCGGGAATCTCTGACAGTGTCATTGCCATATGAGTATGCGCCTCTAAAAAAGACAGGGCCCGCTGAGGAGAGCTTGCTCTAATCTTTGATTTCTAGACGCAGGAGCATATTCTGAGGCGATGTGTAGGAATTCTCAGGAGTCAGCAAGGAGAACTCACAGCACGACCACGAATTTTTCCCTCAGTGCTCTTGCTGCTTTTTGGTTATAACTACAAAGTTTCAGGTACTCTTGACTGTGACAAGAGCCTATTTCATTAGGACGTGTTTACCCCACTCTAGAGTGTTAGCCCACCCCGCTTGTTCTCTGGAATTGGGATCACCCAAAGTGTTTAGTCTTGTCACGAAAGCAACGCTCATTGACAGGATCACCCACAAATTCTCTACGTGACACATTGCATGGGGACTACTTGGACCAGCTCCGGAGAGCAACTAGGCGCATTCCTCTTCACTGAACCCTGCTGCGTGAGGGTATAGAGCAATGATAGACTACGACAGATACCGTATAAAAGGACGCATAAAGGTTGTGGAGGCTGCAGTGTGGATTGCGCAGGAGGTCGGAGCTCTCTGTGTGTTTAACAAGTGACATAGCGTGGGAGTGTTGTGACCATATATCCCCAGTTCGAAAAGCTTCAGGTAATCAGACATGGTGGCAACTACCCACATGGCGGAGAGAGGCGCTCTGAGATGAAACCTCATCCAAGAAACGTGACCTTTTCAACCCTATTGAGAAGATAGAAAGCAGAGATAAAACCATTGGGGCGCGCTATGGTTTAGGGATTTAACACCCAAATCCACGCAATTAGAATGATTCGAGACTGTAGGTGTGACATTCTCACTGGCAGCTTCGCGCTTCCATGGGCGTGAAACTGCCTCTCCAGAAAACCGGCACACCACAACTCAAAGTTGCATGAACATTGCATGATACGACAAACCACAAGCGTCACATTCTAAGATGGCTCACGTAGACGAAATGACACGTACCCGTGGTTTTTGTTTGTGTCCGGACACAGGGAAACAAGCATTTTTGGCGTTTCGAAAGGCTTCCCTTGATTTTTCTAATCCACTGTGCTTCCGGGAAGCCGAAATACTCCTGCGCCGGCAGGAATCTTTCAGAGACCATCACTTCGAATATAATCTACGGCTGCCTCCAGCAGAGATTGCCCATCACTACTGAAGGCGGTACTTCGCTGCGCGCTGGCAACGGCTGCCTCTGGGAGCGTTCAATTAGTGTGAGGTCCACGCCCAAGTGAAGCCAAGGGACGAGGAGGACACCCAGATCCCTATCTGTCGCTGGCCCAAGGGCTGGTGTCCAAAGTTTTGGCTACGCTCAGCTCACCCGGGCGAGGCACGTCTTGGACCAATCCAGAGAGCGCGCTGAGGGCGGGAGGCGTCGGGGTCTGGCAGGCGGGCCACCGCGCTGGGGCGAGCAGAGCTGGCACAGAGAGGGGCTGAGGACCCATGCAGCAGCGCCCCTCCGAGAGTGGGAGAGACAAGCAGGACAAAACGTGGGCTCTGAGTGCCGTCGGCTCGACGTGGCCAAGACTCAGAGAGAATGGGAGAGAGAAAGAACCTGTGAATGGCTCACTGTGCACACAACCCTGGGCTCCGAGGGGAGTACGAGCTCGGGCGTACCGAGCGTGGGTTGTCACGCGGGTACCTCGCTCCCATAGGGGCCCTACCTAGAGCTAGGGAAGGCAGAGAAGCGATATGGCCCTCAGGGCTTACAGGCGGCCAGGGGCAGACCCTCAAGGGGTGGGAGCGAATATGCGGTGGTACAAGATTTTTCTCACCGATCCCACCATGGCTCAGGCCTGAACGCCACAGGCGGGAGACTCCTTCGTGCAGGCGCTGCAACATTGGAGAAGATTTACGGCGGACCAAAGGCGCCTCCGTGGATGTCTGGGAATAAGCACTGAGGCTGCGGTAGATGTTTGCTTTTGCATGCATTGTTGTAGACGGGCAATCCTGCAGGCTGCGCTCTGACAGCCGCAATGAAATGTTTTTGCACCATTCGGTTGTGGTTGCGGCGCCCAAGGACAGCTTGAACCACAGAGGAGCAGTGAAGAGAAATGCAGTACGAAGCCAATGCTGGAGTCCCCCTGGAAGGCTTCGGGCGTAGGGCGCGATATGCACGTGGCGGGAAATGAGTTGACGTGTGGGGCTGCAGCTCTCACAGCCCTACAGCCAGAAGGGGGTGATCTGGGAGAGACCAGCATTAAGTGGCGTGGGAGCGTCGCGTACACTCACGCTTATCCCAAAAGCCCCAGACCGTTGTTTTGTGGTTTGTCGTGCATTGTGAGGCTGGAAGGGAGGGCCAGTGACCTGCGAAGATACTTGTGCCAGATCCAAAGGGCAGGCCACAGGGCCAGGCGTGAGGAGGAGCCGGCGGACGCACATCAGGGGGGCTGGGGCCTTAGTGGTATGCTTCTTAGCCTCGCACCAGCAGCACACGCAATTTTCTCCCAAATGAGCGCAGACACGGGTCCTCGCCCCTGTCGCAGAGCGTCTAGCAGGCCACAAGGGAGGCCGTGTGCCATCGTGCGCCTTCACCCCGGCCGAATCCACATGCAAAGAGAAAGGTGGTCAGCCTGAGTCCACAGACGGTGATGGCACAGCTACAGTGCTCTGGGCGACAGGAGAGCCGAGACAAGCAAGTGCCCTCATAGAAAGCCGGCAACAGCTTAGGACTTCACGTGCCTGGCCGGTGCCGCTATTGGCTCATGTGCTGCGCAGCGACACTTCTATCAGGGGCCAGGAAGAGGCGAACAATTTGTGCCCCTTTTGTGGCGGCGTCGAGCCGGCTAAGCAGGGCACACCAACACAACCCTCTGACTTCCGCGCACGCTTGGCTAGAGGGTGTGGAGGAAACCGTCCAGACTGCAGCTGCGCCGATAGATTTACTCCTAGTTCCATGGATGGGCGTTGGTCCCCTCACACAAGGGACGCAGCTATCAGTGACCTGGAGCTGTCAGAGACGCTACCATCTCCTGTCGCCCTGCTTACGCCCTGCCCGTGCGCAGAAGTGCCCGGGGCCAAGAACGGTAGACAAGCAGCAACAAACCCAGCTTAGCTCGTGCTAAGAAAACAGATTTCTGCCTCCTGGCACGGAGAGTCGCGAGCGCTCTGTGCGCGGCGCGAGGACACTGCTACCAGCCGAAAATCACCAAAGGCGTGTGAGCGATATGCATAGATGTTATGACCCGCCCCACTTGCCCGCAGTGGGTGGTCGCATCACTTGTGGACTATATTTTATCCCTGGCCCGTAAGGCACAACACAGCCAAGACCAGACTACCTGAAGTACACAGGCGGTTGGGATTGTTGTTATTAAGTTGGCTGATTGGGTAGAAGATTGCCGACGCGCTGCACCGGCTAAAGAATGTTGTCAGGAGCGTCTCACGCCGGCTTAGAGAGGTTTCGCTCGGTTATGACAGGTTATCATAGAGACAACAGGGAACATTTGAGCTGATGGAATGGCAGGGGCTTGTGCGCGACCGTCCCCTACACTTACAATAATGTTGTTTGCTGTGTGATAGAAAAAGCTCGTGCATACATACCTGGATTTCTACGTACGTGTGGAGTGCGAGGATTGCTGGCATATACAAGAGACGGTGGACACATATTACACACACTAGAAACATGTCAAATCAAGAGAAGCAACAGTCATGGGATACTGCTTTTTGGGCTGTGCGGGAGACAAACCAAATATCTTCCAGGAGGAGTATGATAGAGAGCTGAGCCTGACACACACACACAGCCTGCTAGCACCTCAAACCCACATTTCATTGTCGGCCCACTAGGGATGCAACAAGGAATATCAGGCCGTGGCTATCCACTACAGAGGTGGACCTAACATCTGGCGGGGTCAGATGACTCAGTCACGGTGCTTGTGGGGCAATATTCTCTGGGATCTAGATGCTGTATCCTTACCGGCCGTTAGTGCTGTGTGAGCCTCTGGAGACGAGCTTGGACATAGGAGAGATGAAGAGGATTGTGCTGCCTGGACGTCTCCTCATCCACAGAGCGTGCCTTGAGCGAAGTCATTGGGCTCGAGAGAGGAGTGAGCACACCCTAGACACTACACGTTACAAGTGCGCCGACTTGGCCTGGGGAGCAATGCCACGCGGGGCTCTCCAGCAATTCGTCGATGTAGGCATTCTGTCTGTTCACTGAGACGCACCTATGTCAGCAAGAGAGGTGTTACTATAACAAACATGCGGACCCACTTGATTCAGCCAGATTGGATGACCGGCGTGGCCTGGCGCACTCGAGGATTACCAGGCGTCGTGACTTCTCTGCCCGTGTGACAGCAGCGAGCACACGCCCAAGGCTCGAAGAGCGGCGGAGCTCTCCATGCTTGCCGCCCGCAGGCCGTGGGCGAGGAGGAACGCATCAGTCCAAAATTGAGTGATCAGGACGACTGGCAGTGCTGTGGGCGTGGCCTGCAGTTTGTGGATAGATACGTGGGTGCGCTGATTCCAGCCCTCCGGTGCAACACTTCCGAGCAAGAAAAGCGCGTAAGGCGGTTTAGCCATGATACCATAGCAAGGTAATGTAGTACAGAGGGTAGGGGTGTGGGAGGTTGTTTTAAGGCCATTGAGTATCTACAGATGCCTTGCTTCGGATATCACGGCTATCTACTTGCTCTGGAGATTTTATATGGGTGACAATTACACTCTCTAATTCGAGAGCTGAAAAAAAGGCCATGAGCCTGGAATTGCCGGTGCAGTCCAGTGGTAACAATCTTAGCGCGGAGGTTAAGAATGATAAAAAAACGTGGACATAGGTGTGATCCCATGCTCCCATGTATAGAGAGAACTATGGTTATAGAGCTTAAAAGGCCACTGTTTGGACAACATGAGCATCCTCGACCCCCCTCACATAATTTATACGCGATAATATATGAGAGCCTCGAAAGCTGCATTGATTGGTCTAAAGAATTAAGCCTGTGCTATCAGATACAGGTGAATTTTAAATAAAGCACCATGCTAGAGCGTCAGCCTCAACCACAAAACCAGAAAAACATACGACTTCCGTGTGCCAATATCGAAATCCTCCGCATCTAGACAACGATGAAAAAGTAAGATAACAACTACACGTAAACACACTTGGCCTAGGAAGTGTCAAACCCCAAGAGCTACGCTAAGAATACCCAAGTAAATTGGCCTTGAGAGCAGTAAACAAACAAGACCCAATACAACAACAGCGTGATTGACGAAGCCGCCAGTGGCTTGAGCATTACTGAAGGGCTCTGTCGATACTATGACGTAGCATCTTTCGTCCCAAAGCCATCACGAAGAAATACATGCTAATAGTGCAAATATCCCCAGGGTATACAGCAGATGCAACCAGACTCCCGGGCAAACCTTACACAATAGGCTGCCTATACTTTACTTTGGGTTGCCAGGAGGGCTATCCTTCCGCACAGGGAGAAGCTCTAGGCTAGCGTCGCGTTGTGGATCTCGGCTGTTGTGGCCATCAGCATATGGTGCTCCGTGCTGGTTGTTGGACCAGAGTAAGCTCAGAAGGATAGTTCATTCTTCTATGTGCGCTGAGCGTTCGCATGTCGTCGAGGACCTGCCTGTGCCCACGTGGTGTGCGTGAGGAGGCCCGGCGGACATCCTCAGGACAATCATTAGGGGTGCTTTGGAGGAGACACAGAGCATCAACCAGGAGTGGAACACCCAATTCACCAGGACAAAAGAAAGAAAAAGAGAAACCTGAGAGGTTGGCACAGAGCATACTGCAGCGACCAGAGAGAGTAGGGAACAAAAGCATATATAATGCCATCCTTATGTATTTAAATACTTACATCACACTCTTTACTTGAGATTAGTATCCTTCAAGGTGTCCTGATAAAATGGCACATCAAGTTAGTGGTTCCTCGTCGCTGGAAAGAGACAGGCACATTTGAGGTGACAGACGATATATATAGGCTCACATGGAGTTGGGAAAACCCAAACAGCAAGAAATTCGCGCAGGCTCATGGGAAACGAGAAAGAGCGCAAAGAAGAGGCACCCTGTGGGCTGCAGGGCAGCCTCAAACAGGAGACCTGTGGCAACGAAATCCATATCGTGGGTCTACGCTTTTAAAGGCAGATTCCGTTCTGTTCATCTGGTTGATGCTGGCAAGTAGGAAACAGGGCGCATAGAAAATGGAAGGGGAAGGGTCAAGGTGGGTAACGGGAAGGCGGAGAAGGGAAAGGGCCAAGGGGTAAAGAAGAAGAGAGAGTGAAGAATAGCGATATGGGAATGGCGGTGATTAGAAGGGAACGCGGATCATGGCAAAGAGAAGAAAGGAAGGGAAGGCGACAGGAAGCGCTTAGGTGGAATGGGAAGGGAAGGGAAGCGAAGGGTCACAGCGTAGAATGAGGTGTGAACGCGAAAGGCTGGGGGAAAGGGGCGGAAGGGTCTCCTTCACGGCAGAGAAGGCGAAGGGATGTCTTCGCGCACACTCGGTATAGGGAGAAGGACCCAGCGGTTATCAGACCCGGTATTCGCTACGCCCAAAGCGCTACTACCTTGAATGGCTTTGATTTGCTTTTACGAGCTGCTGGTGGAGTACAGAGCAGGACAGTCCTTGCCCCACAGAGAACCTGGAGACTACAGCTCCGGCGAAGAAATGCGTTAAGTCTGGCGCGATTGCGGTGGGTAGGAGCCTTCGCCGACAGGCGAGCGTTAATCCACGCAGTGAGGGGCACGATCGCGAATGCCTCTGCGCTGGGCGTGTCGCGCTGTTGGAGCGATGCCTCTACGAGGGAGCAAGTGGACGTCCGCGTCAGCTCCCTGCGCGTCAAGCAAAGAACGCAGCCTGCCCCGCCGAGATAAGTCCAGGAGTGAGGAAGAGAAACTCATGTCCCCCGTGCGATCCCGTTTCTTAGACACAGAGATGTGAGAGGCGCGTGAGAGTGTGGTTATAACATTCACCAAGACAGAGATCTCTAATTGTGTAGCGTTGCAGCGAGAGAGCGGAGTAGAGGCATGGATGGACGTGCGGAGGCGTAGGAAAACGAAGCCACAGAAGATGGGGCACGCGAGTGGTTGCCAACAGCGGCACGGCCAAGAGAACAAAACCGAGTTTTGTATAAGGATGAAGAATGTTGAGTGTTTGGTCGGTACCTCAGAGGTCATGCAGCGTCCTGCACGCTTGGGGGAAGGTACGAGAGGCCGCCAGATGATCTCCCAAATGACACTCTGCTTATGTAACCCTCCACATAGTGCGAAGAGACGATAACAAAAAACCGGAACCTCGGCCACCATTTGTACGTACAGAAAGGAGGCGCGAAAGACCCTTAACCGGAAAGAACACATACAGCCGGTCGAGGGGAGGGACAGTGTAGTCATGCACGTAGGTATCTCTGGCACAGAAAAACAAGCGATGAGTTGGCTGGTGAAACACAAGACACGGAGACACACATACTCATCACAAATGTGATCGAAAGGAGACAGAGAAGGAAATAGCTGTTGACAAACCAGGACAGAAACGGAATGTTTTCAACAAAAGGGATTCCGACATATATCTACCGTAGAATACGGCGAAAGGCATAAGCCCACAGCACATCATACCCTCGTCTATCCTGCAAGAATAGCCCCTCTCTCCCGGAAATGTCTGTATTAATAGCAGAAATGGGATAGAAAAGAGAGTCAAGGCAGCGACGGGAGCTGTCGAAATATAATAATGGTCTGTGAACCGCTGAGTTACAGGTTGATTACTTTCCTAAGATCAGAACGCATGAGCTTTCTATGGCGGCGGTTCGGCGTGTGCTTGAAAAGACATGAATATCCAGCGTACCTCGGCTCGGCGGCCTGAAGAGCGGCAGCAGCAGGTGCTTTCGCGCAGGAGGGGCTGGTAGCAGATGGAACAAAGGGGAAGGGGGAGTTGGGCATGAAATTGGGACGAAATACTTGGTCAGGGACTGTAGTAAGTGGGCTTATCTCACATAGTGACAAATGAAGCCCACAAAGCATCCCAAAAACACCGGAAATTCAACAATAGGAATTGGATATCTTAGATCCTTGCAGTTAAGAAATGTGGGAATTAAAATACCACACGGCCCCATCTTGACAATATGAATTACTGCAGATCTGAAACAAATCTGAGTTATTGCGGCCTCACATACCTAGGGAGAGTTATTTCAAGCCAATTGTAAACAACAAAAGCTGATAGGGAAAACACAACTGACTCCAAGGCAAAAGAATAGGAAACCAGATCCTTAGCATTTAGAATGAGAATTATAAACCCAAGGCACAAAAATAAACAAATAGTCAGCAAACAGCCAGCAAAATCCATACCAGAGAAGAATGAGGAGACAAAAAGAGGAAAAAGAGCAGGAGAATCCAACAATGCAGCAGTCATGATTGGGCCAACAAGAGTAGGGAGCGGAACTTATTTCTTATCAATGGCAAAAAGACTATGAGAAAGCTTAATCCATATTCCCCAAAAAAAAAAAAGGGAAGCTCCTATGCAACTAGATAAAAATAACAGAAGTTGCAGGCACACATAGAAGCAATGAATTTCTGGCTGTCTACACTTGAAAGGAAAAAAAGCCATGAAAGAAAGCAACGGACTTCAATAATAAGATAATCTACACACAAGCTATGTGTGTCATGACATTGAACTGCGTGCGCGTCAATGCAGATTGCCAAGAACAGAAATCACTTTACCACAATATTCCAAGGGGCAAAGAGGAGGGACCTGAAGTACAAAATAAATAATTCTGATGAAAAAAAGGGCAGAGGGGATTTTGAGAGTAACAGAAAACTGCAAGACCCTGACACATCACTAGATTGCACAGGGACTTTACACAATTTGGAATCTATAACATGAATGCTTACAACAAGGTACGCCGAGACACAGGATCTCGGCATAACAGGTACACACCACAGGCTGGGAGGAGAAACTGCGCCATCTCCCACAGTCAATCCTGAGAGTCGTGTAGAGCATCTTGGACAAAGTGGAATCGGTACACAGCTTCACACATAGAGCGCATTGCAGACAGCGCGCTAGCCATGGCAGGGGAGCGCCCCTCCCACTGTCCCAGGTCCGGCTCCAAGCCCCAATATGTCAACGTCGTCTGGACGACTGCCACTGCGCCACCAGCGAATGATCACACGGCGCCGAGGGTTGGAAGCATTGGTGGACAGTCGGAGCTGGAAATGTTCCCCTGCCCAACTCTGGCAAGGAATGAATGATGGCGCCGACCGGGGTGACGCAGTGTTAAGCCAGGGTCCCCGTCCTGCGGCAAACCCGAAACATTGGCTTGGCACAGCTATCTGACTAGCTGCTACTGAGTGTGAAGGGAGTGAAAAGTTGGCAACTAAAGGCAGTAAAGGCTTGCTGAGTAAGATCAGGACCTCCCTGAAAAAAAGTGGGTGGATGGAGAGAAGGCGAGAAAAAGCCCAAAAGGCGGCATAGGACACCTTAGATGTAGCGGCGGAAGACCACTAAATCATAACATGAATAGTAGATGGACCTTCTCGTCTCTGTTGCACCAACCCCATTTAATGTGTACACACGAAGAGCGAGAGCATAAGCAGAGACAGCTAAGAATAAAGCCTAGCACATGCAATCCCCAGAGGGGAATCTAATACTGGATTGGAAAAGATGGGACAAGATTGGCGCCAAGCATATAACCGCATAAGATGAGCTGAGGAAGATCCCGAGCCGAACAGTGAGCCACTGGACAGCCAGCGACCGCCCCCAAGACCAGGGAGGGAGGTCCCTCGGGCCCGCCAGGACGCCGGGCCTAAGTCAGAACCGGCGGGGTAAGGTACAGACCCTGGGTAATAAAGAAGAGAAGCTTTAATCAGAAATGATACTCCAGGACAGAAGTTTCTTAGACAGGGCAGACCAACAAGGTGCAAGCGAGTTTTCTTTAATAGTGTCCGACTGACAATAATTAAGTTGTGGAATGCCTTGCCAACATAAGAAGAGAGCGACAGCGTCAAAAGGTTTACAAGTCCCGTTATTGCGAGCAAGACAAGTGGATCTAGAATACCAAAAAACTGAGAGTGGTCCAGAACGGTAAGGACGAGACGGTTTGTCTGGAGCTGATAACACTCCAGCCAGTAGCCTGGGAAATCCCAGAGTGCCAGAATGCAGGAGGAACTAGAGACTGATGAAATCCTGAATTTCCTCCACTCTATCCCATGGATGCAATCCAATTACCATGAAAAAAATCCATTATGAGTATGAGAACTACAGCTCCCCGTAAGAGAGACTTCAAGGTGTGTTTTTCCTTCCCCACCTCTCATGGACCTGTTGGACATCACTCCCATAAATTAAAGATTGTACAACCAAAGCAAGGAAATTCCTGGCAAGTATCCAGGAGCTGCAGGTGTTGGAATCTCCCTGCGTCCTGGTGGAATCTCCTGCCCCATGCCTCCTTCTGGGAAAGGAAATTGGAAAAATGTGGGCATCCCAAAAAGGACTGCCATTTCACTCATATCACACACTCGTCCAGGCTCCTTGAGCAGGGAGATCCTTTTCCAAAAGGTTGTCCTCAAGTTGTGGATTTGGTTTTCCATGTTCTGGAGCGCAGCGGGAGGTTTCCAGCGAGAACTCCTTGAGGCCTTCCAGTGCCTAGTTGGTTATGAAAACGAGGGAGAGGGGAATTTTCATTCCCTGCCAAATCGGCTATGAGAAACAGGGGATGGCTTTAAACTCGCCTCAGAGGCCTGGCTGGATGGACTCTGGGCAAGGAATTGTTCCTGGGAGAGGCTGGGATGGGATTTCAGAGCAGCTGCTTGTCTGCCCCTGGATCCCTTGCAGTGTCCCAGCCAGGCGTTGGACATTGGGGCCTTGGGCAGGCCGTGTGGCGACCAGATGGGAGCGGTGTTCCCTGGTCCCATGCAAGGTTTGGAATGGGATGATCCTTAAGCTCCCCCTAACCAAACCGTGCGGTGAATTCTCCAGTCTCCATGGTTCTTGACTGATAATATTGGGAATCCCCAACACTCCCCAGAGGTTTTTCCAGGGAAACACAAAGTTTCTGCACAAATTGACTTTTTCCGTGGGCCTCGATGCGGAAAGCGCTTTAAATTCTTCACTGGATGTCATGGTTACAGCCTCTCAAACCTTCGCCTTGGAAAGCTTTTTCTCACTGAATGGAGCTTGGCCTGATCAGTGAATCCATTTGCTGGATTTGGTATGCATTCGTGTCCACTTCCAGCGTGTGGATATTTAACCCAGAGCGAGATAGTCAACACACGCAGGTAAATCCACCGCCACACTGACCCACAGGGACACGACAAGACATTCCCAGC
The DNA here is from genome assembly GCA_021534815.1 of Acrocephalus arundinaceus. Taxonomy (NCBI): domain Eukaryota; kingdom Metazoa; phylum Chordata; class Aves; order Passeriformes; family Sylviidae; genus Acrocephalus; species Acrocephalus arundinaceus. Next base: position 6,939 of record JAJEOU010000976.1, on the reverse strand, counting down.
GTGAGAGACATTAACACACAGACCCTGGTAAAATTTTCTGAGTTTTTTCTAACCAGGTGCAGAAATGGGAAAACTCTCGCCTCCACAATAAACTCGTCCTTAGGATCGCGTTGAAAAACAATGTAAAGACCGAAATTGCTGCGTTCAGAGGCTGCTCCATTGATTTGCAAATACCCTAGAATTATGTCGAGATATATTCATGAGAGCAGACAAGCAAAGAGCCATTCTTCCCAGCGGGACTCCTGGGCTGAGACATGCGTGTCTGCGCCTGAGCGGCGTTCTTACCATGGGGCTATAGTTCAAATATATTCCACGAGGCGAGACGTATACATTAAGAGTGGTATTAATCACAGCAGATATTAAAGTCTGGAATGCAAGCGGAGAGACCCTATTCAGAGTTTTTAGCGAATTCACGCCCACAGTCCTTGGATACTATTCTACATCAATATACAAAATCCCCGACTTCCCACGAAGCCCCACATCACAGCGTTCACAACCGACAAGAGAACTATCAGGTGCGGGAGGTGTCAGACTCTCGCCATCACACAGTGGTTCAAAGAAAGAAATGTAAATTACAGTCAGTGTGTGCTTTATACGACGAAGTCCGTGTCTCAGCACAACACCTGCGCAGAGAGTCTTCCCTCTTAATCGCCTCCTCTTAGAAGTGGTGTGTATAGCCTGGGAAGCAACCAACGCCAGGTTGAACCGTGGGGGAGCGCACTGGTTAGACGAGATTGCAAGTAGTATTCTATCGAGGCGCGATCAATTAAGTCGGGACCAGAACTGCCATTCCTGAGTTAGTGAGCACCAAGAGAATTTTATTCACGTCTGGACCGACGGGTTAACCAATGGACGCCGATGATCCCGAATGCAAGGCGAAAAAACTTCCACACGCCACTGCCCATGTGTCCTGGAAATCAGATCTATGTTAAATTCTCTTATTGAGCTGGTGTGCAAAAAGATAGATTCGTAAAACAAAGTAATATTCGCAGTCTCAAGAAGAGGGACTCGGGAAAATTAGTCAGATTATCTCAGCCCGGCTGCCACCGGGCGCAGGTCTCGCGCGATTTCTAACCATAAATAAAAAGTAGGATCTGGTGGCCTCCTCCAGGCGATTTTACATATTTAGCCTCGTCTTGCTCATCGATCCAGGACACACCGCTGGAATTGTGTGGTATGGACAGAACGAGTTAAGACGCAGCAGCAGGAAAGGCGGGCTGGGAGGCTCCCACGAGCAATCTGAAGCGGTAGGATGCATGAAGCACTGACGAAGAGAAGAAAGCGGAAGGAATACAATTTAATCTAAAAAAAGAGAGCAACTCATTTAAGGAAGAGCAGACACCTTCGCGGCGAGAGAACAACAAGACGGCCCTGAGCCGAGGCGCGCTGTCTACAACCACACAAGGACTCAGGCACCACAAAAACATGAGGGCAAAACCGCAAAAAGAGGTGATTCCCAAAAGTAAGGTCATCAGGCAAACCGTTACCAAAAATGCGACCCACGGAGACGAACGCTGGTCCACACACGAACAACAATAACGAACACAGGATTACACGAGTGCCGTCACACAAATGGACCCAACTACCATCAAGGCCCCAAGAGACTGTACACACGACACAAGGCCAAGCCAAACAACGCACAAACCTTCCCCGAGCGTGTCGACGAACGGGTCTACAACACTTTTATCAGTTTTGGTCCAATCGTTTGCACATTGGGGTCTCTACTTGATCACAAGATCCCCCAGCGCCACGAGTGATAGCACGTGAGGTCCCACCCTTCTTGTTCTCCCCACATCCTTCGAAAGGCCCCGTGCGTCTGTGCATTAGCCTGAAAAACTAATGTCCCAAGTTTGTTCCTTGTTGTTGGGTGGCGCTGCAGCCGGACAAAGGATTTGATTTTGTAGGAGGGTGTCCCCCTGCGATGTGAAATGCAGAGAGCAGACCCCTGAGTGGGTATCCCTGACTGTATGAGCACAGAGCCGCACCATCCGAGGGACGAGCTACAGAGCTCTCGAAAATACAGCCAAGATAAACACTGAAGATCATGAGAACGAGCTGGCGCAAGGGACATAGGCCCAGCAAGACACCTGAGGGAGCGACCTGGGGAGGCGGACCTGAGCGCTGCGGGCAGCCAAAGAGGCCGAGGCCGGGACCTTGTGACGCTCAATCCTAGCGCCAGCACCGTTCGCGCCTGGACCAGGGACCAGGACGACCAGGTGGGAGGTCGGAGGCCCTTAGACTCCCAGCCGCGACCACTGGCGACGCAGGCGGCAGGAAAGGGAGTACCTGCATCCCCAATCCATTGGCACACCATATATTTTCCCGCTCGCGCCACAGCCTGCTTTGCTCAGGCCCTCCTGGCCGGATACTAGATCCTAGGCTCACTGCGAGCAATAGGAACGAGTCGCGCCGGGGCGAAACACTCAAGTGCCGCGGATCATGGACAAAAGCTCTAGGAACGTAAGCACTCACGCTGTATATACCTGCGTGCAAGAAGGATCCCTCCTCGCGCGCGCGCTCTGACCCGATGACCTCTGTTACAATTACTCCCGTCCCACTGACAAAGAGACATCGGAGCAAGGATGAGGGCAAGCAGGTGAACACACGAGCTGAGTATGCTGCAATGATAAGACTTGGAAGGCAAGTGGCATCCCCGCTGCACAGACAGTGTGCTTTGCTGGCTGCCATGGAGCCTGCTGAGGAGCGTGGAGAACTGATCACTGCGCAGTGACCCGCGAACCACCAGCCCCAGCGAGATGGGCAGGACGGCAGCTCACCGGCGTGGCGGCAAGGGGAGGCTCAGCTTGAGACCAAGCAGCATCAGATCCCTGCCGCCTGCATCGCCCATTTCTACTAAGCGTTCAACACAATTGACAGGGAGCGGACTGCCCAGGCGAGCTTGTCAGAGTGTCCGCGGACTCCTGCGCACGGTACTTGTCACTGCGGGCTGGTCAGAACTCAGCTGCCCTGCGGGGCTAGCCCCAGGACAGCGTTGCCAAACCCTCGGCCCACAAAGCTCGCGCCCATTGCCTGGCCTTGAATCTCTGAGTCCCCTCGACATGATCACGTGAGGGTATCTGTGGCGACAACTCCGGCAGTCCATGCTCATGGCCAAGGTGCTATATACGTTTGCCCTTGCAGGGATGGACAGAAGGAAATCGCTGACCGCCTCCACATCTGTGTGATCCGAAACCTTCCCCCTCTCCCTTAGCTCCGCGCGTTTGGCTGGAGATGGATCCCTGCAAGGCCGGGTTAACCCCCACACCTGTGGGCAGCTCCTGAGGTGTTTTTTTCCCCTGAACACATAATTAGGCCTGAGCGCTCATTTTACAGCCCATAATGAGGTCATTATGATGCCACCATTATGTCCGATTTTTGCCAGAGCTGGCAATTCCCTAAATCTGCTTCCTCTCCAGCAGCTTCCCAAAGGAAGCGGAGAAACCCAAACACCATCCCAATTAAACAATGCTTTATGTTGCCTGCTGGCGGCCCAAATTCTTTGTTTCTATTTCCCCTTCCTGATGTGTTTTCCATAACCAGAACACGCAGGAGATCATCCAATTCACTCTGCCTTTCCATGGCCTTTGTATTTCTCTCCTCATTACTTTTCCATGGTGCGGCGAGTCTCCTTCATCTCAGGTCCTGGAAGCACCCTCAGGTGGTGCGTCCTCTTGGTTGCTGGGGCACTGGTGACGGGATTTTGTGGCTCCTGGAGTGGGATTTTAAAAGGAAAAATCCGGCTCATGGAAGGGAGGGCAAGGAGGACCTGTGGGGAAAGGGAGACTGAAAGAGGAAGAGGCAACAAATCCATGCGTGGGCTGCTTTTTAAAGCAGATTCTTCTGTTGTCTGGATTTATCTGTGCAAAGGAACAGAGAAGGGAAGGGAAGGAAGGGAAAGGGAAGGAAGGGAAGGGAAGAATGGAAGGAAAGGGAAGGAAGGGAAGGGAAGGCGAAAGGATCAACCATTCAGAATTCCAGCCAATGTGACTTTTTGGAATGGCTTTGACCCACTTACTCACTGGTGGGAAACCCTCTGGAGATGCAGCATCCAAAAGAAAATGGGCACTGCAGGGATTGAGCGGGGAAAGGGAGAATCCGAACATGGGAAATGTCCCTGCTCCTCCCTGGGATTGTGGGGGAAAAGGGGCCCAAATCCAAAATGGGAAATGTCCCTGCTCCATCGCCTGGGATTGATAGGGGAAAGGGAGAATCCAAAATGGGAAATGTCCCTGCTTCATCCTGGGAGGAAATGTGGGGGGAAAGGGAGAATCCAAATTGGGAAATGTCCCTGCTCCATTTCCCTGGGATTGTGGGGAAAGGGCGGAATCCAAAAATGGGAAATGTCCCTGCTCCATTCCCTGGCTTGTGAGGAAAGGGAGAATCCCAAAATGGGAAATGTCCCTGATCCATCCCTGGGGATTTTGTGGGGAAAGGAGAATCCAAAGTGTGGAATGTCCCTGCTCTGTTCCTGGGGATTGTGTGGGAAAGGGAGAATCCAAAAGGGAAAATGTCCTGCCTCCATCCCTGGGGATTGTGGGAAAGGGAGAATTCCAAAATGGGAATGTCCCTGCTCTGTTCCTGGGGACTGTTGGGAAAAGGAGAATCCAAAGTGGGAAATGTTCCCTGCTCCATCTCTGGGATTTGTGGGGGAAAGGGAGAATCCAAAATGGAATGTCCCTGCTCCATCTCTGGGTGATTGTGGGGAAAGGAGATCAAAGTGGGAAATGGTCCCTGCTCCATCTCTGGGGATTGTGGGGAAAGGGAGAATCCAAAAATGGGAAATGTCCCTGATCATTCCCTGGGGATTGTGGGAAAAGCGAGAAATCCAAAGATGAAATGTCCTCTGCTCCATCCCGGTGGGAGAATTGTGGGAGAAAAGGGAACACCTACACGAACGAAGTGAGAAATGTCCCTCTCCTCACCTGCCGGATATAGGCAGGGAAAGGGCGGGAATCCAAACTCGGGGAAATGTCCATGACCTCCATCGCCTGAGGGAATTTGTCGGGAAAGCGAGAATCCAAAAATGGGAAATGTCCCTAGGCCATCCCTGGGATGTGGGGAAAGGAGGAATCCAAAGTGGGAAATAGTCCCTGCTCTGCTTCCCTGGGGATTGTGGGAAAGTGAGATCCAAAATGGGAAATGCTCCCTGCTCCATTCCCTCGGGGATTGTGGGAAAGGGAGAACTCCCAAAATGGGAAATTGTCCCTGCTCTGTTCCTGGACTTGTGGGGAAATGGGAGATCCAAAGTGGGAAATGTCCCTGCTCCATCTCTGGGATCTGTGGGGAACAGGAGAAAATCCAAAGGGAAATGTCCCTGATCATCCCTTGGGATTGTGGAAAAGCGAGAATCCCAAAATGGGAAATATCCCATGCATTCCATACCCCCTGGATTGTGGGCGAAAGAAAAATCAAAAGTGGGGAAATGTCCCTGCTCCATCCCTGGGGATTGATAGGGAAAGGGGAATCCAAAATGGGAAATGTCCCTGCTCCATCCCTGGGGATTGTGGGAAAAGCGAGAATCCAAAATGGGAAATGTCCCTGCTCCATCCCTGGGAATTGTGGGGAAAGGAAAAATCCAAAGTGGGAAATGTCCCTGCTCCATCCCTGGGGATTTTGTGTCACCTCTCTGGTCACATCCCACCCAGAGTGGCCCTGGCAGCTGTCGGGTCCCTCCTGCTGGGAGCACCAGAGGGACACTGGGATCTTTGGGATTTGTCCCTGAAGACAACTGGGACTCAGAGGACATAAAGGATTTGCTCCCACCTTGGATGTTTTCCGTCCTTTGGGCTTGGAACTGTTCCCAGAACCCCTGACCAACACTGGAACTGCCAAAATCCCTCTGGAGATGCCTCCTCACCCTTCCTGAGAGCTGGGAACTCCGAACTTATCACTTATACCTAGCACATGAGCACTAAATCCATCCTTCACACCCGGACACGAGCGAGATCCACGGCACAACTTCCATGGAAAAGCGAAACCCAGGATCTCAACAAGGCCCTTTTGTGCTGCTCTGTTCCCTGACCAAAATCCAGCAGCACCTTCTGGCTGTCCAGGCTGACATCCAGGCAGCTGGAAGCTCTCAGGAAAACCTGGAAGCTGCCAAGTCACCATTTCCAGGTGGGAATGGGGCCGTTCCCAGGGGGAAAAGGAGTGACAGATAAATAACCAAAATAACAGATGTGTGGCAGCCCTTGAGAGCAGGGAGGAACTTCAGCTGCAGCAGAGCTGCTCCAGAGGCTCCAGGAGAGCTGGAGAGGGAATTTGGCTGAGGGATGAGGTGACAGGACCCAGGGAATGTTTTCCCTCTGCCAGAGGGCAGAGCTGGATGGGATTTGGGGCAGGAATTGTTCCCTGGCAGAATGGGCAGGCCCTGGGATAGAATTCCCAGAGCAGCACATTAAACACTTAAAATAGACTTTAAAAAATATCCTATGGATTTATCCTATTGTTTGTAGCTACCAACAGGCAAATTATCCTGTATTATTTTTTTTTTTTTGATAAATTTATATCCTGTTTATTCGGCATGAAATAACCAAATTATTTTGTTCCTGCATCATCTGCAACGCTGCTGCTGCTGCATTTCCAGCCTTGGAGGCAGCTGGGTTTGTGTGACAGCACCAATTGGCCTTTGGGAGGGTGGAAATTCTCTCCTTATCCTGCAAATCTGGTCAGGAAAACCCCACATTTAAAAGGAGCCAAAGCTGCTGCTTGAGGAATGACTGGAATGTTCCCCTAATTCCTTTCACATCCCTCAAGGTTATAATTTTTTAAGCTTTTAATCATTAAAAAGAAAAAAAAAGGGCTTGTCTCAGGAATCTCATTTAAATGCCAGCTGTGAATTGTGAATCCTGCCTGGATTCCCATTTTCTGGATGGGTTTGAAGTCATGGAATGGGGAACTTTGTTTGGGAAGTTCCCCTACGCCAGGACCTGGTGCAGG
>JAJEOU010000715.1:0-10437 GCA_021534815.1 Acrocephalus arundinaceus | reverse complement strand
TCATGGAGGGGATCCTGGAGGGAGCTGGGATGGAGAGGGGATCATGGAGGGGCTCCTGGAGGGAGCTGGGATGGAGAGGGGATCATGGAGGAGATCCTGGAGGGAGCTGGGATGCAGAGGGGATCATGGAGGGGTCTGGGATGGAGAGGGGATCATGGAGGGGCTCCTGGAAGGAGCTGGGATGGAGAGGGGATCATGGAGGGGTCTGGGATGGAGAGGGGATCATGGAGGAGATCCTGGAGGGGTCTGGGATGGAGAGGGGATCATGGAGGAGATCCTGGAGGGAGCTGGGATGGAGAGGGGATCATGGAGGGGATCCTGGAGGGAGCTGGATGGAGAGGGGATCATGGAGGGGCTCCTGGAGGGAGCTGGGATGGAGAGGGGATCGTGGAGGGGCTCCTGGAGGGGTCTGGGATGGAGAGGGATCAGGGAGGGGATCCTGGAGGAGATCCTGGAGGGAGCTGGGATGGAGAGGGGATCATGGAGGGGATCCTGGAGGGGTCTGGGATGGAGAGGGGATCATGGAGGGGACCCTGGAGGGGTCTGGGATGGAGATGGGATCATGGAGAGGCTCCTGGAGGGGTCTGGGATGGAGAGGGGATCATGGAGGGGATCCTGGAGGAGATCCTGGAGGGAGCTGGGATGGAGAGGGGATCGTGGAGGGGATCCTGGCAGGGGCTGGGTTAGAGGAAGGTTCATGGGGGAGCTCCTGAAGGGGCTCCTGGGATGGGAGAAGGTTCATGGAGGGGCTCCTGGAGGGTCAGGGGGCATTGGGTGTCCTGGAGGGAGGCCTGGGATATTGGGGGGATCCTGGAGGGGCACAGGGATGTGGGGGATCCTGGGGGTGCTCCTGGAGGGGGCTGGGGTGTGAGGGTGTTCATGGAGGGGCTCCTGGGGGCACAGGGATGTGGGGGGTCCTGGAGGGGATCTTGGGGGTGCTCCTGGAGCGAGCAGAGGAGCATTGGGGTCCTGGAGGGGGCATGGGGGCATTGGAGGTGCTCCTGGAGGGGGGTCTGGGATGTGGGGGTCCTGAAGGGGGTCCTGGAGGGGCTCTTGGAGGGGGCACACGGATGTGGGGGTCCTGGAGGGGGCTGCGATGGGGGAAGGTTCATGGAGGGGCTCCTGGAGGGGGCACACGGATGTGGGGGTCCTGGAGGGGCACCTAGGATGGGAGAAGGTTCAGGGAGGGGCTCCTGGAGGGGGAAGGGGGGCATTGGGTGTCCTAGAGGGGGGGCCTGGGATGTGGGGGGGATCCTGGGGATGCACCTGGAGGGGGCACCAGGATATGGGGAGGGGTCCTGGAAGGGTCTTGGTACCTAGAACAGGTGCCTGGAGGGGGGCCTGGGATGTGGGGAGGCGCCTGGACCCTAAAATGGGGTCCCAGGGGTCCCTTTACCCTCAGAATGGGGGTCCCCGGGGTCCCTTTATCCTCAGAATGAGGGACCCAGGGGTCTCTTGGAATGGGGGTCCCAGGGGTACCTCTATCCCTAAAAATGGGGTCTTGGGGTCCCTTTACCCTCAGAATGGGGGTCCCAGGGGTGTCTCTGTACCCAAACACGGATTCCCAGGGGTCTCTCAGAATGGGGGTCCCAGAGGTGCCTCCACCCCCCAAACCCAGGGTCCCTTCCCATCCTCATCCCCACCCCGTGACTCCCACAACCCATCCCCACCCTGAGGAGCCCCCCCAAGCCCTGACCCCCCAGTTTGCCCCCCAGCCTCGGATGACGAGTTTGAGAACCTGCGCATCAAGGGTCCCAACGCGGTGCAGCTGGTGAAGACCACGCCGGCCAAGGCGGCCGCGCTGCCGCCCATCCCCGAGCCCATCCGCGACGTCATCTACGACATGCTCAACGCCCTGGCCGCCTACCACGCCCCTGAGGAGGGTACGGGGGCTGGGGGGCAAACTGGGGGGCTGGGGGGCACCCCAAGGGGCTGGGGGACACCCCGGGGGGAGTGGGGGGCTGAGGGAGGAGTGGGGTGCACGTGGAACAGGAATTGGGGTGTCCTGTGCAATGCCCTGGCCACCCACCACGCTCCTGAGGAGGGTACGGGGGCTGGGGGGTGCCCTGGGGGGCTGGGGGGCACGGGGAACAGGAATTGGGATGTCCTGTGCAATGCCCTGGCCACCCACCACGCTCCTGAGGAGGGTATGGGGGCTGGGGGGCACCCCCTGGGGAGTGGGGGACACCCTGGGGGGAGTGGGGGGCTGAGGGAGGGGTGGGGTGAATGTGGAGCAGAATTGGAATTGGAGTTGGAGTTGGAGTTGGAGATGGAATTGGAGATGGAAATGGAAATGGTATTGGAATTGAAGTTGGAGTTGGAGTTGGAGTTGGAATTTGAATTTGAATTGGAACAGGAGTTGGAGTTGGAATTGGAGTTGGAACTGGAGTTGGAGTTGCAATAGGAGTTGGAGTTGGAGTTGGAATTGGAGTTGGAATTAGAATTAGAATTGGAATTGGAGTTCAAATTGGAACAGGAATTGGGGTACCCTGTGCAATGCCCCAACTGCCTACCATGCCCCCAACAAGGGTATGGGGGCTGGGGGGCACCCCTGGGGGGCTGGGGGACACCCCGGGGGGAGTGGGGGACTGAGGGAGGAGTGGGGTGAATGTGGAGCAGAATTGGAATTGGAGTTGGAGTTGGAGATGGAATTGGAGATGGAAATGGAAATGGTATTGGAATTGGAGTTGGAGTTGGAATTGGAATTGGAGTTGGAATTGGAATTGGAGTTGGAGTTGGAATTTGAATTGGAACAGGAATTGGAGTTGGAACTGGAATTGGAGTTGCAATAGGAGTTGGAGTTGGAATTGGAATTTGAATTTGAATTGGAACAGGAATTGGAGTTGGAATTGGAGTTGGAGTTGGAATTTGAATTGGAACAGGAATTGGAGTTGGAATTGGAGTTGGAACTGGAATTGGAGTTGCAATAGGATTTGGAGTTGGAGTTGGAGTTGGAAATAGAATTAGAATTGGAATTGGAGTTCAAATTGGAACAGGAATTGGGGCGTCCTGTGCAATGCCCTGGCCACCCACCATGCTCCTGAGGAGGGTACGGGGGCTGGGGGGCATCCTGGGGGGCTGGGGGGCACCCTGGGGGGAGTGGGGGGCTGAGGGAGGAGTGGGGTGAATGTGGAGCAGAATTGGAATTGGAGTTGGAGTTGGAGATGGAAATGGAAATGGTATTGGAATTGGAGTTGGATTTGGAATTGGAGTTGGAGTTGGAATTTGAATTGGAACAGGAATTGGAGTTGGAATTGGAGTTGGAGTTGCAATAGGAGTTGGAGTTGTAGTTGGAATTTGAATTTGAATTGGAACAGGAATTGGAGTTGGAATTGGAGTTGGAGTTGGAATTGGAGTTGGAACTGGAATTGGAGTTGCAATAGGAGTTGGAGTTGGAATTGGAGTTGGAGTTGGAATTAGAATTAGAATTGGAATTGGAGTTCAAATTGGAACAGGAATTGGGGTACCCTGTGCAATGCCCCAACTGCCTACCACGCCCCCAACAAGGGTATGGGGGCTGGGGGACACCCCTGGGGGGCTGGGGGACACCCCCAGGGGAGTGGGGGGCTGAGGGAGGAGTGGGGTGAATGTGGAGCAGAATTGGAATTGGAGTTGGAGTTGGAGATGGAATTGGAGATGGAAATGGAAATGGTATTGGAATTGGAGTTGGAGTTGGAATTTGAATTGGAACAGGAGTTGGAATTGGAATTGGAGTTGGAATTGGAGTTGGAACTGGAATTGGAGTTGCAGTAGGAGTTGGAGTTGGAATTGGAGTTGGAATTAGAATTAGAATTGGAATTGGAGTTCAAATTGGAACAGGAATTGGGGTACCCTGTGCAATGCCCCGACTGCCTACCATGCCCCCAACAAGGGTATGGGGGCTGGGGGGCACCCCTGGGGGGAGTGGGGGGCTGAGGGAGGAGTGGGGGACACGGGGAACAGGAATTGGGGTGTCCTGTGCAATGCCCTGGATGCCCACCATGCTCCTGAGGAGGGTACAGGGTGCTGGGGGCTCCAGGAACCCTCCTGGAGGGATTGAGGGGGCACATGGAACAGGATTTGGAGTTGGAACTGGAGTTCGAGTCGGAATTGGAATTGGAGTTGGAATTTAAATTGGAATTGGAGTTGGAGTTGAAATTAAAATTGGAATTGGAATGGTATTGGAACTGGAGTTGGAGTTGGAGTTGGAATTGGAGTTGGAGCTGGAATTGGAACAGGAATTGGGAATTGGGGTGTCCTGTGCAATGCTCTGGCCGCCTACCACACCCCAGTGAGGGTACGGGGGCTGGGGGACACCCCCGGGGGAGTGGGGGGCACAGGGAGCAGGAATTGGAGTTGGAGTTGGAATTGGAATTTCGGTTGGGATTGGAATTGTAATTAGAATTGGAACTGGAATTCAAGTTGGGATTGGAGTTGGAGTTGGAGGTGGAATTGGAATTGAAATTGGAGTTGGAGTTGCAATTGGAGTTGGGATTGGAGTCAGAGTTGGAGTTGGAGGTAGAATTGGAGTTGGAATTGGAGTTGGAGTTGGAATTGGAGCTGGAGTTGGAGTTGGAATGGGAATTGGGGTGTTCATATAGGGAAAGAATTGTGGTGTCCATACAGAGCAATTGGAGTGTCCATATAGGGAATGGATTGTGTCCATATAGGGGAAATTGAAGTGTCCATCTAGGGGAAATTGGGGTGTCCATATAGGGGAAATTGAGGTGTCCATATAGGGAAGGAATTGAGGTGTCCATATGGGGGGAATTGGTGTGTCCGTATAAGAGAAGGATTGGGGTGATCATAGAGGGGTGTCCCCAAGGGTGCGGGGGTGTCCATACAGGGTTATTTGGGTGTCCATATAGGGGGAAATTGGGGTGTCCATAGAGGGAAGGGATTAGGGTGTTCATATAGGGAAAGGATTGGGGTGTTCATATAGGGAAGAATTTAGAGTGTCCATATAGGGAATTGAGGTGTCCATATAGGGGGAATTGGGGTGTTCATACAGGGAATGGATTGTGTCCATACAGGGAGAATCAGGGTGTCCTGATTATGGGGTTAATTGGGGTCTCCATATTGGGAAGGGATTGAGGTGTTCATATAAGGGAATTGGGGTGTCCATGTACAGGAATTGCGGTGTCCATATAGAGAATCGGGGTGTCCATATAGGGAAAGAATTGGGGTGACCATGTAGGGGGAATTGGGGTGTCCCCCAGACACCCCCAGCCCCTTTGGGGTGCCCCCTGACCTGGCTGTCACCCCACAGGTGACAAGGGTGACCCCAAGGGCGTGGGGGTGTCCGTATAGGGGGAATTGGGGTGTCCATATAGGGAGAATCAGGCTGTCCCCCAGACACCCCCAGCCCTTTTTGGGGGTGCCCCCTGACCTGGGTGTTCCCTCGCAGGTGACAAGGGTGACCCCAAGGGCACGGGGGTGTTCATATAGGGAAGGAATTGGGGTGTCCTCCAGACACCCCCAGCCCCTTTGGGGTGCCCCCTGACCTGGCTGTCACCCCACAGGTGACAAGGGTGACCCCAAGAGCGCAGGAGTGTCCATATAGGGGGAATTGGGGTGTTCATATAGGGGGAATTGGGGTGTTCATATAGGGGGAATTGGGGTGTCCCCCAGACACCCCCAGCCCCTTTGGGCTGCCCCCCTGACCTGGCTGTCACCCCACAGGTGACAAGGGTGACCCCAAGGGCACGGGGGTGTCCATATAGAGGGAATTGGGGTGTTCATATAGGGGGAATTGGGGTGTCCCCCAGACACCCCCAGCCCCTTTGGGGTGCCCCCCTAACCTCGGTGTCCCCACAGGTGACAAGGGTGACCCCAAGGGCACGGGGGTGTCCATATAGGGAAGGAATTGGGGTGTCCGTATAGGGAAGGAATTGGGGTGTCCCCCAGACACCCCCAGCCCCTTTGGGGTGCCCCCTGACCTGGCTGTCACCCCACAGGTGACAAGGGTGACCCCAAAGGCATAGGGGTGTCCATATAGGGAGAAATCAGACTGTCCCCCAGACACCCCCTGACCTGGCTGTCACCCCACAGGTGACAAGGGTGACCCCAAGGGCGTGGGGGTGTCCGTATAGGGGGAATTGGGGTGTCCATATAGGGAGAATCAGGCTGTCCCCCAGACACCCCCAGCCCTTTTTGGGGGTGCCCCCTGACCTGGGTGTTCCCTCGCAGGTGACAAGGGTGACCCCAAGGGCACGGGGGTGTCCATATAGGGAAGGAATTGGGGTGTCCTCCAGACACCCCCAGCCCCTTTGGGGTGCCCCCTGACCTGGGTGTCCCCCACAGGTGACAAGGGTGACCCCAAGGGTGCAGGGGTGTCCGTATAGGGAAGGAATTGGGGTGTCCCCCCAGACACCCCCAGCCCCTTTGGGGTGCCCCCTGACCTGGGTGTCCCCCACAGGTGACAAGGGTGACCCCAAGGGCGCGGCGCCCAGCGAGGTGAGCCAGCTGCTGTCGGACATTGGGGATGACATGTACCAGCAGTACCGCAGCCTCACGCGGCCCCCCGGCGACTTCGACCCCCCCGCCGGCTTCGCCATCAACGTACGGGGCTGGAGGGTGGTTTAGGGGGGCTGGGGAGGGGATTTGGGGGGCTGGGAGGGGATTTGGGGGGCTGGGAGAGGATTTCGGGGGCTCGGGAGGGGATTTGGGGGGCTGGGAGGGGTTTTGGGGGGCTGGGAGGGGATTTGAGGGGGCTGAGGGGGGATTTGTGGGGGCTGAGGGGTGGTTTGGGGAAGTTGGGAGGGGATTTGGGGTGGTTGGGGGGGCTGAGGGGCGCTTTGGGGGCTCTGGAGGCTGGTTTGTGGGGTTGGGGGATGGTTTAGGGGTGTCTGGGGGGGCTGGGAGGGGATTTGGAGGCTGCAAGGGGATTTGGGGGAGTTGAGGGGGGATTTGGGGGGGCTGAGGGGCAGTTTGGGGGGCAGTTCAGGAGTGTCTGGGTGGTTTGGGGGGCTGGGAGGGGATTTGGGGGGGACTGAGGGGTGGTTTGGGGGGGTTCTAGGGGTCTCCTGGGGGGTTCTGGGGGTGTCCTGGGCATCTCAGGAGCCTCTCGGGGTGCCATGGGAGGGTCTGTGGGGTTTTGGGGTCCCCCCAGGCTCTGACCCCCCCCTCCCCCAGGCCCAGGTTTTCGCTGCCGACGGAGCCGCGGCCGAGACGCCGCCCTCAGGAACGCCCCAGGGAGAAGGTGGCACTGTCCCCGTGTCCCCCCGTGTCCCCCCGTGTCCCCTGCTGTCCCCTCCTTGCCCCTGTGCCCCCTTGTGTCCCCTGACACTGTCCCTGTATCCCCTGATGCTGTCCCCATGTCCCCTGTTGTCCCTCATCCCCAGAAGGTCCCCATATCCCTTGACACTGTCCCTGTGTCCCCTGATGCCATCCCTGTGTCCCTGACGCTGTCCCCATGTCCCTGACCCTGTCCCCGTGCCCCTGACGCTGTCCCTGACATTGTCCTCATGTCCCTGACCCTGTGCCTGTGCCCCTGACCCTGTGCCTGTGTCCCTGACCCTGTCCCCCTGAAGCTGTCCCTGTGTCCCTGACACTGTCCCCCATGTCCCTGACCCTGTCCCCATGTCCCTGACCCTGTCCCTGTGCCCCTGACCCTGTCCCGGTGTCCCTGACCCTGTCCCCCATGTCCCTGTCCCCCTGACCCTGTCCCCGTGTCCCTGACACTGTCCCCCTGTCCCTGACCCTGTCCCCGTGTCCCTGACCCTGTCCCCCATGTCCCTGGCCCTGTCCCCGTGTCCCTGGCCCTGTCCCCGTGTCCCTGCTGCTGTCCCTGACCCTGTCCTTGTGTCCCTGACGCTCTCCCCGTGCCTCTGACGCTGTCCCCGTGGAGATGGGGTGGGGCAGCATGGGGACAATGGGGACAGCTGGGGATGGGGTGGGGACAATGTGAGGATGGTGTGGGGACAGTGTGGTCCCCGTGTCCCTGCTGCTGTCCCTGACCCTGTCCCCGTGCCCCTGATGCCATCCTTGATGCTGTCCTCATGTCCGTGATGCTGTCCCTGTCCCCGTGTCCCTGCTGCTGTCCCTAACGCTGTCCCTGTCCCCCTGACGCTCTCCCCGTGCCTCTGACACTGTCCCCGATGCTGTCCCCTGTGTCCCTGCTGCTGTCACTGACCCTGTCCCTCATATCCCTGCCGCTCTCCCCGTGCCCCTGCCGCTGTCCCCATGTCTCTGCTGCTGTCCCTGACCCTGTCCCTGTGCTCCTGTCGCCGTCCTTGACCCTGTCCCCGTGTCCCCGACGCCACCCCTGACCGTGTCCCCGTGTCCCTGTTGCTGTCCTTGACCCTGTCCCCATGTCCCTGACACCATCCCTGACGCTGTCCCCGTGCCCCTGACACTGACCCTGACCCTGTCCCTGTGCCCCTGACACCGTCCCCGTGTCCCTGTCCCCCTGACGCTCTCCCTGTGCCTCTGACACTGTCCCCGATGCTGTCCCCTGTGTCCCTGCTCGTGTCCCTGACCGTGTCCCCGTGCCCCCGATGCCACCCCTGACCCTGTCCCTGTGCCCCTGACGCCGTCCCCGTGTCCCTGTCCCCCTGACCCTGTGCCCCCGATGCCACCCCTGACCGTGTCCCCGTGTCCCTGTCCCCCTGACCCTGACCCTGTGCCCCGACGCCACCCCTGACCGTGTCCCCGTGTCCCTGTCCCCCTGACCGTGTCCCCGTGTCCCCGACGCCACCCCTGACCGTGTCCCCGTGTCCCCGCAGCGTCCAGCCCCGAGGAGGGCCGCGAGGGCCGCAAGGAGAAGGAGGGGGAGCGCGGGGAGGAGCGGGGCCGGGCGCGGGGCTCCAAGCCGCTGATGCCAACCTCCACCATCCTGCGGCTGCTGGCCGAGCTGGTGCGCTCCTACGTGGGCATCGCCGCGCTCATCGCCAACTACAGCTACAGCGTGGGGCAGTCCGAGCTCATCAAGGAGGTGACAGCATGGGGACAGGGACAGGGACAGCCTGGGGGGACAGGGACAGGGCTGGTGACAGCCATCGACAGCTACAGCGTGGGGCAGTCCGAGCTCATCAAGGAGGTGACAGCATGGGGACAGGGACAGGGACAGCCTGGGGGGACAGGGACAGGGACAGGGTTGGTGACAGCCAACTACAGCTACAGCGTGGGGCAGTCCGAGCTCATCAAGGAGGTGATACCACGGGGACAGGGACAGGGACAGCCTGGGGGCTGGGGGACAGCCAACAGGGACAGGGGACAGGGACAGGGACAGCCTGGGGGGACAGGGGACAGGGACAGGGCTGGTCACAGCCAACTACAGCTACAGCATGGGCCAGTCTGAGCTCATCAAGGAGGTGACAGCATGGGGACGGGGACAGCCTGGGGGCTGGGGGACAGCCTGGGGGGACAGGGATAGGGACAGGGATACCCCGGGGCTGGGGGACAGCCAACTACAGCTACAACGTGGGACAGTCCGAGCTCATCAAGGAGGTGACACCGCAGGGACGGGGACACCAGGGATAGGGGATGGCCCGGGGAGACAGGGACAGGACAGGGACAGGGGTGGTCACTGGGTGTGCCTGGGGAGGGACAGTCCAAGCTCATCAAGGAGGTGACACCGCGGGGATGGGGACACCAGGGGTGGGGGACAGCCCAGAGGGATGGGGACACTCCGGGGGCTGTCACCCCCGTGTTCCCAGCCGTGGGTGCAGGTGTGTGACCCCCGTGTCCCCCCCAGGACTGCAGCGTGCTGGCCTTTGTCCTGGACCACCTGCTGCCCCACCAGCAGAACGCCGAGGACAAGGACACGCCGGCGCTGGCGCGGCTCTTCCTGGCCAGCCTGGCCGCCGCCGGCAGCGGCACCGATGCACAGGTGGCCCTGGTCAACGAGGTCAAGGCTGCCCTGGGCCGGGCCCTGGCCATGGCTGAGAGCACCGAGAAACACGCCAGGTGTGGGGACAGTGTGGGGACAGCTGGGGACAATGTGGGGATGGTGTGAGGACAGCCTGGGGACAATGTGGGGATGGTGTGGGGACAGTGTGGCACTGGTCAACGAGGTCAAGCTCCCTGGGCCGGGCCCTGGCCATGGCTGAGAGCACCGAGAAACACGCCAGGTGTGGGGACAGCTGGGGACAATGTGGGGACAGCCTGGGGACAATGTGGGGATGGTGTGGGGCAGCATGGGGATAATGGGGACAGCTGGGATGGTGTGGGGACAGTGTGGCCGTGGTCAATGAGGTCAAAGCTGCCCTGGGCCGGGCCCTGGCCATGGCTGAGAGCACCGGAGAAACACGCCAGGTGTGGGGACAGCAGTGGGGACAGCATGGGGACAATGGGGACAGTGTGGGGATGGTGTGGGACAATGGGGACAGCGTGGGGACGGTGTGGCCGTGGTCAACAAGATCAAGGCTGCCTTGGGCTGGGCCCTGGCCATGGCCGAGAGCACCGAGAAACACGCCAGGTGGTGGTGGGCAGTAGTGGGGAACAGCCTGGGATGGG
>JAJEOU010002010.1:0-23597 GCA_021534815.1 Acrocephalus arundinaceus | reverse complement strand
GGTACTCCCCAAAACCACCTGGATTACACCTGGGAACCCTCCAAAAAATCACCTGGGTATCCCCCAAATCACCTGAGTACCCAAAAAATTACCTGAGAACCCCTCAAAAGGGGGAGCTCTTGGGGTTACTGGGAGCTCCATGGCATTACTGGGAGCACTGGGAAGGGTTACTGTACAAAAATGGGGTCAACAGGACACCAGGTCTACCCATTCAAGTCAATGGGATAAATGGGACACCATGTATACCCAGTCAAAGCAGTGGGGATTCACAACCACCGGTTTCGGCAGGGGCCCAAAAATTTTGGGGGTACCCAGGTGTATCCAGGTGATTTTGGGGCTACCCAGGTAATCTGGGAGGGTGATCCAGGAGATTTTTCTAGGTACTCAGGTGTATCCAGGTGATTTTTTAGGAGTACTCAGGTGATTTTGAGGATACCCAGATGATTTTTGGGGTACACAGGTGATTTTGGAAGTATCCAATAATCAGCTGGATACTTCCAAAATCACCTGTGTACCCCAAAATCATCTGGGTATCTCCAAAAATCACCTGGGTACCAGGTGGATATGGGGTACCCAGGCATATTTTGGGGGAGATCCAGATGATTTGAGGGTACCCAGACACTTTTTGGGGCAATCGAGATGGTTTGGGGATATCCAGGTGATTTTGGGGTTCTCAGGTGATTTTTGAGGTACCCAGGTAATTGATGGTACCCAGGTGATTTTTGGATTCCCAGGTTTCTCCAGGTGACTTCTGGGTGGTTTCCAGGTGATTTTTTGCAAGGTACCAAGGTGAATTGGGGAAGCACCCAGGTGTATCCAGGTGATTTTTGGGGTACACGATGATTTTGGGGTTGCCAAGTCATTTGGGGGATCAAGGAGACTTTTGGGGTACTCAGATGATTTGGGGAGATCCAGGAGATTTGGGGGTATTCAGGTGGGTTTTTTGGGAAACATTCAGGGGGCACCCCAACATTTGAGGGGATCTGAATTATGATTTTAAAGAGTTAAGATTTTAGCTGAGGGTTAGAAGAAATTTATATGGGTGAGGTCTCACAGTCAGGACACATTCACACAGCATAACAACCATAAACCAGGATTTATTTATTTATTTGCCATTCCCAGTAGGAGCCCAGTCACTGCCAGTCATTCCCCTCTATGATGCAGTTTGCCCCTAGCATGGTCCCAGTTGATCCCAGTTGCTCCCAGTTTCTCTCACTTTTGTCCAGTGTGTTCCAAGTTGCCCCTTGCACAGCCTCAGTAACTCCCAGTACGATCCCAGAATGAGTCCAGTATGATGCCAGTCTCTCCCAGCACGGCCCCAGTCACTCACACTTGTGCCCAGTTGCCCCCAGAAGGCTCCCAGTTCCCCCAAGCAAATTCCCAGTGGCTCCCAGTGTGGTCCCAGTCACCACCTGCATGGTCTCAGGCACTCCCAGTATATCCCAGTTGCCCTGAACATTCTCGGAGTCATTGCCAGGCACTCCCAGTTACCTCAGCGTGGTTCAGTTGCCCCCAGTTTTTACCCCAGTCACTGCCAGTACATCCCAGTTGTCACCAGCATGCATCCTGTCATTCCCAGTTCCTCCCAGTGTATCCCCAGTAGGCTCTCAGCATGGGTCTGGTAGCTCCCAGTAACTCCCAGTCAGGGTGCATTGAAACCCACTGTAATCCCAGAATGATTCCAGTCACTCCCAGTATGATCTCAGTAACTTACACTCTAATCCCAGTCACTCCCAGTATGATGCCTGTGGCCCCCAGTGTGATCCCAGTTGCTCCCTGTCAATTCCATCATGACCCCAGCAGCCTCCAGTATGATCCTATGGCCCCCAGTCTCTCCCAATAGATACCAGTCACCCCCAGCATTCTTCCAGTCCTTCTCAGTTCCCCCCAGTTGCTTTCAGTGTGATTCCAGTTGCTCACAGCCACTCCCAGTCAATCCCAGTAGAAGTCTAGTCACCCTCAGTGTGACACCAGCCTCAATCAGCATGAACCAGCTGCTCCCACTGTGATCCCACTATGATCCCAGTTGCTGCCGGAACAGCTCCATTGTTCCCAGTTCCTCCCAGTATGATCCCATTTGTCCCTAGAATAGTCCCAGTCCCTCTCAGCATGGTCACATGCACTCCCAGTCTTCCCCAGCATGGTCCCAGCTGTTCCCAATGTGGTTCCATTCCCCCAGTATGGTTACAGACACTGCCAGTATATCCCAGTATATCCCAGTAAGGTTCTGGTTACCTCAGAATGATCCCAGTCTTTCCCAGCTTCTTCCAGTTGTCTTCAGCATGATCCCAGTTTCTGGCAGTTGCCCAAAGTGTGGTCCCAGTTTCTCCCAGTAAGATTCCAGTTTCCCCACTTGTGGTCTCAGTCCCCTCAGCATGGTCCCTGTCCCTTCCAGTTGACCCCAGTTGCTCCCAATGTGTCCACATTTTCCTCCCAAAAGCAGCTCCCAGTAACCCCCAGTCAGGATCTGTTCACACCCATTGTAATCCCAGTGGCTCCCAGGATGAACCCAGTAGGACCCAGTCACCCCCAGTATGCTTCCAGTCACCCCCAGTATGACCCAGTCATGCCCTGAGTGACTGCCTGTCACTCCCAGTTTGAGCCCAGTTGTTCCCAGTCACCTCCAGCATGGTTCCAGTCCCAGCCAGAACCTTTCCAGTCACTCCCAGTCTGGTTCCAGTAGGATCCCAGTATGACCCCAGAAGGGCACAGCTGCTCCCATTTACCCCCACTGTGGTTTCAGTCTCTCCCAGTGTATCCCAGTTGCTCCCAGCATGTTCCCAGTCACTCCCAGTTGACCTCAGTTGCTTCCAGCCTGATTCCAGTTGCTCACAACCACTCCCAGTCACCCTCAGTGCAGTCCCAGTTGCTGCCAGTATGATCCAGTATGATCCCAGTCTCCCACAGCATGGGCCCAGCTCTCCCACTGTGATCCCAGTAGGATCCCAGCTGCCCCCAGGCACCTTGCAGAGCCCCAGCCATGCTGTTTGCCCCCAGCCTGCCCACGGCCAGCCTGGGGCTGCTCCCGGGGCTTTTCTGTGCTCAGCATTGGCCTGGGCAAAGTGTTCTGGAGAGAGCCTGGGCAAGGAGCCTGCAGCCCCCAGGCCCTGGCCTGAGGCGTCAGCGCTGCCCCAGCAGTGCCCATGGCCTGTCCCTGCTGCAGCCCCGGCACTGCCACCCCAGCACTGTGCCCGGCCCCGAGAGCACTCAGGCCCTACAGCAACACCAGGGCCAGCAGGGCAGCGGGGCAGGGCCACGGCAGCAGCACTGGCAACACCAAGGGCTGCTGCTGCTGCTGCTGGGCACAGCTGCTGTGCCAGCACTGATCTGCCCCCAGCTCTGCACACAGACATTGCTGCTGCAGCTGCAGAGAAGGGAACCAAAGGGGCATCTCTGCAGAAAACTTGGCTGGGAGATCCTTGAGTTCCTTTAAAGCCACCAAGAGCGCAGCCCACATTGACACAGTCTGTGGCCACAGGAAGGTGGAAAGAAGAAATAAAATGGCACAAACAATGACATTTCTTTGTAACATTAAAAAAAAAACAAAAAAAAGAAAAGGAACCTCCAAAAAACAACATGAAATATCAAGATGACTTTTATTACAAGTGATTTGCAGAAATTGGCAAGCAGTTTAATGTTTTTGAAACACCAGTCATCAGTCTCCACACTGCAGCCTTGAGCTCCTGGTTCCTCAGGCTGTAGATGAGGGGGTTCAGGGCTGGAGGCACCACGAGTACAGAACTGACAGGGCCAGATCCAGGGATGGGGAGGAGATGGAGGGGGGCTTCAGGTAGGAAAAGCCAGTGCTGAAACAGGGAGACCACAGCCAGTGAGGGAGGCAGGTGGAAAAGGCTTTGTGCGTCCCTGCTCAGGGGATCCTCAGCACAGCCCTGAAGATCTGCACATAGGAGAAAACAATGAACACAAAACAACCAAATGCTAAACAGATGGAAAACACAATGAGCCCAGTTCCCTGAGTTGGAGTGTGAGCAGGAGAGCTTTAGGATCTGTGGGATTTCACAGAAGAACTGGCCCAGGGCATTGCCATGGCACAGGGGCAGGGAAAATGTATTGGCCGTGTGCATGAGAGCATTGAGAAAGGCACTGGCCCAGGCAGCTGCTGCCATGTGGGCACAAGCTCTGCTGCCCAGGAGGGTCCCGTAGGTGCATGCATGCGTAGCGGTCGTAGCACATCACGGTCAGGAGGGAAAACTCTGCTCCATGAAGAAGAAAAGAAAAGACCTGTGCAGCACATCCTGCATAGGAGATGTCCTGGTGTCCCAGAGGGAATTGTGCATGGCTTTGGGGACAGTGTGTGCAGATGCAGCCCAAATCACTGAGGGCCAGGTTGAGCAGGAAGAAGAACATGGGGCTGTGCAGGAGGTGGCCGCAGGCTACGGCGCTGATGATGAGGCCGTTGCCCAGGAGGGCAGCCAGGGAGATGCCCAGGAAGAGGCAGAAGTGCAGGAGCTGCAGCTGCCGCGTGTCTGCCAATGGCAGCAGGAGGAAGTGGCTGATGGAGCTGCTGTTGGACATTTGCTCTGGCTTGAGAGGATCTGTAAAAAAAGTAATCATGGAATTTCAGTTTGGAGAGGACTTTCAATATCCCAGCACAGCTTGGTGGCACTTTCCCCCCACTGCCTGCCAGGGCTCTGCTGCCTGCAGCTGTCCCTGCCTGCAGCTGCTTCCCTGTGCCCAGGGCTGGGCCCTGCCAGTGCTGCCAGAGCCCAGCCCAGCCCTGGGGGCTCAGCTCTGCCCTGCAGACCCTCCCAGCTCAGGCACTGCCCAGGGCCAGCTCTGGCTCTGCAGGCTCTGATGGCAACGTCAGAGCAACCCTGAGGAGGCTGGAAAAGCACACTGGTGCTGCCTGCAAGGGACCCTGTGCTGATTTCTGTCACTGCCTGGTTTATTAGATCTGAGAGAAAATTTTTTTTTTCTCAACCTGAACTGAGAATGAATATCTATGTGCAATTTCCCATCCACAAACACAGAGCAGTAGATTTAAAAGCAGGATTTCCTTTATGCAGCCCCTGCCTGCTGTGCTCTGTAATCTACTTGGAAATATTTTGCAGTTAAATCTCATGCTGGGATCAGTCCTGAACAATGCAGCATCCTCACCACACAAGGAGAACACTTCCACACTTACCAGCTGTCTCCTTCCACCCAGATCTTGTCCCCAGCGCTGGCAGCAGCTCCCCGGGCCGGCTGAGAGCTGTCCCTGGCAGGCAGCAGAGTCCCTGGGCCAGCACAGCGCCCTGGGCTGCAGGACCCTGCTCTGCACCACAGCCCTGGGCACCCCTGGCTGCTCTACACAAGAGATCATCAGAGAATGTACTCACACAGTCTGTAGGCATTGGGATGTTGCAGCTTGAGGAGATCCCTTCAGGAGCTGCAGCTGCATTGTCCTGCAGCCAGAGGTTCCTGTGCCAAGGGCTGGCAGTGATTCTCCCCCAGTCCCTTCTCAGCCCTTTCCAGCCCTGAGTGATTGAAGCTCTCTGTGCCTGTGTGCTGTGCCCGGGTGGCTGCAGGCAGTGCCCCAGCCCTGATGGGCTGGCAAAAGAGTTGCTCATCATAAGAAACGTGTTTTTAAGCTCTCTTGGTTGCCAGGGCTGCTCTGTGCCAGAGCTCAGCCGAGCTCATCAGCACAGACACAGCACAAGGACTTTAATGACCCTCTCAGGGCTTTGTGCTGAGGCCCTGAACATCAGTCCCTGAGAGGGAGCTGAGAAACCTCTCCAGAACTCCAAGTCAGAAGCCAACTCCAAAGTTTCTGGAAGTTTTAATGGGTCCCACTGAGGGACACGACACAGAAAGTGTCCCAGGCCCCAGGCAGAGCAGAGAACTGCAGGCAGTGATGACAGGTGGGGACAAAGAGAAGCCAAGGCTTGGTGCCCTGGGCCACAGCAGCCTCTGTGCCACCAAGGACACTGAGGAGACCCCTTGTCCTGAGGCCTGGGGCCTCCTGGCACAGCCCAGCAAGGCTGGGCACTGTCAGCCCCTTGTCCTGCCCTCAGCATCCCCCTCCCATGCCAGTGGCCTCCAGGATGTGCTGGAAGGAGTCCCTGGGGAAGGGCCTTGGTCAGCAATGGCCCTGGGGGCTCCTTCATGCTGCCAGGGACTGCAGGTTTTTCCAAGGACTTTGGGTTTGGCTTTTGCCTTGGAGTCTCTGAGAGGTTTGTGCAATCCTGGCCTCCAATTCTCTGCTTTAATGAGTCCCTTGAGAGGCTTTGTCAGTAACAACACTCAGTGGGGTCATTAATGCTTCAAGGTACTAAAAGATTTTAAGAATGGGGTTTTTTCAACTGACTTAGGTTTGTGCAATGATGGCCCCAATATTGTTCTTATGAGTCCCATGGGATTCTCAGTCAGTAACAGACTCCGTAGCGTTTTTTCATATTTCAAGTACTCAGGGGTAATTTAAATACTTTTTTTGCCACTGAGTCTCTGAAGTTTTTGTGCAATTTTGGCCTCCAATTCCCTCTCCAAGGACTCCACGAGGAGACTGTGTTGGGATGGACATCAGTGGGACCCATTATGCTGAGGACACTTTGGGTGTTTCCTCTGACTTTGACTCCTGGAAAGTTTTGTGCAATCTCCTCTCAGGCCCTGAGCTTCCAGGTCACCCAAATGCACCACGGGGCTCATTAGATCAAGCAAGTCCTGACAAACCATGGCTTTGCCTTGATTTCCCTTCGGTTTGGTTCAGTGCATAAGGAAATTTTCGCTGCACTTATGGAGAAATATTTCAAAAATATTTGGAAATATGTATTCCTATTTTTAAAGGGCATGTTTTTATTACTTTTTCTTACTACACAAGAGGTGATTGCAGCATTCAGTGATTGATACTGTCCCAGGGTCTCTCCTCAGGAGGCTGGCCTGCTCAGAGAAGCTGGCCTTGAGGTCTGACCAGTGTGGACACCTTGCTCCACATCCCAACCCCATCCTGTCTCTCCTTCACTCACTGGGAACTGCTTTGCTCTAGAACTGGCTGCACTCAGGAAAAGAGGGGTTTTCTCCTTTTAAGAAATCTAAAACTCCAAGTTTCAGACAATCTCTCCAAGTGTGTCGCCAAGCCCAAGGTGCCACCAAGGAGGTTCCCCTTCCCCAAGGCAGAACCATGCAAGGAATGATTCAGACACACAGGAAGTTCTGCAATAAACACAAATCCAGAGTTGGCTGAAGGCAGAATTAGACCAACTGCTGAAGGACAGACAAGCTTTGAACTCCTTGCAGCTCAAAGCTCCAGCTGGGTTTTGGGAGGTGTGTGAGTGAGGCAAGAGTGAGGGCAAGGGAATGCAGAGAGCCCTGGAAGTGCTTCTGTGCAGCCAGGCTGTGGGGAAGGGCACTGCAGGCCTGGCCTGGGCCAGGAGTGAGGCTGGATCATCATCCCAAGCTGCCCTGGGCCATTGCAAGGGGCTGTGGCCATGGACACTGCACTGAGCCCACTGTGGCAGCGCCTTGCTCAGGGCTGGTGTCAGTGCCCAGAGGCAGAGGGGATCCCTTGCTGGGGGCTTGTGCCATGGCCACCTGCCCTGTGCCGCGCTGGCTGCTCAGGCCCCGCAGAACCAGCAGCAAACGCCACTGCCAGGCAAAGGCCAGCTCAGGCAGACAGAAAGGGGCAGGGCTGGGCACTGTTTCCATGGCAGCCCTCACTGGGACACCACCCTGGGTCACCTGGCATGGCAATTGCCATGGAAACCCGGCTCATGGGAAATGCAAGGGTGGACAAAGGTTTTAGTAGGGGCCTGTCCCAATAGGACAAGGGTGGTGGTTTTAAACTAAAGGAAGGAGGTTCAGATAAGGAGAGATAAGGAGGAAATTTTTGATGGTGAGGTGGTGATCCACAGGACAGGTTCCCAGGGAGGTGGTCAATGCCCCATCCCTGGAAACATTCCAGTCCAGCTGGGACAGGGCTCTGAACAACCTGAGCTGCTCAAAGATGTCCCTGCTCATGGCGGGGTTTGGAGGAGATGAGCACTGCAGAGCTCTTCCCATGCAAACCATTCCAGGATTGCATGGGGAGAAGGGGCTGCTCCCTGGACTCCATGCACTGCCTTGACTCCTCCTTGTCTCTGCTGGAGCCCACATGCAGCAGGCAAAGGCAGCCCCTTCTCTGGCCTTTGCTGGCCCTGCCTTCCCCAGGGGCTGACAGAGCCAGGCTGGCCCAGGTGACCTTGAGGCTTTGCAGGGCTCAGGCGCAGCGGCTGTGCCAGGCTCAGGGCTGAGGTCACACTCTGTGGGCTGGGGCAGAGCCCAGGCAGAAAGGAGCCCTGAAGCAGCAGCAGCAGCTCTGCAGTGCTGGCCACCAGGCCGGGCTGCCAAGGGAGGCTTGTGGCCATGGCCTGGGAGCAGCTGCTGCTGCCAAGGTGCCTTGGTGCCTCAGGCTCTCCCTGCCACAGCTCCCAGCACGGCACTCTGCACTTGTGCCCGAGGCCTTCACTGTCTTGGGCTGGCCTGGGGCTTTTCCTGCAGTGGGATCTGCCCTGGTCCTGGCACAGGAAAGGCAGTTCCTGCTGGAGCAGGAGGCTCTTCTGCAATGGGCTCAAACAACTCCAATAAGGCCTGTTTACTTGAAAATTGCTTCCTAGAGCACTATATTCTAATAATGTTATAGCTTCTATACTGTGAAGTAAATAACTTTTTTTAATTTACTCTTTGTGTAAATAAGCTTTCTGTCTAATTCTGATCAGAATCAATCATTGTTTATTATAAAATATCTGGTATTACCATTTTAATCTGTGGGACAATTTGCATTTGGTTCAATTCCACCTGTCCAATCTTTTACAACAACTTTGACAAAGTCTGGGGCTAGGATTGGATCCAGCCACCCCAGTCTCCTTCTCTCTTAGATAGAATTTTAAAAGTCTAGATCCTGGGGGTTTGAGGATCCATGGTGGCTGTTGGGTGTCATTTCTCCACCTCATGACTCAGCAGGAGTTTCTCCAATGAAGAAATCAAGCTTTTGCCTGAAGCTCCCACTCTGCCCATGAAAGGAACCCCTGGGAGTGTCTGGGACATCCCGGCTCTTTGGCAGCCTGGGGACTCCTGGGATGTCACCGTGGAGCCCCCGTGAGTGCCTGTGACAGATGGGTGCCTTTGCAGCCCAAGGTGCCCTGGGATGTCCCCATGGAATGGCTGTGACTGCCTCTGAGCACAGGGCTCTTTAGCATCCCCAGAAAGCCCTGGGAGGTCTCCAGGATCCTCGAGTCCAACTCCTGGCCCTGCACAGGACACCCCAACAATGCCAGCCTGGGCCTGGCAGCGCTGTCCAAACGCTGCTGGAGCTCCCAGAGCCCTGGAGCTGGGACCCTTCCCTGGGAGCCTGTTCAGTGCCCCAGCAGCCTCTGGGGGAAAAACCTTTTCCTCACATCCAACCCAAACCTGCCCGACTCAGCTCCAGCCCTTCCCTCCAGTCCTGTCCCTGGGCACCAGAGGGAAGAGGTTCCCACAGCCCCAGCCAGGGACCCGCTCCCAAGGCTGTTCCAGGGCAGCCAGGGCTGGCACCAGCTGGGATGCTCGGTTTCCTTGGCCGGGGTTTGGGAATGGGATTCCCAATTTTGTGCTCCCACTAAAACTGTGCACTGCTCGCTGCCCTCCAGCCTCCCATTGAAAGTACAAAAGGCAAAGATCTCAGGCTGGGATAAGAACAATTTAATGGGAACAGAAACAAGACAAGAACAAAAAGGAACAGAAACAATATCGATAACAAACGGGATAAAACTAACAATATAAAGGGAAAACTACAAAAACATCAACTGGCTCGTCCCATCCTTCCTGGAAAGAACACCCTTCACCTTGGGGGAGAGATAGAGTCCCTTTCCTAGCCCTGGTAATCACCTGAGATGGGATCAAATACAATGATGGGGCCATGGCTAGAAGCTCACGTTTTTAAATCCCATCTCACGTCATTGCCAGGGGCAGGGAAAGGGACAGGTGTCCTCCCAGAATGAATCACAGGGAACTGTGGATCAGTAGGGCTCTTCCCAGTGTGCATCTTCTGATGGGGGATGAGGTTGGAGATGCACATGAAGCCCTTCCCAGAGTCGGGGCACTCTCAGGACTTCCCTTACTGGTGACTCCGTTGGTGTCTCGTCAAGTTAGAGCTCTGGGTGAAGCTCTTCCCACACTGGGGACACTCGTAGGGCCTCTCCCCAGTGTGGATGCGCCGGTGGGTGATGAGGTGGGAGTTGTGCTTGAAGCCCTTCCCACAGTCAGGGCAACGGAAGGGTCTTTCCTCTGTGTGAGTGCGCTGGTGCTGGAGGAGATCTGAGCTGGTCTGAAACCTCTTCCCACACTGGGGACACTGATAGGGCCTCTCCCCAGTGTGGATAATTTGGTGGATGATCAGTTGGGATCTCCGGTTGAAGCCCTTCCTGCATTCCTCACATTTGTACGGCCTTTCCTCAGCGTGGATGTTCTGGTGCTGGATCAGGTTGGAGTTGTTGCTAAAGCACTTCCCACACTCCAAGCACTCATAGGACTGCTCCCTGTCATGATGATGCCCATGGGCCACCAGGTCTGAGCTCTGCCTCGATCTCTGGCCACGTTCCTGGCACAGGTTGGGTGTTTCCTCCTCTGAGCACCCTGGAATGGATTTGGAGCCCCTTCTCCTGTGGGATGTCTGGGGCTTTTCCTCCCCATTGGATTCCTGTGCCAGGAAGCCACTCAAAACAGCCTCTTCCATGAGGTTATTCTGAAGGGATTTTTCCTTCCTGGTCTCCATCCTCAGCTCCTTGTCTGGAGGAGAAAGAACAAGGAAAGGATGGAATTTCCTCTGTGCAAGAGGGAAGGGGAAGGAGATCACCTCAAACAATCCCTGGCAGGACGGCGTCAGCAGCGGGGTTGTCCTGCAGCTGAGGGCCATGCTGGCCTGGGAGATGGAGCAGGAGAGATGGGGGAAAGGGGCAGTGACTTCCTCCTCACCTGCCTCGCTGTCCCAGGGCATCGTCCTCTTCCTCACAGCTTCCACCTCCATCTGGCCAAGGTTTGGGAATGGGAAATCCTGGTTTGGGGAAAAACAACAGATGAGCACATTGAGTTTGAAGGTCTGCCTGACCAAGTCCATCTCTAAAAGTCACCTGGAATCTGGGATCCATATAAACCTCCCAAACACCAATATTCTGCCCTGAAAATGCCTCCAAGGAGTTCCCCATCCCTGGTCTCTTCCCTTTGGTTTTCAGGGGTTCACCCCTTCCCCAGCTGCTGGGGGTCACGCTTGTATTGAGGGTCCCCCATCTACTCAGTCCCAGCCCTCCCCAGGCTGCTGGGAGTTCCAGCAATCAGAAAAGTTCCCCCCTTATCCATCTCACTATTAAGGGATGCAAGGGGATTTTGAGGTCTCTGGGGTCCCTTCTCCCCTTTTTCTCGGTTGTGGAGTGCAGGGGGTCAAGGGAGTCCCCCCTGCTCCTCCAGTCTGCCTCTACCGTCAGCCACCACCAGGACCCTCAATGTCCGCCCAAGGGGCATTTTCCACTGATCTTTGGAGTTCTTCATTCTTCAATTATCCCTCCTAAGAAACCAAGCCCAGGGACCCCCCAAGATATTTGGGCCGACCTTGGTTTTGAAAGACAGGTGTCTGCTAAGGAAGGCAGGAGCCTCCCTTGAAATGGAAAATATAAACCCCCTCCCTCTGAATTAAAATTTTGAAATGAATGGGCTCTCAAGCAAAGATATGGAAATAGGAATAACAGCGCTTTAGTAGGAAAAGCAAAATAAAAACGCAGTAGTAAAAAAAATAAGCTGACACAGTCAGAATACCTGATACCCAGTTAGGCAGGGTGTTGGTAGCAGTGCAATCAAACCGTGGCTGCAGTCCTCCTGGAGTCACAGATGTGGTTTTGTTGAAGCAATGATCCTGTAGAAGGGTGCAGTTTTCCTCTGAAGGTCCAGTGCTGGTGTAGATGGGTCTGGTGTTCCTCTGGGAATCCAGTGGAAACAGGCTGCTCCTGGTGTGCTAAATCTCAGGTTATATCCAGGTAGGAATGCTTGGCTCCTCCCCCTGGGTGGAGCATCTCACAATGGGATGATGGAATTTGATCAGTGATGCAGTGAGACTCAATGGCCCATTAAGAGAAGATATCTCCCTGGAGGGAGTGTGGGTGGTGGAAGAGATAAAGAACACTGCCCCAGCTGGTTTGAACAGCTGGCCCATTAACAGAAGATATCTCCCGCAGAGTTATGAGAAATGGGTAATGGAACAGTTCTTACTTGGGAGCTCCTGTTGGTTTTGTTTTCAAACTGGCACACTGGGGAGAAGTGGGACCATGCTGGGAACTGCTGTGAGCAGGTTGGAGTGACTGGTCTACACTGTGAGCAACTGGGCATGACTGGGACAGTGCTGGGAGAGACTGGCATCATACTGAGGGTGACTGGGACTAGACATGGGGAAACTGGGAGCAAGTGGATGAAAGTGGGAGAAACCTCGACCATGTTAGGGGCAAACTGCATCATAATGGGGAATGACTGGCAGTGACTGGGCTCATACTGGGAGTACTGAGGAAACTGGAACCACATGGGAGGGCAACTGGGCTGATACTGGGAGCAGCCACTTCTGGCACTGGGACCCCCAAACCCTTTTCCTGGCCACCCCACCTCACCCAGGCCCACCATTTTCTTTGGCCCTGGGAGCCCTGGAATCCTATTCCTGCCTTTCCCAGCACCCAGCTCCTCCTTCCCATATCACTGAGGACACTTGGGACCCCTATTCCCAGCCATCCTGGGTTTTTCCACCTTTTGATGGGAATGGGGACACCGGGGAACCTTGGAGCTCCCTTTCCTGACTAAATGGAGCCTTTTAAGCCCACCTATCCCATATCTACCCACCCCTACCATCCCCTTTTCTTAATCCTGGAACACCCAAACCCCCTTCCCTGCTCTCCCAGCTCTCCCTATTCCCCCTTTCATTCACCCATGACCCCCCAGACCCCAAATCTCTGTGTCCCCCCAGTTCTCCTCTCCCTGCGGTCCCTGCCCGTGGCGCTGTTGGAGCCCGGCCCGGGGTTCCCCCAGTTCCTGTCTGTGGGGTCCCTGGATGGGATCCCCCTTCTAGCGCCGCCACAGCCAGCAGGGCTGGGCGGAGCCGCAGCCGCCGAGGATGGTGGCCAGAGCCGAGCCGGGATATTGGGATGGCCGGAGCCGGCACAAGGAGCGGCACCGGCACGGGGCCAGCAGGGAGCTGCAGATGCTGCAGGAGCAGCACAGCCAGAGCGGGGCTCAGGGCGGGGAGCCGGGGCTGGGGGATCTGTGGGGCTGCCATGGCACCTGTGGGACTGCAGTGGGGATCCGTGGGGCTGGGCTGGGATCTGGGGCGCTGGGATGTGCATCCATGTGGATCCAAGGGGCTGGGATGAGGCTCTGTGGGTCTCCATCAGACTCTGGGGCTTGGTGGGGCTGGAATGCGGCTCTGTGGGGCTGGGACACAATTCTGTGGGTCTCTGTGGATCCAATCCCTCCCCAGGGCTCCACACGCTGCAGGAGGTTTCTGGCTGTGACCTCCTGTCCCACGGGAGCTTCCGTGGATCTGATCAGCTCGGCTCTGACGGGTGGGAATTCCTCTCCTTCCAGATGGGATCTGGGGGATTCCTGGTGGCCGACGGCGCTGCCCAGGTCACCAAGAGGTGCTGGGAACAGGATGAGATCGAGGCTGAGGAATGAAAAAATCCCCTGGGTCACACCTGCCTGGAACGTCTCAGGAAATATGTCAGATATGGGTGGGAGGCACTGGAGAGTAAAGGTGGGGAGGGTAGAATTCTCATGGGAATGTGGGATTATGAAATGTGGTATTTGGGAGGGCAAAATTTGGGAACATGGGAATTCCCATGGGAATGGGACAGCAAGAGGGTCCATCTATGGAGGTCCCATGGGAATTCCCATGTTCCCAAATTTTTCCCTCCCAAATACCACATTTCATAATCCCACATTCCCATGGGAATTCTGTAGCTGGATCTCACTGCCATCCCATTCCCTGGGGATTCCATGGGCAGATCTCACCCCCATCCCACTGCCATGGAAGCTCCAATCCAGTTCCCCCCCAAACCCACCCTGGGGGCTGCCCTGTGCTTTGCCCTCCCCACCCCCCACAAGAATCCTGAGGGCTCCCCATGACCCACCCAGCCCCCCTAAATTCCTCCTGGGTACCCCCTCAAACCCACAGGATTGTTGTGAGTCCCCCCATGTCACCTCCCCCAGGACTTTGGGGGTTCCCCTGACCTGTCCGTGCCCGTCCCCCAATTCTGCCCCCCTGTGATGGTGGGGGTGGGGCCGAGTGCTGGTGCCCCCCTGCCTGCAGCAGATTCAGCAGTGAGGGGAGTTCAGGGGGTCCCTGAGCATTTGGGATCCCCTGAGATTTGGGGTGACCCCTCAGGCCCCCAGGATCTCCCTGAACACACTGACACTGCCCGTGCACAGTGAGAAGGGTCAGACCTGGAACGGGGTCCCCAGTTCTGTCACCAGCGTGGCCCAGGTACCCCCAAAACCTCCTAGGAACCCCCAAACCCCCCCGGGACAGTCCAACCTCCACAGGATCCCAAAAACATCCTGGGACCCTCAAAAAACTCCCCAAAAACGCAAATAGCCATACAGACTCCCCCCCCCCAAACCTCTCAGGACATCAAAATTCCCACAGGACCTCTCAACACCCCAGTCAGACCCCCTTGAGAAGGTTCATACCTGGCATGGGGTCCTCATGTCTGTCACCAGCAGGTACCCAAAAACAACCCTGGGATCCCCCTGGGATCACTTAATCCCTACCTGTAAAACCCTTGGAAACCTCCAAAAATGCACCACAACCCCAAAAACCCCCGGGATCTGCAAAACCCTTTCCAGGAACCCCTCATGCATGTTTACACCCAACAGGGGGTTCACATCACCATCATCAGCATCGCCCAGGTACTCCTGAACCCTCCTGGGACCTACAAACCCCTCTTGGCACCCCCAAACCCTTCTGGGACCCCCAAACCCTCCCAGGACCCCCAAACACCCCCAGGGCTCCGTACTGGAATCAATGGGAGTGGTTTTGGAATTTTAAGGGCAGTTATAGCAGGACCCAACAAGAGCGGGGGCTCTTAAAGCAGCTGTCTTGGTTTTGAAAGACAGTTGTCTGCCAGGGAGAGCTGGAGCTTCCCTTGGAATGGAGAATGTCACTCACCTCCCCTCCAAATTAATATAATTTTGCCATTAGGGGCTTTCAGGCAAAGATATGGGAATAGGAATAACAATTCTTTAATAGGAAAAAACAACAACACCAAAATACAAATGCAGCAGTACAAAAACAAGCAAGTAAGCAAAACAGAAGTCCTGGAAAAGAACACCCTGACAGAGTCAGGGATATGACCTGACACCCTGTTGGTCAGGGTGTCGGAAGCAGTCGAAATAAATCCTAGGTGAGGTTCTGTGGGGTACAAATAATGGAGTAGGAAAGGTCCAGTGGTGGAGAGATGGGTCTGGTCTTCCTCTGGTGGAAAAAACAGATGCCTGACGTTCCTCAGTCTCAGTTTTTATCCAGGTAGGAATGGTTGGCACCCACACACGGGGTGGAACATCTCACATGGGATGATGTAATGTGTCATGTCCTTGATGAGCCTTAATGGCCCATTAGCAGAAGATATCTCCCTGGGGGATGGAAAGGAGGTGAAGGAGATAAGAAACACTGCCACACCTGGTTTTAACAGCTGGGCCATTATCAGAAGGCATCTGCCCCCCTCCCCCCTGGAGTTATAAGAGATAAGGAAATATCTGCTTTTACATCAGATGAAATTGTATACAAATCTCTTACTGTGTCAGGATTTTTTTCCAGGACTTCTTTGTACTTTGTCTTTGTACTACTGCATTTGTATTTTGGGTGGGTTTTTTTGGTTTTGTGGTGTTGTTGGTTTTTTTTTATTCCTGTTTAAGAACTGTTATTTCTATTCCCACATCTCTGTCTGAAAGCTGCTAATTGCAAAATTATAATAATTTGGAGGGGAGGGGGGTGACATTCTCCATTCCAAGGGAAGCTCCAGCTCTCCCTGGCAGACAACTGTCTTTCAAAACCAAGACAGCTGCTTTAAGAGCCCCCGCTCTTGTTGGGTCCTGCTATAACTGCCCTTAAAAGAGCAACACCACTCCTGTTTATTCCCTGTCACAGAGCCCTTGGGTATTTGGGGGTCCAAGGTTGGTTTTGGGGGTCCTGGGAGGGTTTAGGGTTGCCTAGAGGGGTTTGTAGGTCCCAGAAGCGTTCAGGGGTACCTGGTGATGCTGATGATGGTGATGTGGATGCTGTGCTGGGTGTAAACATGCATGAGGGGTTCCTGGAGAGGGTTTTGCAGATCCCGGGGGTTTTTGGGGTCATGGTGCAATTTTGGAGGTTCCCAAGGGTTTTTCATGGATTCTAAAGGTGGGGATTAGGTGATCCCAGGGGGATCCCAGGGCTTTTTTTGGGTACCTGCTCGTGACAGAGATGAGGACCCCATGCCAGGTATGAACCTTCTCAAGGGGATCTGACAGGGGTGTTGGGAGGTCCTCTGGGAATTTTGATGTCCTGAGAGGGTTTGGGGAGGGAGTCTGTATGGCTTTTTGCATTCTTGGGGAGTTTTTTGAGGGACCCAGGATGTTTTTGTAATCCTGGGGAGGTTGGGGTGTCCCAGAAAGATCTGAGGATTCTTGGGAGGTTTTGGGGATACCTGGGCCATGCTGGTGACAGAGCTGGGGACCCCGTGCCAGGTCTGACCCTTCTCACTGTGCACGGGCAGTGTCAGCGTTTTCAGGGAGATCCTGGAGGCCTGAGGGGTCACCCCAAATCCCAGGGGACCACAAATGCTCAGGGACCCCCTGAACTCCCCTCACTGCTGGATCTGCTGCAGGCAGGGGGCACCAACACTCGGCCCCACCCCCACCATGACAGGGGGACAGAAACAGGGGAGGGGCCGAGTGCTGTTGCCCCCCTGCCTGCCGCAGATGGAAAGGTCAGGGGGGACCCCAAAGTCATGGGAAAGGGACACAGGGGACTCCCAGCAATCCCTGTTGGGGGGATGAGGGGTGACCCAAAAGGAATTTGGGGGAACAGCGTGGGTCATTGAAGGGCCCTCAGGAGTCTTGCAGGGGGTGAGGACAGCAAAGAACAGGGCAACCCCCAGGAGGGGTTTGGGGGGGAAGAGGATTGGAGTTTCCATGGCAGTGGGATGGGGATAAGATCTGCCCATGGAATTCCAACCTGCTCACAGCAGTTCCCAGCATGGTCCCAGTCTCCCCAGTGTGCCAGTTTGAAAACAAAACCAACAGGAGATCCCAAGTAGGAACTGTTCCATTACCCATTTCTCATAATTCTGGGGGGATATCTTCTGTTAATGGGCCAGCTGTTCAAACCAGGTGGGGCAGTGTTCTTTATCTCTTCCACCACCCACACTCCCTCCAGGGAGATATCTTCTTTTAATGGGCCATTGAGTCTCACTGCATCACTGATCAAATTCCATCACCCCATTGTGAGATGCTCCACCCAGGGGGAGGAGCCAAGCATTCCTACCTGGATATAACCTGAGATTTAACACACCAGAGGCAGCCTGTTTCCACTGGATTCCCAGAGGAACACCAGACACATCTACACCAACATTGAACCTTCAGAGGAAAACTACACCCTTCTACAGGATCATCGCTTCAACAAAACCTCATCTGTGACTTCAGGAGGACTGCAGCCACGATTTGATTGCACTGCTACCAACACCCTGCCTAACTGGGTATCAGGTATTCTGACTGTGTCAGCCGATTTTTTTTACTACTGCATTTTTATTTTGCTTTTCCTACTAAAGCACTGTTATTGCTATTTCCATATCTTTGCTTGAGAGCCCATTCATTTCAAAATTATAATTCAGAGGGAGGGGGTTTATATTTTCCATTTTAAGGGAGGTTCCTGCCTTCCTTAGCAAACACCTGTCTTTCAAAACAAAGCTCAGCCCAGATATCTTGGGGGGTCCCTGGGCTTGGTTTCTTAGGAGGGATATTTGAAGAATGAAGAACTTCAAAGATCAGTGGAAAATGCCCCTTGGGGGGACATTGAGGGTCCTGGTGGTGGCTGACGGTAGAGGCAGACTGGAGGAGCAGGGGGGACTCCCTTTACCCCCTGCACTCCACAGCCGAGAAAAAGGGGATAAGAGACCCCAGAGACCCCAAAATCCCCTTGCATCCCTAAATGAGGAGATGGATAAGGAGGGAACTTTTCTGATTGCTGGGACTCCCAGTAGCCTGGGGAGGGCTGGGACTGAGTAGATGGGGGACCCTCAATAGAAGCGTGACCCCCAGCAGCTGGGAAAAGGGGGAACCCCTGAAAACCAAAGGGAAGAGACCAGGGATGGGGAATTCCTTGGTGGCATTTTCAGGGCAGAATATTGGTGTTTAGGAGGTTTTTATGGACCCCAGATTCCAGGTGACTTTTAGAGATGGACTTGGTCAGGCAGACCTTCAAACTCAATGTGCTCATCTGTTGTTTTTCCCCAAACCAGGATTTCCCATTCCCAAACCTTGGCCAGATGGACGTAGAAGCTGTGAGGAAGAGGAAGATGCCCTGGGACAGCCAGGCAGGTGAGGAGAAAATCACTGCCCCTTTCCCCCATCTCTCCTGCTCCATCTCCCAGCCCAGCATGGCCCTCAGCTGCAAGATAACCCTGCTGCTGATGCCGTCCCGCCAGGTATTCCCTCGGGAGATCTCCTTCCCCTTCCCTCTTGCACAGAGGAAATTCCATCCTCTCGTTGTTCTTTCTCCCCCAGAAAAGGAGCTGAGGATGGAGACCAGGGAGGAAAAATCCCCAGAGCAGAACCTCATGGAAGAGGCCGTTTTGAGTGGCTCCCTGGCACCGGAATCCAACAGGGAGGAAAAGCCCCAGAGATCCCACAGGAGGAGGGGCTCCAAATCCATCCCAGGCTGCTCTGAGGAAGAAAGACCCACTGTGTGCCAGGAACGTGGCCGGAGATCGAGCCAGAGCTCAGACCTGGTGGCCCATGACCAGCTTCATGACAGGGAGCAGTCCTATGAGTGCTTGGAGTGTGGGAAGAGCTTCAGCAGCAACTCCAGCCTGATCCGCCACCAGAGGATCCACACTAGGGAACGGCCCTATGTGTGTGGGGAATGTGGGCAGGGCTTCAGCCAAAGCTCAAACCTGACTGTCCACCAGAGGACCCACACTGGGGAGAGGCCATATGAGTGTGGGGAATGTGGGAAAGATTCAGCCAGAGATCCACCTTGATCCAGCACCAGAATATCCACGCTGGGGAAAGGCCGTACAAATGTGGGGAATGTGGGAAGGGCTTCAACCAGAGGTCCCTGCTGATCATCCACCAAATGATCCACACTGGGGAGAGGCCCTATCAGTGTCCCCAGTGTGGGAAGAGGTTTAAGACCAGCTCAGATCTCCTCAAGCACCAACGCATTCACACTGAGGAGAGGCCCTTCCGTTGCCCTGACTGCGGGAAGGGCTTCAAGCACAACTCCAACCTCATCAGGCACTGGCGCATCCACACTGGGGAGAGGCCCTACGAGTGTCCCCAGTGTGGGAAGAGCTTCACCCAGAGCTCTGCCTTGACGAGACACCAACGGAGTCACAAGTAAGG
The DNA here is from genome assembly GCA_021534815.1 of Acrocephalus arundinaceus. NCBI lineage: Eukaryota > Metazoa > Chordata > Aves > Passeriformes > Sylviidae > Acrocephalus > Acrocephalus arundinaceus. The sequence continues at coordinate 4,022 of JAJEOU010002010.1, read as the reverse complement.
GAAGCCCTGCGAGTGCCCCGACTCTGGGAAGGGCTTCATGTGCATCTCCAACCTCATCCCCCATCAGAGGATGCACATTGGGAAGAACCCTGCTGACCCACAGTTCCCTGTGATTCATTCTGGGAGGACACCTGTCCCTTTCCCTGCCCCTGGCAATGACGTGAGATGGGATTTAAAAATGTGAGCGTCTGGCCATGGCCCCATCATTGTATTTGATCCCATCTCAGGTCATTACCAGAGCTAGGAAAGGGACTCTATCTCTCCTTCAAGGTGAAGGGTGTCCTTTCCAGGAAGGATGGGACGAGCCAGTTGATGTTATTGTAGTTTTCCCTTTATATTGTTAGTTTTATCCCGTTTGTTACCGATATTGTTTCTGTTTCTTTTTGTTCTTTGTTTCAGTTCCCATTAAATTGTTCTTATCCCAGCCTGGAATCTTTGCCTTTTGTACTTTCAATGGGAGGCTGGATGGCAGCGAGCAGTGACACAGTTTTAGTGGGAGCACAAAATTGGGGAATCCCATTCCCAAACCCCAGCCCATGGAAACCGAGCATCCCAGCTGGTGCCAGCCCTGCCTGCCCTGGAACAGCCTTGGGAGCGGGTCCCTGGCTGGGGCTGTGGGAACCTCTTCCCTCTGGTGCCCAGGGACAGGACTGGAGGGAAGGGCTGGAGCTGAGTTTGGGCAAGTTTGGGTTGGATGTGAGGAAAAGGTTTTTCCCCCTGAGGCTGCTGGGGCACTGAACAGGCTCCCAGGGAAGGGTCCCAGCTCCAGGGCTCTGGGAGCTCCAGCAGCGTTTGGACAGCGCTGCCAGGCCCAGGCTGGCATTGTTGGGGTGTCCTGTGCAGGGCCAGGAGTTGGACTTAAGGATCCTGGAGACCTCCCAGGGCTTTCAGGGAATGCTGAAGAGCCCTGTGCTCAGAGGCAGTCACAGCCATTCCATGGGGAGATCCCAGGGCACCTTGGGCTGCAAAGGCACCCATATGTCACAGGCACTCACGGGGCTCCACGGTGACATCCCAGGAGTCCCCAGGCTGCCAAAGAGCCGGGATGTCCCAGACACTCCCAGGGGTTCCTGTCATGGGCAGAGTGGGAGCTTCATGCAAAAGCTTGATTTCTTCATTGGAGAAACTGTTGCTGAGTTATGGGGTAGAGAAATGACACCATGTAGTCACCATGGATCCTCAAACACCTCCAGGAGGGCTAGACTTTTAGAATTCCATCTAAGTAAGGAGACTGGGAATGTCTGGATCTAATACCAGCCCCAGACTTTATCAAAAGTTTATGTAAAAGGAATTGGAGAGGGGGAATTTAACTGAAATGCAATTTGTCCCACAGGGTTAAAGACTGAATACCAGATATATTTATATAAATTCAGCTATGATTGGTTTTTATCAGGATTAGGCAGAAAAATTTATTTACACCACAGAGTAAATTTAAAGAAAGAGCTAGTTACTCCAGAGTATAGGAGCGATACATTTATAAGACCATAGTGCTCTAGGAAGCAATTTTGTAGTAATTAGTGCCTTGATGGAGTTTTTTGAGCCCGTTTAATGAAGAGCCTCCTGCTCCAGCAGGAAATGCCTTTCCTGTGCCTGGACCAGGGCAGATCCAGCTGCACGAAAGACCCCAGGCCAGCTCCAAGGCAGTGAAGGCCTCGGGCACAAGTGCAGAGTGCCGTGCTGGCAGCTGTGCCAGGGAGAGCCTGAGGCACCAAAGGCACCTTGGCAGCAGCAGCTGCTCCCAGGCCATGGCCACAAGCCTCCCTTGGCAGCCCGGCCTGGTGGCCAGCACTGCAGAGCTGCTGCTGCTGCTTCAGGGCTCCTTTCTGCCTGGGCTCTGCCCCAGCCCACAGAGTGTGACCTCAGCCCTGAGCCTGGCACAGCCGCTGCGCCTGAGCCCTGCAAAGCCTCAAGGTCACCTGGGCCAGCCTGGCTCTGTCAGCCCCTGGGGAAGGCAGGGCCAGCAAAGGCCACAGAAGGGGCTGCCTTTGCCTGCTGCCTGTGGGCTCCAGCAGAGACAAGGAGGAGTCAAGGCAGTGCATGGAGTCCAGGGAGCAGCCCCTTCTCCCCATGCAATCCTGGAATGGTTTGCATGGGAAGAGCTCTGCAGTGCTCATTTCATCCAAACCCCTGCCATGAGCAGGAACATCTTTCAGCAGCTCAGGTTGTTCAGAGCCCTGTCCCAGCTGGACTGGAATGTTTCCAGGGATGGGGCATTGATCACTTCCCTGGGAACCTGTCCTGATGGATCACCAACCTCACCATCAGAAATTTCCTCCTTATCTCTCCTTATCTGATCCTCTCTTCATTCAGTTCCAAACCACCACCCTCTGTCCTTTTGGGACAGGCCCCACTAAAACCTTTGTCCACCCTTGCATTTCCCATGAGCCGGGTTTCCATGGCAATTCCCATGCCAGGTGACCCAGGGGTGGTGTCCCAGTGAGGGCTGTCATGGGAACAGTGCCCAGCCCTGCCCCTTTCTGTCTGCCTGAGCTAGCCTTTGGCCCTGGCAGTGGCGTTTGCTGCTGGTTCCGTGGGGCCTGAGCAGCCAGCGTGGCACAGGGCAGGTGGCCATGGCACAAGCCCCCAGCAAGGGATCCCCTCTGCCTCTGGGCACTGACACCAGCCCTGAGCAAGGCACTGCCACAGTGGGCTCAGTGCAGTGTCCATGGCCACAGCCCCTTGCAATGGCCCAGGGCAGCTTGGGATGATGATCCAGCCTCACTCCTGGCCCAGGCCAGGCCTGCAGTGCCCTTCCCCACAGCCTGGCTGCACAGAAGCACTTCCAGGGCTCTCTGCATTTCCCTTGACCTCACTCTTGGCTCACTCACACACCTGCCAACAGCCCAGCTGGAGCTTTGAGCTGCAAGGATTTCAAAGCTTCTCTGTCCTTCAGCAGTTGGTCTCGTTCTGCCTTCAGCCAACTCTGGATTTGTGTTTCTGTAGAACTTCCTGTGTGTCTCAAACATTCCTTGCATGATTCTGCCTTGTGGAAGGGGAACCTCCTTGGTGGCACCTTGGGCTTGGCGCACACTTGAAGAGATTATCTGGAACTTTAGAGTTTTAGATTACCATAAAAGGAAGAAAGCTCCTTTTTTTGACGAGTGCAGCCAGTTCTCCAAGCAAAGCAGGTCCCAAGGGAGTGAGGAGAGACAGGATGGGGTTGGGGGATGTGGGGCAAGGTTGTCTACACTGGGTCAGACCTCAAGGCACAGCTTCTCTGAGCAGGCCAGACCTCCAAAGGAGAGACCCTGGAATCAATATCCAATCACTCTGCTAATAAGAAAAGTAATAAAATGCCCTTGAAAAGGAATATTTCCAAAGTCTTTGAAATATTTCTCCATAACTGCAGCAGAAAAACTTCCTATGAACTGCACCAGGCCAGAGGGAAATCAATGGTTTGTCAGGACTTGCTTGATCCTAATGAGCCCTGGTGCATTTGGTGCTGAGCCCTGGAACCTCAGGGCCTGAGAGGAGATTGCACAAACCTTTCCAGGAGTCAAAGTCAGAGGAAACCCAAAGTGTCTCAGCATTCAATGGGTCCCACTGATGTCCATCCCAACAGGCTCCTCATGGAGTCCTTGGAGAGAATTGGAGGCCAGATTGCACAAAAACTTCTCAGAGACTCAGTGGCAAAAAGAAGTACTTAAATTACCCCTGAGTACCTTGAAGTATGAATGAGCCCTACTGAGTTTTACTGGCTAAGAATCCCAAGGGACTCATTAAAGCAGATATTGGGGCCATGATTGCACAAACCTGTCAGTCAGTTCAAAACCCCCTTTTTTAAAAAACTGAAGTACCTGAAGCATTAATGAGCCCCACTGAGTGTTGTTACTGACAAAGCCTCTCAAGGGACTCATTAAAGCAGAGAATTGGAGGCCAGGATTGCACAAACCTCTCAGAGACTCCAAGGCAAAAGCCAAACCCAAAGTCCTTGGAAAAACCTGCAGTCCCTGGCAGCATGAAGGAGCCCCCCAGGGCCATTGCTGACCAAGGCTCCTTCCCCAGGGACTCCTTCCAGCACA
>JAJEOU010002587.1:0-33264 GCA_021534815.1 Acrocephalus arundinaceus | reverse complement strand
AACTGTGCGGTCCGCAAGCACAGACCACGAGCCCACTTCCACGAAATGGAAACCTGAAGCCGCCGCGGCACGAAGCACCCCCAGCAGAACAGAGCGAGCCGAAGCCACAACACTGAGGCCTCACACCAGTGCGTAGCGAGGTCCACGGGCTGTGGATCACGAGCTGGTAGCGTGCACCGTCCTCCTATCAGGCCCCAACTTCCAAAGCCTTCTCATCTACGATACTCTGTGGTATCAGCACTCTCATTTCTACTCCACCAGGCAAAAACTCTAACAATCTTTTCTGCTCTGATACAATGATCCCCCAAACGTTTACTCCTGCTCTCCTGCCAATTCCCCCAAAAACAGGCTTGACTGCCTCTTCTTGTTCAGGACAGTCACCCACGCCCAGCAGCCTCCAGCCTGGCTGATGGTCATAACATTTGGAACTGTAGTACTTTTTGGACCTAGTCACCTGCTAAAATTCTCATCATCTGTAGGTCCTCTGCCATCCTAGCCAGTATTATTAGCAGCCCTCCACCTCACGCACGGCTTCCCTATTAACAATTTGTACTTCTCCTTTGGACCCCTTCACTCCTGTCCTCGTTACGTATGTTTTAAGCTAATGACATAAATCGCAAACTCCATCCACTGAACCACAAGTCCTATAATCCTGAATAGTAGCAACAAATTTTCTGTCGACTCTGTCTTATGCGGAGACGAGTTCTGATGTTTATCGAGCCCACATTTACTCATGTAAGTTTACCAGACTACAGCCTAGAATCCCTATCACCATACGCAACTCACTCTACGCGCCAACCAGAGTACAATTCATGTGCCTCATCTATGAATACTCTCTCACCTTCCTCTGCCTTCAACTGCGAGCAATCTCTCTTCGCATGTGCCAACCCAAGGCACGTCCACGTCGAGAACAACCACTACAAGGATTCGCGGCACAAAGGATACCGGCACAAAAGGCACGGTCCACCGTGAAATGCGACTATGAACACTCGAACTGGTCATTCAAAACAAACGATGACTCGCCTATTTAATGTTGAATTGCTCGAACTGGGACACGCGTATATCGATATTCCAGAGATAACCTTCATCCGTAATTGTTCTGGTGTTTTCAGCAAATAGGACTTATTGCTCTCTAATCTAGTCCAAATCTGAAACCGGACAAAAATTCAAAAACAAATACTTGGGTTTGTTCTCAAATCGCGGAATGCTGTACCTAAGACCAAGTCAAAATTTATTATTCACCAAGACACTTTAAGATAACCGATACACACGACGACCGACCTCTAAATGCAATAAGACAACACATACAAACATTGTAGTGCATTAACTCCATCCTATTTATATCCTAAGATCCGCAGAAGCGAAATCATCCCGAAGTATCCAGCTAATCACCTTAGTAACGTATATAAACCTTCCCGTGTCAATACTCTTCGTCGTCAACGCGCATTTTTTTATACAACAGCCTATCTATTTATCACCCGCAATTTCTGTGGAAGGCTCTAAATCAAAGAAAATCCCTTTGCAACCTGTGTATGGAAAAAACAGGCACCACATCACAGAGCCATCCACACCGCCTAAGACCAAGACATTTTATAACTAAGTAATAAGCACCCGATAAAACTGAAAAACTACGACATACCAGTACCCAAGACCACCAGTGACCATGCCCACGTCTACCAAAGACATACACTCTTTCATGGTCGAAGCTCTATAAGCATCCCGAAAAGGTTATCAACTAACACAAGTAGTTGCTGCATTGATTTCACCAAAGTTGAAAGAATGTCTCCTAGTTTATTCGAAGACGCTTTTACCTGCGAGAATTCAGAGAAAAAAAACTTCTGACCAATTCTCCCAATCTGAACATTCACTGCCTGCAAATGCAAGTGCATCGCCACATATTAAATACCGATGAATGAATACTGCCGTTGTCTTCTGAAACTTTAACCAGCCTGAGAAACCTATTAAATAGCTACCCCGCTTCAAAATCACTGTCTCTGTAGCTCCATTACTACTCTCCAGACACTAGCACCTACCTAAAGCATCATTCCATGGACGCTAAACTGAAATTTGCTCATGTGAGTACAAAGTTGATTTCTATGTTGAAATATGAAACACAATCACCATTCGCCTGATCTATCCTTTTCCTGCTTCTACTGATCCGAATGTAGCCCAATTCGAGACCTATAACACAAGAGCACATCAGCTCATAACTAGAACAGTGACAGTGTACCACAATTACAGGAAGGAATTGGAACTAACGGAAGACCACCCCACAGTACCTTCAAAGAAGATTTTGTGAAAGGGTGAGAAGATGGGCTGGTGCCTAAAAGATACCTGTACCAGCACGACGGTTCCACCCTAATGTCTGTCTACCGGGACTGAGGAACGCTCGGTTTACGAAGTGTGTCTCCACAAGAATCTAGTTTTTTTCACAGGTATTTCTGAATACACAGAACGAACATTCACGCAGCCCCAGTCCAATATTCTTGGCAGAATGCATCCGCGACCGAGAATCACCAAGCTGGCTCTCTGTACAGATCCACGCAAGCGCACGAGTGGACGGCAACAAAACAAAAAAATAAAAAATCACTAACTCATATGCATTCAAGAGGAATAGGTCAAGATCGTCCTGTGTCATGTACACTAACATGTTTTTTCTTCACATCACCAGGGCACCAGGTTGGCGGAACCAGGAGAACATGCTCCCTAGTTGTGGCTACATCTTGATCTTGAAATTATAACTGGAAGAAAGTAAAACAACACAAGTGGAACAAGTGCAAACCCTCAAAAGGCCATAGGATTTCAGACTGAATGTCTATATTCATGTATATTACTAAAGATGCCTCGATTCCCTGAACAATACCGCCAACAAACAATTCTTTTATCTACACACCTCACTATTTCAAGAAACTAAAAGACACCCTAACGTAAATACTTATCAAGATTTGTTGAGCACAGTTTACTGTAATCATCGGACAGAAGACACCCGCAAAACATTAACTCATGCAACTCGACCCCCGGGAACATAATAAAGCGAATCGAGTGCCGAGTAAGCTAATTATCAGTAAAGAGTCTCCTCCTTCCAGCACAAGCCGCAGTACCCCAGGTTAAATCTCACCGAAGGCTCATGAGCTCCGTGATAAGCAGCTTCACAGAATCTCTGCAAGTACTGTTCTTTAGAATTCAACTTTCTAAAATCTTAAGCTCTCCCTAAATATCTAAGAAACGGTCCGTCTGAAAGGAATAAAGCTAAATCTGTTCATCCTTCTTACTACGCTCTTTCCTAATCAGTTCTAGTAAGTGACCTTACATTTAAGTCATCACACTCTACACTACTATTCTATTCTAATAGAGCTGTTCCGATGCACACGTTCTTCGTCTTTACTTCACCAGTTATGTGGCACAAAGCGACACTTCACCTTCCTCCAGGCACATGCCAAGTAGCAGACAATATACCTTGGTTGGCCCTCTGCTGCCCCTAAAGGTGCCATCAAGCACAGCTCTCCACACAATTCCTGTTCTTGGCGGGGGTGAAAACATGCACTATGGATCAGGTGGCCTTCCAAAAAGCCCTGTGTTAGGTTCCAACCCAGTAACCTTCTACTGGAAAGGCACCGGGAACTTGGTAAGCAGTTGCGCCGAGGAATGAAAACTCACTGTCACGTCCAAAGCCTGACGCGATGCCCCCCCCACCGCGCGCTATAATTGTAAGGGGACTGAGCTAAAGACAAGGAGACTCGAGAGGCAACAAAGCGTTGAAATTTCTGATATGCAGACCTAACCACCCAGATGCAGCGAAGAGTGCTGTCATCCCTCAGTCTTACTTTCAGGTCAATTTCAAGTTCTTGTGCTCAAGATCCCCGGTTGCTTTAACATAAGTCCTTTCCAGCTTGTTCCCAGGCCCCTCTGCTTTCTCTCTCTCCCTCTCCTCACATCATGTTCTCCTCTCAGATAATCCTTTTGTCCTTGCGTGTCTCCTTCCTCGCTGTGCTCTGAAGCCTCATCCCTATGACTGCTCTCTGGGGCTAAGAGCTCTCCCCCATACGGACAGGGCTTGTTGAAGTCCTAAGATTTGCCACCGGATTAAACACTCCAAATTCAATTGGAGTGAAGCTAGCATATCAAATTGCGACTGCTCTTGCAAGCATCCCGTCACTTCCTCTTCGCCATCATCCTGTCTTTATTCTAGTGTGTGCAATCTCTGTTCCCTTCTTCTCCTTAGCGTTGGGACCTACGACTTTCAATTACCAATTTGCCATACCAGACTCGAGAGTCCAAGCCAGCTGAAGTAGCAAGTGGTACATTCTTTTCCCTTACTTTTCTATTAAAACTGGTGTCTATTAGATGTTTCCCGTAACAATGGAAACAAGATAGAATTCAATTTTCACAACACCAAAGGAAAGGAAAAAATAGTCAGTACGTATCATAGCGGGCAAGACCGGACACCACACTTACTCTCTTAAATTGTAAATATCGTAGCTAGACGGAACTTCTTTGTTTAAAAACTCACTCGGATTAAAGTAAAGGAAAAAGGCGATTGTTATGAGAAAAAACAGTAAGGAAAGGGCACCAAGTGTCCACTAGGCAGGAAATCTCATTTCCTTTAGGTGGGACATTTTCAGCTGCGGACTACTAGCTCTAGCATCAGCACAGTTACAAATGGTAATTCTGCAAATACCATGCCGCTAGGGACTGCAATGGAAAATAAAAGTCACATTCAAATCAATGGATTCAGATTCACCACATTTGAAATCGAAGGCATGCAGCCGGAACCATTAAGCCTTGCCAGAACATAAAAATAAGCAGGACAATCATCAACCAGGGAAATTACTCACAGGTGCTAGACAACCAACCCGGATCTGCAAATTCAATGGGTTCAGCTAGTTCCACTGAAATATAACGTAAGAAAAATAGGGCATGCTGAGTTAAGGAGATTCAGAGATAATTTGTAATAGAGCTAACAGTGGACGCACGTGGTGGAATAATGTATAGTGCCTTGCCGATGCAAAGACAAGCTTGAGCGGAGGCGAGAGTGTAAAGCATATGGCATGTTGAGAACCCCTTACTCCGGGCACTCCGATAGAAGGCTAAATAACAATCAAAGCACAAATGCCTGCCAACACAGGCAGAAGGGAGTCAGGACAACCTTACATAAGATACCAACAAAGAGTAAAGCCCATATTCATCCACACAAAAGAAGCAAACAGTCAACAGACCGCAAAATCATCGTATGACGATAAGTGTACCTGGAGAACATATTTTCCCAAATGGTGATCAGGACAGAATCTTAGATCTTTGGTTCCCTATTTCAGAATGCACAAAACTTTTAGACAGGTCACCTCGTTTAACCTGTCTGTGTGCCAGTGGTAGGAACCGTCACTCATAACTTGAAAAAAACTCGTTAAAGCCAACCCCTGCTGTTCTTCCCTATTGCATTCAATTGTATGCATTGACGTCATGCTAAGAAACCTGAATCCGGGCTAAAGTAATCATTTATTTCAGAAACAGATGTAACTATACCTTCCAGATATTACCACTGCGTCTCTCCTACCTTGACAGAGAAGACTACCAAATACTGAGCATGACAGCGGCCGCAAAACAATACTACATTAAACTTCCTGTATGGCTGCCCCGTACTCGCTGTGTCGAATGCGGCAGGTCACGCGGCACAGGTGCTGTCGTTTCTGGACCCACCGGCGGTGTGATAACAGCGACAGGACATCTCTCAGATGCAGCCCCACACACAGGAATGCGTTCCCGCACAGCACGCTGACCTCCCCAAAGAAGTTTCATTGTATCTAGACATTCTTATGCGGAACAGTTAAAATACCAGCAGCAAATGTGCGATGTATCAGAGAGATAGGAAAAGGCACGCAAATGTGGCCGCAGTACCAGATAACACAGACAACATTCCCTCCAGGGCTTCAGGAACGCTGTGGGCTTGCTGAGGATGAGAAGCAGCTCGGTCATCCTGCACGTCATGGACCACAAGGGACACCTTGGCCATCAAACAAGGTAAATGTATCAATAGGCATTTCCCTTGCTTCTCTGCAATATTCCACTGACTCCCGGCAGTGGCCAGAAGATAGCGCTGTCTTTAAATGGAAACTCAAGAAGCTTCATGGCCTGGCCAGAGAAGAAATTATCTAGTACAAAAAGCACGTAATAAAAGTGCCCTTTACCTTTCACAGGATTCATATCACACCACAAGCGTATCAATATGCCGGGAGCAAGGCCCAGATCCTCCTTGTGCATGCAAGAGAATCCATCACTTAGTGTTACGACCTACCCCCTGTTTTTATACCCTTAATCTGACCAGACAAAACCAAAACCTATCAGAACGCAGGAGCACCCCATTGGCTGGCTCCAGGTGCAGTGTGCTGTCCACAAGTCATGGTATAGGCTCTCGACCCTCCCAACTGACCTCACACACTTCTCAGCCTTTGCATAGCTGTGCTTGCCCTTATAGGGCATTATTGGTATAACATCGACCCTTAATCATTCAATAATTAATAATCGCCATATTTACAGCAAGCAAACGTCCTTTATTCTCCAAAAGGCCCTTACCAGTGCATAGATGTCAAAGGCCTTGCACACTGCCACTATAGAGCCACATCAGCCTGCCATCTCATCTCCCACGGACACCGCAACTCTAGGACTTACTTACTCCTTGATTCGCGTCTTTACACACTTGAGGGTGGCAAAGGTCCGAATGGACGCAATGAAAAAACAGTACACCACCTCCTAGGCAGACAATAAAGATGTTCAGGGCCTCATCTTAAGTAGAAGAAGCTTTGCACACCCAGAACAGTAACACGATCAGAGGTGCTTCTGCTCCCAACAAGAAGGTATAGCCAGAAACTCCATAGCGAGGCTTAATATCACGGCTACCCACCCTTCGAGCCCTAGATCGAACAATTAAAATTGGGTGTGTCCTCTGTCTCCACGCTGTTTGGGACCCCAGCTTCCCGACTCGCCTGAGAGAGATTGAACTAGATAGGTGTCAAACACCTTGAGGCTACACAAAGCTATAATTTGCGGAAAGGATTTCTCAGCAGCATGCTTGAAAAGAGCTTCGAGGTCCACGTTGATCCGGTGTATTCGCAAACAAGTACATCGGCGAGATCATTGTCCTTCTAACAAAAAAGCGGTTATTTTAAACAAAGTCCTGAGCGTGTCTATGGGTTTCGCTTTTTGAAAATGTTCTACTTAGACCAGCTGGCAGCGAATAACTATTACTCAAAGGACGAGATACATGAAACACCAACAAATGATTTCACCCTCTCGCGGAAATGACAAATCCAGCCCTGCCCCATGTAGCCCCAAGGCATAGAGATCCCTTCCCCGAATTCTCCTCCCTCTCCAAAGCAAGCTGTGCTTGATCCATGGACATAGCATCCGTATGCGCTTCTCCAGCACCCCTCTACTGGCCAGAGGAACTCTCCCGGTGTGACCTTGGCAAAAGCCCACCAGCTCAGAAAGACTGAGCTTTCGTGCGAGCATTCTGAGCCGGACCATCTCTGCATACGTTCCCCCGTATGGTCTATCTTCAGGCGAAATCCCACAGGGGGGCATCTGGCACAGCAAGTTTGCAGCCTAGCAGAAGGGGCAGTCATCAGAGCTGGGCTCAGGACATGCTAGCATAGTTTGACTATCCCCGAGGTAGATAGCCCCATGATGGGTACTATCAGGAGAGGGGGCTCAGATACCTTCCCCCTTTCCCATGGACTCTTGCCTCACATCTCGCCCACAGAGATACCCAGAAGCTTGGCTGAGCACCACCAATCTGCCATGGCCACAGCTTGGCCTGGCTTAGGAATGCCGAAGGGGGCCGTCCTGACTCAAGCTGCTGCAAAGGCCAGAGCCTTCCCCTCTTGAGGAGCACCAGATTGACAGGTGACAGGATCAGAGGCAGTCGCTCTTTCATGACGCATACTGAGAGCAGGACAGAGGCAACAAAGAGCAAGATGTAGTCGGGTTGCTCTCTGTGCCATGGGGGTAAGGCTCACGGGCGCAGCGCACACTGACAATCACCGGGGCACTCGGACGATGTCTCCCTAGGTGCGCAGCTCGGTTCCTCGAGGCACCTCCCTACACACACCACAGTTATGCTCCTCCTAGCCACCCACTCAGCACTGCTCTCTTCAGCCCTCCTTCTCCTTCTCCTCCAGCATCTTCCTGTGGCCCTTGACACAAATTTCCCTACTTGACGAGGAGCCTGTTGTCCCTTGCCAGCCGCTACACCGAGAGCTCATCCCACCGCCATCTTGTGCCCCTGTGGCCCCGAGCCCTAGAGATCCTGCCCTAGTCTGCAGGGCCCTAGATAGGGGTGCTCTGTCTGCAGGGTGTGAAGGCAGAATGCGGCAGCTCAGAGGAGCGCCCCTGCTGAGGCGCCTGGCCCAAAGGTGATGCTGGGGCTGTGACAGGGTGATTGTGCCGTAGAAGCAAGTGGCTAGTACCCTGAAAGAGCCCCCTGTGTGGGAGTGTCTACCAGCAGCAGAAGAACATCGACCGACCCCAAAGTTTACCAGGGCTGGCAGTTCTCTTTTGGATCTGTTGATAATTATTACTGGGAATGAATGCCTGAGCTCACCTCGATGCTGTCCCTTTCCATACTCTGCAGCGAATTGGTTCTAGTGATTACAAAATCACTGTTCTCTGCCTTTCTCTCATCCTCCTTTTCGCATGTTAAGATGGCCAGACACAAAAGAAAAAAAACACAAGAATAAGAGAACGCTATATGATAATAAGCTTCCTTCATCCTTGCTATAACAGTAACACGTAACAACACCAGCTCATGTTATATTGGAATCTTCCAGGTGTAGCCCAGTAGGATGGGCGCTCTGAGCCAAGCCTCTTGATATTCTAACCATTCTTTGTAGTGAGATGTGAATTTAATAAGGATATTTAAAAGAATATGCAATAGGGAGATGTTTAGTCTTCTCACCGCCCCAGGTCAATTATCACTACCCCTGTGCTCTAAAACCTGACATTGGGAGCAGGGTGCAAGGCCCTTCCTATCTGACCCACTTGTTTTGTCTATGACTTGACTCCGCACTCACTCTGATTAAAAAGCATAAAATTGTGTACTTTCTTTCTAGGCTCCTCCATTCCTGATAATCAAAACTTATACAGCTCTTAGTTTCGATGCTATTTTATAGCCCTAGGGAGGTGCCTGACACATTGATTCTACAAATAAGGCTATTGAGAAGGGTGCGAGAGACATATCAGTAGTTACATTAAGGAGATAATATGTATTAAGGAATGTATATTAGTTGAAAAGAAATTAATAAACTGATACTGGCTAGCTCGTTGGATAAACTATATTAATAATAGTAGATATAACAAAGCGCTAACAACTACATTACTGTAAAATAGTGATTTAAAAAAACTACTTCTTGTGTCATCCACCCCAACTCTTCCCATCGCTTCTCCCTCAAGCAGACAAATCTTGGAGAAACCCCTTACTCTCAGGTGGAGCCAGCTCCTTGATCCTTACAGCCATGCCAGCTACCTTCTTTTGCAAGTGTACCTTCTGAAGCTGTGCCCCAGCCTGTTAGTGCGATGGAGCTTTGGGCACGCACCCATGTCCACAGACACAGCCCCACTTAGCTCAGCGTGAGCCTGCTTAACAGCAGTAGCGCTAGCTTAGAGCCTCAGCAACACAAAGCAGGCACAGCAGCACGGAGCACTGACAGCCTGCAAGCAGCAGCAGGCGCTGCCCCTGCTCAAGGGGTGGCTCCTTCCCCCCAAGTTTCCCAGCAGCTGACAGCAGCTCCCCGGCGTCCAGGCCTAGAAGGAAGGTGTCCCTGGCAGGCAGCAGAAGGCATCCCTGGGCACCAGCACACAGCCGCCCCCTGGGCACTGCAGGCCCTGCTTTGCACACAGCCCTGGGAGTCATCCCCCTGTGGCTGCTCCTACCACAAGAGGACTCAATCAAGAGAAGTGACTCCACCAGAGTCTGGTATGGTCATGTATGATTCATAGAACGAAGTTTTGACGTGATGATGCCCCCGTCGGTGAGCTGCCGCTGCCTTGTCTCTGCAGCCAGACGGTTCCATGTGAGCAAAGGGCTCGGCCAAGGGATCTCCGCCCAGTCCGCCTTATCTCAGTCCTTCCCATTCGGTAAGAGTGAATCGGAGCTCTCTGTGTGCCTCTAGTGCACTGTGCCCGGCGTGGCTGCACTGCTGCAAAGGCCGCCAGCCCGGCTGGGCTGGAGGCAAAAGAGCTGCCTACATCAAGAGAGAAGATGTGATTGATTTAAGCTCGTTCGTTGGAGTTACCAGGTATCATCCTCTTCTAGACTAAAGTCAGACTCGCCCAGGCTCTAGCAGAAATTTCGCAGCACACAGCACAAGCTGGACACTTTTAATTTGATCTGATCAGGGCTTTGATGCTGAGGCTCCTCTAACTTCAGTCCCTGAACGAAGGGGAGCTGGGAAGAACCTCTCCAGAAACTGCCAGAGGCAGATTAAGGGCCAACTCACAACGTTATCCTGGAGTTTTCATTATGAGGTCCCGACTGAGACGCGACATGACTCAGAGTGTAACCACAAGGGTCCCCAAGGCAAGAGAGAACGTGCTAGGTCCAGTGTGGATATGTACAGAGTGTGGGTCGTAACAAGAGAAGCCAAGTACTTTTGGTATGCCCTGAACTGGCCGACATGGCTGCCTCCCTCGTTTCTGCCACCTAAGAGACACTGAGTACACTTCTTGTCTGTTAGGCCTGGGGCCTCCCTGTGGCAGAAGCCCAGCGCTCAGACGCTGCCCTCCTGCAATAGGTGCACTGTCTAGCCTGCCTGGTGTCCTCCGCAGCATCCCCCTTCCATCTGCCAGTTGGCCTCCAGGATGTGCTGGAAGGGTTCCTGGGGAGAGCCTTTAGCAGCATGGCCCTGGGGGGCTCCTTCATGGCTGTCCAGTGGACTGCACGGTGTTTCCAAATGTACTGTTGGTTGTTTGTGCTTTGTGCTCCTTCGAGTCTTCTGAGACGGTTTCATGCAATCACCTGGACTCCCTCAAAATTATTTGCTGTTAACTGCAGGCTCTCCATTTTTGAGGGGTTTGTCTAATGCGAACCAACACTCTCAGTGCACGGCTCCTCATTAATTGTCTTCACACGGGCGTACTTTGTCACTTCATTTTAGGGTTATCTAGGTGTTCCCTTGTCAAACTGTTAACTCTAGTGAGAAAGGTTTGCGTGTGCACATCATGGCCCCAATTATCTCGCCCTTTAGCGAGTCCCTAGAGGTTCAGTTGTCAAGTTAAAAACACTCGCACAGTGCAGGGCTCAATTGATAACAACGTGTGACACGTGTCAGGGTTAATATTTAAAATACTTACTCATTTTGGCCATGAGTGTCATAGAGAAGTTTTGTATTCCTCTCGGCCTCCAAATTAATCTACTTTAATGAGTCCCATTTTGAGGCATTTCGCTTCGACACTCACAACACAGGTGATGGTGACTACTCAGTAATGCTGTGTTAGCATATCATCAAGATTATTCTAAAGATACTTGAATATTTCACTTCGATTTCTCCATACGATCTGCTGAGTCTATAGAAAGGTTGTGTGTGGACTCTCTTCCTGGTCCTCCCAGTGCTCCCCTTCTCCTCTTTACGAACTCATGAGCGGTAGCACCTCTTGCTGGGGATTGACCCATAGTGGTGATTCCAATATTTCTCCTGATCCACTTGTGGGGCTGTTTCCTCTGGCTTTGACTCCCTCGGAAAGGTTTGTCTCCATATTCTGTTTACTCAGCGACCCTGAAGGTTTCCAGAGGAGGGTCCCTCAAAGCGATCCAAATGCAACCACGCGGCTCATTGAGGATTCAGCAAGTCCCCTGCTACAACACGTATGCCCTGTCGCACTTGCATGTTCTCATACTCGGTCTGGGTTGGCAGTTCATATACAGAAGTGCTTCTCCCTTTTTCCCCTATCCATTCTGCTGAGAAATCATTTCATTCGAGCTTTTTAACAACCCCATTCCCTTCGTTTTCAAAGCCCGCTTATTTTTCTCTCTCAGAGTAACGAGTATCTGCAGCATATCAGTGACTGATATTGACCACCATGGGTCTCTCCTCAGAGCTCTGTCACTAGCTCAGAAGAAGCTGTGTGCTTCGCAGTCTGACCCCATGTGTGCGACAAACCATATGCATACCACATTCCCCAAAATTTCCCTATCTCCCATGTCTCTCTATCGCCTCAACGTCAACTAGGGCACCTGCTTTGCTAAGAGAACTAGGCTGACGTCAGCCAAAAAAGGAGGCTGTCGCTTACTCTTGTGTTAGCAACCTAAAAAATCAAATGTTTTAGAACAACTATCCTTTTCTAAGTGAGAAAGTGCCCAAGGGCCCCTAAATGGTGGTGTCCACCAAGTGAGACTGGTTTCCTCTCTTCCCCCAAGCCAAGAAACATAGCCAAGGAATTTTCCATGACGAGCCCACAGCGGACGTTCTTAGTCCTTAAACGACAAATCCAGCGAGTGGGCTGAAGGGCAGAATTAATCGCAAGCGTGCTAAGGAGACACAAGCTTTGAACTCCTTGCAGCTCATAAGCTCCAGGCTGAGTTGATTTGGATGACGTCGAGGGTGTGGTGGGAGTGAGGCAAGAGTGAAGGCAAGGGGAAATGAATCAGTGAGCAGGCCCTGGACAGTGCTTCTGTTGCAGCCAGGCATGTGGGGAAGGGCACTGCGGCCTGCGCCTGGAAGCAGAGAGTAGAGGCTGAGGTGTCATCATCCCAAGCTAGACCCATGGCCATATGCAGGGGAGCTGTGGACCTATTGGACACCTTGCTATGCTGAGGCCCCACTGTGGCCAGTGCCTTGCTCCAGGCAGCTGTGTGTCTCAGTGCTCTCAGACTGCAGACGGGCGGAATCCCTTGCTGGGGGACATTGTGCCATGTGCCATCTTTGCTCTGTGACTGCGCTGGACCTGCTGCCTCTTCAGCTCGCACACGGAAACCAAGCAGCAAAACGCCACTGCCAGGAGCAACATTAGGCCAGGCTCGGCAGACAGAACAGGCGGGGTCGCCAGGGTGGTGCACTGTTTCGCATGGCAGCCTGCTACACTGGGGACACACCACCGACACTGGTCCGTCATCGTGCCATTGGCGAAATCGCCCCATGGAACAACGTGCTTCATGCGAGAAAATGCCCAGGCCAGGGCGAAGGTATTTAGGTTGACTGGGCCGTCCGCATAGGACATGGTCAAGTGTCGTGAGAGTTTTAAACCAAAAGAAGGAGTAGTTCAGATAAGGAGACAGATTAATGCGAAAGAACATTTAGGATGGTGAGTGTGGTGATCCAGCAGGACAGGTTCCAGGGATTGGCACAGATATGCCCATCCCTGGAAACCTTCACCAAGACTGGAGCAGGGCTACTCACTGAACCACCTGCAGCATGGCTGACAATAGTCACCTGGCCTTCATGGCGGCAGGCTCTTGAGAGTCGAGATGTAGCACTTGCGCAGAGGCTCAGCTTTCCCATCGAAACCATTCGACGACATTTGCATCGGGAGGAAGGGGCCATGCTCCCATTGGACTCATGACTGCCCCTATGACTACACTCACACTTTGTCTTGCTGCTGGAGCCCACAGTGGCAAGACGAGGGCTCAAGGCAAGCCCTCCTCGGCCTCTACTGGCACCTTTGGCTGGCCGCCCATGCCTTCCCCAAGGAGGGGGCCTAGACCAGGAGCCGATGGCCTCCAAATAGCCAGGTGACCTTGGTAGGCACCCTTATGCACGGAGCTTCAGTGACAGCAAGCAAGCTGGCCGAGGCTCAGGGTCTGAGGTCTACAATTACTAGTGAGGGCGGTGGACAGTATGCCATGCCGAATGGAGCCCCTTGGAGCTCCAGCAGATCCAAGCCATGCCTACCTGCCTCAAGAATGCTGGCCTACCCAAGTTACCGCGTGCTGGCCCCATGGAGGCTTGGGCCATAGGCCTCTTTGGAGCAGCTGTCTTGCTGCCAATAGGCCATTCGAGTCTCAGGCACTCTTCCCTGATCCATACACCTTCCCAGCAACGGCAATGCTGCATCTTGTGGGCCCCCGGGGAGGCGGCCTTTCAACTTGTCTTATTGGACCGGTGGTTCCCTAGACCGAGTGTTTGTCCTGCAGCGTGGTATCCTGCTCAGCTGGCGATGCGCACAGGAAAGGCGCTGTCCTGCTGGAGCAGGGAAGGCTCTGGCGATCTGGTGGCCTCCCCGCCCATATTGGTAAATCCACTCAGGAAAAACCCACTGCTTCAACTATCCAAATGGCACTATTGCACTAGTAGAGCAATTATATTCTGTAAGTTATTAGTAGACTACCTGTGACTGTGGCGTAGCACAATAATTATGTTTGTAAGATTTACATGGTGTGGTGGACAATCCATCATTCTTGCTTCTTTTACTGCATAGAAGTTCATCGATGTGGCTTGAAATTTATACATAGAACACCTAATCTGGCTAATTCAAATCTTTACCCCTTGCAAAAGACTCAGCATTTCCAGTTAAAATTCCCTCTCCAATCCTGTGTACAACATAAGACTTTTGATAAAGTCTGGGCTATGTCCATAGATCCAGATGCTCCAGTCTCCTCCTCTTTAGGATGAGAAATTTTATAAAGTCCAAGTCCTCTTCGGAGGGGATTTTAGAGTGCACTCCCGTGGTGGCTTGCCCTTAGCATGGGTGTCATTTCTGACCACCCATAATTTCAGACACACAGTATTATCCAAGTAGAAGAAAATCGGGCTTTATGCATGACCAAGTGCTCCCACTACTGCCCTTGCCCACTGGACACCCCTGGGAGTCTCTGCGGATCACTACCCGGCCCTCGCTTGCTCGGCCAGCCCTTGGGCACTCCTGGGGATGTACACCCGTGAGCTCCGCCGTAGAAGTCGCCGTGGTGACCCAGCAGAGATGGTGTGCCTGTTACAGAGGACCCAAAGTGGCCTGCGAATCTGTCCCCCTGATGGATGGCTGTGTGACATGCTTTCAGAGCACTAGGGCTCCTTTAGCCATCCCCATTAAGCTCATCTGTGGAGGTCTCCGTCGCGGCCACCCCATGTGCGTCCTTCTGCTGATCATCTCTCAGGTCTTGAACCCGCCGGGAGAGGCCTCTCGGGACTTGTCCCATGGAACTCCTCTGCTGAACGAACCAGTGACAATTTTCGTTCCTTTAGGCAAGGATTGCACGACCTATCACCAGCCCCCTTGTGTGCTCATGGTACAGCTCCACCTTACCCTCCGAGTACATGCTCCCTGTGGGCACCAAGCAGGGAGAGACGAGAGTTTTCTCCTCACAGCACCCCAGACAGGGCGCTCAGTCCCAAGGCTCGTATCCAGAGAGCGCCGACGGTGGCCACCAGGCTGGGCCAAATTTCATCGGTTTCCAGGTGGGCTGGGGTCTTGAGAATGGGGAGTATTCCGCACCAACTTCTCACTGCGTTCCCTCTAAAACCTTTCTGCTATCCACTCGCTTCCTCCAGCTCCTAATTGAAAGTACAAAACGGCAAAAGATCCAGGCTGGAGATCAATAACGATCTTGTTGGGAACACAGCAACAAGCTTAAGCAGACAAATAGGAACAGAAATTATATTAAGGAATATAACAATATTAAAGAAATAAAATATTATAGAAATTATATAATATTATAACAAGTAAAACCAACATAGGAACAGAAGGGATAATACATGAGATATAAAGTGAAAAATTAAACAAGAACCACTGCCTCTTCTAGGCTATGTTATTCCTCCTGCCTGGAAAGGACACCCTTCTCATGGGGAGAGAGAGAGTCCCTTTCCTGCCCCTGGCAATGACCTGAGATGGGATCAAATACAATGATGGGCCATGGCCAGACCCTCACATTCTTCAATCCCACCTCACATCATTGCCAGGGGCAGGGAAAGGGACAGGTTTCCTCCCAGAATGAATCACAGCAAACTGTGGGTCGGCAGGGCTCTTCCCAATGTGGGTATTTTGATAAGGGGAGAACTTGGAGACACACATGAAGCTGTTCCCACAGTAGGGGCACTTGCAGGATATCCCTTACTTGTGCGTCCGTTGGTGTCGGGTACAGTGAGAGCTGTAAGTGAAGCTCTTCCCACACTGGGGACACTGGTAGGGCCTCTCCCCAGTGTGGATGCGTCGGTGGGCTGTAAGGGTGGAGTTGTGTTTGAAGCCCTTCCCGCAGTCAGGGCAGCGGAAGGGCCTCTCCTCTGTGTGAATCCGCTCATGCATGAGGAGATCTGAGCTGGTCTGAAAACTCTTCCCACACTGGGGACATCCATAGGGCCTCTCCCCAGTGTGGATCATCTGGTGGATGATCAGTTTGGACTTCTGGTTGAAGCCCTTCCCACATTCCCCACACTGGTATGGCCTTTACCCAGCATGGATGTTCTCGTGGCGAATCAAGTGGGAGCGCTGGCTGAAGCTCTTCCCACATTCCCCACACTCATAGGGCCTCTCCCCAGTGTGGGTCCTCTGGTGGACAGTCAGGTTGGAGCTTTGGCTGAAGCTCATCCCACATTCCCCACACTCATAGGGCCTCTCCCCAGTGTGGGTCCTGAGGTGGCGATCAGGTTGGAGCTGTCTATGCAGCCTTGCCCACATTCCCCACACACGTAGGGCCGTTCCCCAGTGTGGATCCTCTGGTGGCGGGTCAGGTGGGAGCTGCTGCTAAAGCTCTTCCCACACTGCAAGCACTCATAGGACTGCACCTTGTCATGACGCTGCTCATGGGCCACCAGCTCAGGGCCCTGGCTAAAGCTCTCTCCATTTTCCTGGCACAGGGTGGGTCTTTCCTCCTCTGAGCTCCCTGGGATGGGTTTGGAGCCCCTCCTTCTGTGGGATCTCTTGAGCTTTTCCTCCCTGTTTGATTCCTGTGCCATGGAGCCACTCAAAACAGCCTCTTTTATGGGGTTCTGCTTTTGGGATTTGTCTTCCCTGGTCTCCATCCTCAGCTCCTTGTCTGGGGGAGGAAGGACAAGGAGAGGATGGAATTTCCTCTGTGCCAGAGGGAAGGACAAGGAGATCCCTCCAGGGAATCCCTGGTAGGACAGCATCAGCAGTGGGGTTGTCCTGCAGCCAGGGGCCATGCTGGGCTGAGAGATGGAGCAGAAGAGAGGGGAAAAGGGGCAGTGACTTCCTCCTCACCTGCCTGGCTGTCCCTGGGAATCTTCCTCTTCCTTGCAGTCGCCTTCTCCGTCCAGCCAAAGTTTGGAAATGAGTAATCCTGGTTTTCAGAAAAATACAATGTATGAGCACATTGGGTTAGGGGGTTCCTCCTGCCCAAGTCCATCCTAGAAGTCACCCGGCATCTGGTGTCCATATAACCCCCCCAAAACACCAAGATTCATTCCCCCAAAGTACAAAAATGACCAAGATTCAGCAAAAACACCAACCATGAGTTTCCCCTATCTGGTGTCTTCACTTTGGGGTTCTGGAGCCACCTGTATGGGTTTCTGTGGATCAAGTTTGTGTGTGTGTTCCCCCTCTCTGGGCTGCTGTGGCTCCTGGGAATTCAAGAGGTTCCCCTTCTCTGGGCTCACCATTTTGGTATCACATGTGTCCCAGGGGTCAGCCCTGTCTGGGGTCCCTGTGTCAGGGTCCTGGGGTATCCATGGGTCCCCCTTGTGCATGCTCCCAACATGTCCAGGCTTCAGGAACAGCCCCAGCTCTGGTCCTGCCCGTTTCTGCTCCCCCCATTCCCGGGTTTCTCTCCCAGCCCTGCTGGTACTGGGCCACCCCCACGTGCCTCTGGGCTGACAGTGCAGCCCCTGAGCTGGGCAGACCAAGCCCCAGCACGGGGGGACCCTGCATCCTCCTCTCCCTGGGCAGCCGCGCCCAGCCCCGGGCACAGAGCTCCGTCAGCCCCCGCCACCCCCTCCCCAGGGCCCCCCGGGGACCCCCACAGCCGGGGCTGGCTCTGAGCCAGGCAGCCCCCGAGCCCGGCTGAGTGGCCAGGGGGGCACAGGGAGCCCGAGACCCCACAGGAATGCCGCCCGAATTGGGACAAAAAGCTGCTCCACTGGGGGCACTTTGAACACCCACCTGTGTCAGTGTGGGTCAGTGGTGACTCACTGCAGCCTCCCAAAAGTGTCTCCCAGAGCAAGGCGTTTGGGGCAGGCGCACAGCAATCACACACCCACACACACCACAGGGAACTTGCTGACGACTGAGGACAGGAAGGGCCTTTGCCTAGAAATCCAGTGGGTTTTATTGCAGCCGCACTGAAGGGATCCAGAGGCAAAAGGCAGCGACTGTTAGAGGGTCCAGGCTTATATGTGCGTAGAAGGGGGTGAAGCTAACAATAACAACCAATCACTGAGAGGAGTGGGTGGGAGAAGAGTGTACAACGACCAATAGGGACACACAGAGCAATATGGACAGGGGTACAGACCAATGGGGTTACAAAGAACAGAGAAACTGCTAGAAACCTGACCATATAAGGTCAACTGGGGGAGTAACGGCCAACGGACCAACAGGGGGTGTGGCCACGGGGTTGACTGAAAGCCTGTCAGTGAAACAGGAGTCCCTGGCACACAGCTCCCGGCAGCTGCCCCGCTGCCACAGGCGGGGCTTTGGGGCAGGGAGGCTCTGCGGGACCCCCCGGGCTGTGCCCCCTCCCAGTCCCTGCCCGCCCCGGGGCTGACCTTCAGCCTGGGCTCTCTCGCTGGCCCCAGCTCCTGCAGAGTCCCTGCTCTCACTTCCTTGGCCCCCTGGGCTCTACTCTGGGATTCAGAGAATAGCCGGCAATGGAACCTTGCCCTGAAAAGGAACCATTCTGGTGCTCCCTAGCCAGGCCAGAACTGAAACTGTGTTCCTTTTGCCTCCCTGCAGAGGAGTTTCAGCCCCCAGCTTTTACTGAAGGAGCTGCCTACAAAGGTCACACTGCTAGGGCCCTGTCCTTGCTGTCACCTGCTGTGGCTGGGCATGACCAGAGCTCCTGCACTTGCATTTTCAGATGCTGTGCAGCCAAAGCTGAGGGATCTGGAGCTGCCTGGATGCAAAAACTGCAATATGAGCCTCTCTCCAGGGGGAAATCTTCTCCTCCTGTGCCAGCCCCTGTGGCAATTCTGGCAAATGCACCAGCCATGGCCAGAATTCAGAATTCACTGCCAAATTTCCTTATATCCAGGGATAGTTCCCATGGGAATATTGCCAGGACAAGTCTGGCTGGCAATGGTTTCAACAAGGGTCAACTCCCATCTCTACCCAAAACACTGGGGAAGGCTCCCTCCTCTCCTTCCAATGGGAAAGAACTGTCCTGCTTCACCAGGCACCCATGCCCACGATTGGGATTCCACCTCCAAAATTCCCTAGATCCAAAGACTGCTCCCAGACAAAATCTGCCATTACTGACAAGTCTGGCTGGCCTTGGCCTAGTGAGGCTCTCACCTGCCCTCCAAACCTTGGGGCTCTATGCTGTCCTTCCTATGGGAATGAACTGCCCTTCTTGGCCAGGTTCCCATGGCTAGAATGGGATTCCACCTCCAACATTGCCTCTTGTGAGAGACTGGAGGAGATTGTTGGCTGGAAACATTTGGTGTGTGGGGGGAGGAAGGGGCAGGTCCAGCCTTGCCCTGCCCTGTAAGCCCAATCCCCCCAGAGCCTCTATCCCAGCCCAGCAGTGTCTGCCAATCCCTGGCACACCAAAGGCAATGCTCCACAGCCACCTCTGGAGCCCCCAGCCCAGCTCCTGAGTGACCAAATGACCCAAAGTCCCACCTGGGGGAAGGGCCCAGGAAGAACAAGGGGTATTGAAAGCTGACCACGAAGCAAGCAAGTCTTGACCCCATCTCCTCTTGGAATTTCTGTCTGAACATTGCTGGAATCCAGGAGCCAATAGCTGTGTGTGTTCTGTTCTGTATCTTTCTATACATCTCTCTCTCAGCTGCTGTGCAACCAAAGCTGAGGGATCTCAAGCTGCCTGAATGCAAAAACTGCAATATGAGCCTCTCTCAAAGGGGAAATCTCTCCTGTTCCAGCCTGTTACAGTGCTGCCATTCTCTGCTGCTGCTGGGGCATTTGGAGGTCTGGCTGAGCAGGAAAGGTGATCCTGAGCCAGGAGATTTCCTTGGCTGCAGAAAAGCCTTGGCATGCAAAGATCTTCCTGGTGCTGTGCTGTGCACCAGGGGGGATGGTTCCACAAGACCTGACCAAAAATTTCATCTCCCAGGCAGCTTTAGGACACAGAACATGGAGATACCAGAGCTGTCTCTCACCATTCCAAGTCCTCCAGAAGGATCCTGAGTATGAAGCAGCCTGAAAACACGATTTACGTGTCAGGGGAGGGGAATTCAGAGCCCTTTTCACCCCTGTGGGCTGAGGGTCTGCAGCTGCCAAAGAGGCCCTTTTTGCTCAGCTGAGAACAGTTCCGCTGAAAGCCTGTCCTAAACCTGCTTTTCCACAAATGTGCCCAATGAATCCTGATTTCTTGCAGCCTCAGGTCTTGTGTGCATGCAGGTGTGAGATCTGAAGGATGGAACAGCTCTGCTAGGGGAAAGTTCTCTTTTTCTTGGTTGGTGGTTTTTGTTTGATTTTGTTTTTCTTTTAGCTTGGTTTTTTTTGTTCTTTGTTTTGTTTGGTTTTGGGGGGGTTGTTTGGTTTTTTTTCTCTTTGTTTGGGTGATGGTTTTTTGTTTTGGTATGGTTTTGTTTGTTTGTTGTTTTTTGTTTTTTAATTAACTCCCCCTGGCAGCCATGGGCAGAGCTCTGTAACTGCATCTGACCCTTGTCTGTGACATTGTGGGGGCGGCCAAGGGTCCTTCCCCAAGCTGTCTGCAGAGGAATCCACATCAGCCCAGGCTGGGCTGGTCAGTGGCTGGTCAGTTCTGTTGAGTGGATGCAGCTCTGGACGCTTCCCTTGGAGCATCTCCAGGGAGGAAACTCTGGGGATGCCACCCCTGTGGTGTCACACAATCACAGAATCACAGAATTTCGAGGTTGGAAGAGACCTCCAAGATCATCGAGTCCAACCCATGCCCTGACACCTCAATTAAACCATGGCACCAAGTGCCACATCCAGTTTTTTTTCAAAGACATCCAGGGATGCTGACTCCACCACCTCCCTGGGCAGCCCATTCCAGTAGTTTATCACTCTTTTCGTCAAAACTTTTTTCTTAATATCCAACCTCTATTTCCCTTGACACAGCATGAGAATCTGTACTCTCGTTCTGTCAGTTGCTGTCTGGAGAAAGAGAATGATGCCCACTTGACTACAGCCACCTTTTAGGAAGCTGTAGAGAGTGATAAGATCACCCCTGAGTCTTCTCTTCTCAAGGATTAATAACCCCATCTCCCTCAGCAATTCCTCACAGGGCTTGTTTTCCAAGCTCCTCACCAGCCTTGTTGCCTCCTCTGGACGCGCTCAAGCACCTCAAGTTGAGTTTCCTAAACTTCCTAGTCCTTTCTTAACTGAGGGGCCCAGAGCTGGACACAGCACTCAAGGTGTGGCCTCACCAGTGCAGAGTACAGGGGAAGAATGACCTCCCTGCTCCTGCTGGCCACACCATTCCTGATCCTGGCCAGGACCCATTGGCCTTCTTGGCCACCAGGGAACACTGTTGGCTCATGTCCAGTCAGCTGTCACCAGTCTCCCCAGGTCCCTTTCTGCCTGGGCTCTGTCCAGCCACACTGTCCCCAGCCTATAACACTGCAGGGGGTCATTGTGGCCAAAATGCAGGACTTGGCACTTGAACTTATTAAACTTCATCTTATTGGACTCTGCCCATCCATCCAACCATTCCAGGTCTCTCTGCAGAGGCCTCCTAACTTCCAACAAATGGACACACGCTCCCAGCTAAGTGTCATCTGCAGATTTACTAATGAAAGACTCAATCCCCTCATCCATGTCAGCAATAAAAATATTGAACAGAGCTGGCCCCAGCACAGAGCCCTGAGGAACACCACTGGTGCCTGGCTGCCAGCTGGATGCAGCACCGTTCCCCAGCACTCTCTGGGCCCGGCCATGCAGCCAGTTCCTAACCCAGCACAGAGTGCTCCTGTCCAAGCCGTGGGCTGCCAGCTTTTCCAGGAGTGTGCTGAGGGAGACAGGGTCAAAGGCCTGGCTGAAGTCCAAATAGACAACATCCACAGCCTTCCCTGCATCCACCAGGTGGGTCACCTGGTCATAAAAGGAGACCAGGTTGGTCAAACACAACCAACTACCTTTACCCCTCCTAAACCCGTGCTGGCTGGGTCTGATACCCTGTGGGTGCTGTGTGATGACACTCAGCATAAACTATTCCATTACCTTACAGGGTACTGAGGTCAGGCTGACTGGCCTATAATTATGAGGATCCTCCTTCTCACTCTTTTTGTGAATGGGTGTCACACTGTCCAGATTCCAGTCATCAGGAACCTCACCAGTTAGCCAGGACTGTTGGTAAATGATGGAGAGCAGCTCCACAAGCTCATCTGCCAGCTCCCTTCTCACCCTGGAGTGGATTCCATCTGGGCCCACAGATGTATGAATATCCAAGCATCTCAGCAGTACTCTGACTGCTTTCTCCTGGATAACAGGGGACCAATCTGCTCCCTGACACCCCTCTATGATCCACACCAGGGAATGGCTGTATGAGTGTGGGGATGTGGGAAGGGTTCAGGTGCAGCTCCCACCTGATCCAGCACCAGATGATCCATACCAGGGAGAGGCTCTATGAGTGTCCCAAGTGTGGGAAGAGGTTTCAGACCAGCTCAGATCTCCTCCTGCACCAACGCATTCACACAGAGGAGAGGCCCTTCCGCTGCCCTGACTGCAGGAAAGGCTTCAAGCACAACTCCCACCTCATCACCAACCAACGCATCCACACCGGGGAGAGGCTCTATGAGTGTGGGGAATGTGGGATGAGCTTCAGCACATGCTTCAGCCTGATCTGCCACCAGAGGATCCACACCAGGGAACAACTCTACAAGTGTCCCCAGTATAGGAAGAGCTCACCCAGAGCTCTCACCTGACCAGACACCAATGAAGGCACCTGTAAGGGAAGCCCGTGAGTGCCCGGACTGTGGTTAGAGCTTTGTGCACTGCTCCAAATTCATCCCCCATCAGAGCAACCACATTGGGCAGAGCCCTGGTGACCCACATTCACTGTGATCCATGTTGGGAAGACACCTGACTGGTTAATCTTTTTGGTTTGGCCCTATTTTTTTCTTATTTACCTTCATCCCTTAAAAACACCCAAAATAGGATTAAAAAGAAAGAAACTGATCAAAGATGTCTGAGGTCCAACGATGTGAGACGGAATTTAGGGTTTGGGGACCTGTTCTGGAAGATTTGTGGGTTCTTGGGGGATTTCAGGTAGTATTATCCAACTCTTCACATTCCAAAAACCAAGATGAATTGCTCTGTCACCTCAAAATGACTCAGTCTTACTGAAAACCACTCAACCTTACCTCAAATGGGCTCAATCCCACCTCAAATTTGCTTATTCCTACCCCAAGAAACTCAGTCCTGTGCCAAAATTACTCAATTCCACAGCCTCAAGGGTAAGATGGGGTTGGAAGGAGATTGGGAGAAATGGGATCCAAATTTAAAAGCATGGGATGGGGATTGTGTGGGGCTGGGTGAGTGGGATGTATTTTGATAGGAAAGAAAACTTTCAGAATTATTGATTCCTGTTCCACCCATTTTCCATCAGTTGCAGTTTGTTTTTCAGAGTGACACCTTCTCAGCTGATTGTGTTCGTGTCCTCCTTTCTCTCCTGCCTTTCTCTGCCTGCTCTGTTTTTCTCTCAGTGTCTCTCTTGAGCCAGGGCAGCTCCCACCAAAGACCCTCCCCTGATTTAATTCCCAATCCACGAGCTACAACACCCATGGGTGAAGTTCTGAAGGCTGGCAGTGAAATGTCACTGCAAGATCTTGCTCCACTTGGCTTTTGGCTCTTTCCTATGAGCTTTGCCTTCAAGGGCAGGAACATCTTTCCCTTCCTGGGAACTGGAATTGCAGACCGTGGGAGTGTGTGCCATGGATCCCAGAGGGGCATTCCCCAGGCTCCCAGGGTGCTGCTCCTGCCGTGCCTCCCGAGGAGCTGTGCAGGGGCAGGGGACAAGGTCCAGCAGCTCTGTTGGTTCTGCAGTGCCACAACAGCCCCTGGTTCCTGGGGACCACAGGGTCACAATGGACTCCTTGCTTCCATGTCCCCCCTCAGTGTCACAACGGCCCCTTCATTCCATGAGGAACACAAAAGCTTGGTAGAAACATGGAGCAAATCCTGCCTAACACACCTGGGAACATCTGTCTGCATTCAAAAGAGAGGTTAGAGGTGAGGATGGCACCAGCAGCTTCCATCTGCAACAGAGATCCTGGGAAAGGACAGGGACAGAGAATTCAGCTGAAAAACTCTGATAATTCTGCTTACAGAGATCATTTCTGCTCCCACTGTCCCTTGTAGAAAGGTGACATCATTCCAGGCAGCCTGGACTGAGCATGTGGTTCCTGAGTGGGGTTTGTTGTTCAGGAAACCTGCTCAGGCTTTTCCATTCTTTCCTTACCAACCGGAAAACTTCTCCTGGACCTGTGTGCAGGCAGAGCCCTGAGGAGAGCAGGTGGGACATGGTGCAGTGGGCTGGGACATGGAGCTGCAGAGCTCAGGGGACAAGGTTCTGATGCAGGGCACAGGGATGTCAGTCCCAGGTGAGCAATGTCAGACACGGTGAGGTTGGGGGTGAGGAGCAGGTTGTCCAAACAGGGTCAGCCCTCAAGGGGCTCATTCTTGTATGTGCCCAAACCTCTCAAGGAGACATTTGGCATCAAGGTTACCTGAGGAATGCTTCTATCAGCTCTTGTCTGAACTGAAAAATAAAAAAAATACTCACTTGAATAAAGATAGAAAGTCATGAGATGCACTTTGAAATCTTCTTCCTTTAAAGAACTCCAAACTGACTCTAATGAGCTGCACCAGCCATGGAGACTTGAAGACAACTGAGAGAAGACAAAAAGCTTCTGAGGGCTATCTGTATTTCTATCAGCCTCAAGGTGGATTCAGGGCTGAGTCCAGGACCCTCAGGCACTGAGAGAAGGTTGAAGAAGCTGCTCAAGGAGTAAGAAGCAAAACTCCAAATCCCTTGGAGCATCACTGGGCCCCACTGAGGGCAGGGAGTGCCAAGGGCTCCCCAGGGACTGGTGAGGCAGATCCTTGAGGCCAGGATTGCAGGGAGCCAAAGGCTGTGAGCAGGGAACTGCAATGCTGAGCAAGGCCTGGGCTGGCTGGAGGAAGCAGAAAGGCCAAGCCCTGAGCCCAGGGCTGGCACAGCAGGGCCTGTCCCTCACAGGTGGCTCGGGGCTGTTTGTGGGGCAGTGGGATGGGAGGGGCAGCAAGGACAAATGTCATAAACCTGTAGGGTACTCCAGATCCTTATGGGATCCAAGGGCCCAGTGTGACACTGTGGGAAGTTGTGGAACCAAGGGGATCATTGTGGCACTGCTGGGGCCCATGGAACCAAGGGGCCAGTGTGACACTGTGGGGCCTCATGGAAACCAGAGGCCACTGTGAGCCTGCAGGGCTGGAACACCCCAGAACACTTAAATGCTGGTGGTAACCAAAGGTTCCTTTACTTGAGTTTGGTGCACAGCAGAAACACCAACCAGATATTCTCAACATGGACAGATGCAAAGAATATTCTTGGTAGAAAAGGACCCACAAGGATCAGCAAGTCCAACTCTTAAGTGAATGCCCCACACAGGGACTGAACCCACAGCCTCGGTGATACCAGCACCATGCTCTAACCAACTGAGATAAGAGGTCAGAATGACACAAAACTTTACTGACAAAAGACAGGCAATCAAGGAACTTTGTCAAATAAAACATCCAATTCAACATAAAACTTTTATCATAGCATTTACTTCATTAAACCTTAAAACCTTTAACCTTTAAGATGTTAAATTACCCAAAAAAATTCTAGGTGGGTAGCATCAGAAGAAATAGAGAACAACAGAAAGATTGAAGATCTATAGAAATACACTCACACAGGTACCAGCTGCCCAGGTTCCAGTGTCACTCACAGAGGAACCCCAGGACAAGGCAAGATCTGAGGTCAAGCATGGGCTGACCTCGTGCTCTGGCTTTTAACCCCCTGGGAGCCTCCATGGGCCTGCCAATTGGGTGGGACTTCCAGTTGCTTGTCCAATCAGAGTCAGAGTAGGCAGAAGCTGCTGGTATATGATTGATTGTCAGCTTGGCCAATTAGAACTGGGTTAGCACTGCCTGTTGTGCGATTGATTGACAGCTCAGCCAATCAGAACTGGGATAACCCCACCCCTGCTGTGTGATTGACAGCTCTGCCAGGCCGGGGCTGGGGGCGGGGCTCTGACCCACCACAAACCAAGGCCTGACCCGGCCCTGGCCCCTCATGGGCATTCCAAGCATCCCAGGGTGTCTCGGGACATCAATCTCATCAGCCTCTGACAGCGACCACAGTGACACTGCGGAACCTCATGGAACCATGGGTCAGTTGTGACTCTGTGGTGTCTCCTGGAATCAAGGAGTACATGGTGAAAATTAGTGGCCCCAGGGAACCAAGGGTCCATGGTGACCTTGTGGAGCCCGTAGTGTCACAGAGGAGCCATTGTGACACAGCAAGGGCACATGGAGCCGAGGGCCATTGTGACACATCAGGGCTCTGTGGAACCGCAAAGCCACTGTGACACTGCAAGGCCTCATGGAAGCTCAGGGCCATTGTGACACTACAGAAGCTAAAGGGAACATTGTGACACTCCAGGGCCTCATGGAACCAAGGAGACCTTTGTGACACTGTGGGGTCCCACAAAACCAAGGGAACATGGAACAGGTCTGGCTGGCTGGGCCTGCTGGGTCTGGCTGACCTTGGCATGTCAAGGGCTGCTTCTCATCTGCCCCTGCAGCACTGGGGCTCTGGGCTCTCCTTCTAATGGGAGAGAACTGTCCTTCTCCTCCAAGAGCTCATGGCCAAAACTGGGATTCTCCTCCAAATTTCCTTCTATGCAAAGATTGTTCCCAGATGAAATCTGCGGGGAGAGACAGATCTGGCTGCCTTGGCCACCTAGGGGGCCACCTCTCATCTGCCTTTGGAACACCGGGACCATGTGCTTTTCTTTCTTTTGGGAAAAACCATCCATCTCCACCTGGTGCCCATGGCCAAAACTGGGAATCTGCCTCCAGAATTCCCTATATCGAAGGATAGCTCCCAGACAAAAGCTGCCAGGACTGACAAGTCTGGCTGGCCTTGGCGTCCTGAGGGCTGGCACTCATGTGCCTTTGAAACACTGGGGCTCTGAGCTTTCCTTCCTAATGCAGAGAACTCTTCTTTCTTTCTAGGCGCCCATGGCCAAAATTGAGATTCCACCTCCAAAATGCCCTGTGTCCAAGGATAGCCCCTAGGCCAAAGGTGGCAGGAGAGAAAGGTCTGGCTGGCTTGGCCTAAGGGTGGCCACCTCTCATCTTCTTCCAAAACACTTGGACTTCATGCTTTTCATTCCTATATGAAAATCCCATCCATCTTGACCTGGTGCCCATGGCCAAAATTGAGATTTCAGCTCCAAAACTCCGTACATCCAAAGATTGCTCCTAAGTGAAAGCTGCCAGGACAGACAGGTCTGGCTGCCCTTGGCCTCTTGGGGGCTGCCTCTCAGCAGCTTTCCAAAGCAGGGCTCAGTTCTTTCCAGCCAATGGAAAAGAACGATCCTTCTTTTCAAGGACTCTGTGGTCAAAATTTAGATTCTTCCTCCGGAATTCTATCTATCCAGGGATTCCTCCATGACAAAAGCTGCCAGGACAAACATGTGTTGCTGGCGTGGCCTCCTACGAGCCAGCTCTCTCCTCTTCTGCCTTTGAAACACTTGGTTGGGCTCTGTGCTTCCCTTTCTATGGAAATGAACTTTCCTTCTTATCTACACAGAAATGGCCAGAATTGGGATTCCACCTTTGAAATTCTCTTTATCCAAGGGTTGCTTTCAGCCAAAATCTACCAGGAAAGAGAGGTCTGTCTGGCCTAGGCCTCTGATGACTGCCTTTCATCTGCTCCTGGAACACCGATGTTCTGTGCTTTCCTTCCTGTGGAAAAGAACCATCATTCTCCTCTGGGTGTCCATGTCTGAAATTGGGATTCCGCCTCAAAAATTCTCTATATCTAAGAGTTGCTCCCAGGCAAAATTTGCCACTACCATCAAGTCTGGCTGGCCTTGGCCTCTGGTGTCTGCCCCTGCCACACTGGGGCTTTGGAGATCACTGTGACTTCGTGGGGACCTCATGGAACCAAGAAGATCATTGTGGCACCACTGGACCCCATAAAACCAAGGGGCCACAGTGACACAGAGGGGCTTCATGGAACCCAGAGACCCCCACAGAGGCTCTGTGGGGCCTTATGGAACCATGGAGACCATTCAGACCCTTCAGGGCCTCGTGTAACCAAGGGGACATTATGACACCTCAGGGCCTCAGGGAAGCAAGGGACCATTGGGACATTGTGGGGCCCCATGGAACCAAGGGAACATGGAACAGGTCTGGCTGGCTTGGCCTCCCAGGGGCCACCTGACAGGTCTGGGTGATCTTGGAATGTCAAGGGCTGCCTCTCATCAGCTCCTGAAGCACTCAGGCACCATGTTTTCCTTCCTATGGAAAAAGACTGTCCCTCTTTTCAGGTGCCCATTTCCAAAATTCGTACTCTCCCTAAAATATTTCCTATATTCAAGGATAACTCACAGGAAAAATACCTGCCAGCTCTGGCTGGCCTTGTCTTCTGGTGGTCACGTCACATCTGCCCCTGTAACACTGAGGCTGTGTTCCTTCCTTCCTATAGAAAAGAACTGGCCTTCTTGTCCTGGGACTATGGCCAAAATTAGAATTTGGTCTCCCAAATTCCCATACTTAGAATTTGGCCTTCTAAAATTGCTCCCAAACAAAAGCAGCCAGGACATATTGGTCAGGCTGGCCCTGTCCTCTGGTCACTTTCTTAGATTATGAGCAGAATGTTTTCATTTGAAAACAGCTTGGGAGAGGACCGAGAGATCTCCCAAGGTGGGGTTTTGAGGCTCCAGGCACATGACCACTCCATAGGGACAAAGGAGCTCTGTGCTTCGTGGGGTGGAGACTGAGGACAGTGGAGGAGAGCCCTGAGATTGTTTAGAGAGCAGTTCCAGAGATGGTGGATCCTTTTCACATAGTGGAAAACAGCCAGAGGAAAAAAGATCTAATACCAAGTGCAGCTTGGAAGGTCCAGACAGGAAACCAGGTAAAATGAATTTCCCTCCCAAGGGCAGGGCTGTGGTGCAGCACGTCCACCAGAAGGAGTCTGGAGCAGCCCAAGGCTTTATGTGCCCAGGCAGAGGCAGGCAGGACGCAGAGCTGTCAGCAAAGGAAGGGCCAGCCAGGTGGGGCAGCCGGGGGATGACGACAGCCTGCAGGGACAGAGGCACAGGGCAAAGCCCTGACCTTGTGACCCTCCAGAGCTGCTCCTGCTCCAGGCCCAGGGCTGGGGCAGGCAGAAAGCTGTGCCCATTCCTGTTCATTCCTGCTCTGATATAGATGGATCCTCAGTCCCTTGGAGTTTCGAATGAATTTTACTACTGCAGAGGGCTCTTCTTTCTTGAGCTCTTCCGTTCTGGAATTTAGTGACAAAGTCTCATAAACATTTGTTCAAAAGACCCGAACAAGAAAACCCCTGAAAATAATTTAGATTCTTAATTCTTCTGTGGTTAATTAGACAGGCTTCAGAAGTGCATTCAAGTGATTATACTGTATTGAAAACAATACAGAGAGAAATGTTTTATCCTGTAAAAAATCTTTTCCTGTTAATAGATTGCTATCAGCAATGTCCACTTGATATGACCCCCAGCACCTGCTAATGCAGTCTGAACAGAAAAGAAAAAAAAGACTCTTCATTGCTGACAATCAGTCAGACTTTGTCCCAACTCCCTCCCCACCTTTTCCCTCATCCAACCCCTGGCACTCCCATGGATCAGGAACAGTGCGGCCAGCAGGAGAGGGCAGTGATTCTTCCCCTGGGCTTGGCACTGTTTGGGCAGCACCTCGAGTGCTGTGTCCAGTTCTGGGCCCCTCAAATTTAGGAAAGACATGGAGGGGCTGGAGCGTGTGCAGAGAAGGGGACAAAGCTGGTGAGGGGTGTGGAACACAAGTACTGTGAGGAGTGGCTGAGGGAGCTGCGGTTGTTTATCCTGGAGGAGGCTCAGAGGATACAAGGCAGTGTCAGGGCACAGGTTTGACTTGATAATGTCCACAGTCTTTTCCACCCTTGCTGATTCTGTGATTCTTTTAAACCACCCTTGCAGCAGTTGCAGGATGAGCCCTGGGCATCCTCTTCCCAAGGTCCAGCAGCCCAGGTCCCTCAGCTTCTCCTCACAGCCCCCAAGCCATCCTGTCAGTCCTGCAGAGCCTCTGCAGCTCCTCCTCATTACCCAAAACAGGGAGCCCCACAGCCAGACACACCAGCCCAGATGGGCCCCCCTGGCCTGGGGTGCCTCTGGCAAGGGAGCAGCACAGGCACTGCAGGAGCCTGCAGACAATTCCTGCGTCCCCAGCACTATGTCCGGCCCGAGAGCACTCAGGCCTACAGCAACACCAGGGCCAGCAGGGCAGCGGGGCAGGGCCACGGCAGCAGCACTGGCAACACCAAGGGCTGCTGCTGCTGCTGCTGGGCACAGCTGCTGTGCCAGCACTGATCTGCCCCCAGCTCTGCACACAGACATTGCTGCTGCAGCTGCAGAGAAGGGAACCAAAGGGGCATCTCTGCAGAAAACTTGGCTGCGGCATTCTGTAGTTCCTGTAAATCCACCAGGACTGCAGCCCCTCATTGAAACACTCTGTGGCCACAGGGAAGGTGGAGAGAAACAAAATCAGAAATGGCACAAACAGTGACATTTATTTGTGGACAAGCTAAAAAATATACATCACAGGGAAAAAACCAGCATCCATACCATCAAGAAAAAAAAAGATGACTTTTATTACAAGTGATTTGCATACATTGGTCAGCAGTTTTATGTTTCTAAAATCATCCAGTCATCAGTCTCCGCACTGCAGCCTTGAGCTCCTGGTTCCTCAGGCTGTAGATGAGGGGGTTCAGGGCTGGAGGCACCACCGAGTACAGAACTGACAGGGCCAGATCCAGGGATGGGGAGGAGATGGAGGGGGCTTCAGGTAGGAAAATGTGGCAGTGACTATGAACAGAGAGACCACGGCCAGGTGAGGGAGGCAGGTGGAAAAGGCTTTGTGCCGTCCCTGCTCCAAGGGGATCCTCAGCACAGCCCTGAAGATCTGCACATAGGAAAAAACTATGAACACAAAACAACACAATGATAAACAGGCACTAACTGCAATGAGCCCAACTTCCCTGAGGTGTGAGCATGAGCAGGAGAGCTTGAGATCTGGGGGATTTCACAGAAGAACTGGCCTAGGACATTTCCATGGCAAAGGGGCAGGGAAAATGTATTGGCGTGTGCAGCAGTGAATAGAGAAAGGCACTGGCCCAGGCAGCTGCTGCCATGTGGGCACAAGCTCTGCTGCCCAGGAGGGTCCCATAGTGCAGGGGTTTGCAGATGGACACGTAGCGGTCATAGCACATCACGGTCAGGAGGGAAAACTCTGCTGAGATGAAAAGACAAAAAAAAAAATAGTTGGATTGCACATCCTTCATAGGAGATGTTTCTGGTGTTCCAGAGGGAATTGTGCATGGCTTTGGGGACAGTGGTGCAGATGCAGCCCAGGTCGGTGAGGGCCAGGTTGAGCAGGAAGAAGAACATGGGGCTGTGCAGGAGATGGCCGCAGGCTACGGCGCTGATGATGAGGCCGTTGCCCAGGAGGGCAGCCAGGGAGATGCCCAGGAAGAGGCAGAAGTGCATGAGCTGCAGCTGCCGCGTGTCTGCCAATGCCAGCAGGAGGAAGTGGCTGATGGAGCTGCTGTTGGACATTTGCTGTCTCTGGGCATTGGGTACTGCCCAATGGAGAAAAAGACAGTGAAGGTTTAGAGGAGATGCCTGTAAATAAAATCAAAGCCATTTCCCATACACCCTCCCCTTTTGTCTTTAAGGGTTCTGCAGTTTCTTGAAAGTCTCCCCCAATGTCCGTCATGATATCTTTGTTACAAAACCCTCAGCATTTCTGCTGACCCCAGGGTAGAACAGGGCAAGTCCTTTGAGCAAACTGATGAGTGGAGAGTGAGGGGACACGGTCTGTCATTCTGACCTGGTCAGAGTTTCTCTGGGCTTTAGCCTTTCTCAGGTGGAGGCTGATCAGCTTCCCATGTTCCCCCTAAAAATCACCAGGTATGCTGAGAGCAGATGGATCCACCACAGCCCAGCTCCACATTTCTATCCAAGGACTCACATTGCTCATTTCACCAACCCAACAGCATTTTCAGTGTCACAACACCTGTGCCTTTCCCGTGAGTCTTTGGAATAACACAGAGATGCCCCAAGACAGGTTTGCATCCTGCATTAAAGCTCCCAGCTTGGACTGAAATCTCAGGGACATATCCAACTGTCCTTAGGATGGCATTGGACTCAGGGAGATGCAGCTCCTGCCCTGGCTGCACTGACAGCATTGCCCACAGCCGGGCACTGGGGACAGCGTCACCCTGAGCCAGCTGTGCCCCCTGCCAGAGCCCCCCAGTGCCGGGCAGCTGCTCCCAGCCCTGTGCTCTGCAGAGGAACTGGGCCCGGGGCTGCACAGCTGCCCCACGGCTCTGCTGCAGCTCTGCTGCACAGGAGGGGGCTGCACGCCTTGGAGCCCCGGCCCTGAGGGCAGAGGCTTGGCTGGGGGACAGGAGGGAGGGGGCTTGTTCAGAGGGAGGGCTGCACTGCAGGGGCTCCTGTGGAGATCTCTGAACTCTCCCTGCCACAACATTTCTGGCTTTTGTTTTCTCTCACTGCCTCATTTCTCTCTGCTTCCTGGAGATTTTCCTCCTGCAGGTGTTTCCCTGTGCCTGAGCTCTCCCTGCCAGCACTCCCAGAGCCCAAATCTCTGTGCACTCTCCTTGGCCCTACAGAACCCTGCCTGTTTGCAGGACTGGCTGGGGGCAGGTTCTGTTTGCAGCTTGGAGAAAGGACAGCTCAGACTAAGCCTGATCACTAAGAGCTGAGATGTCCCTGGGACTTTTCAAAATCAAGGATACCTTTATCATTTTTTCCTCCTCTCCCCCATTATCTTATATTAGGAAATGAAAACAAGTCTCAGGAAATGTCCTCATTTTAGAAGAAATCCTTCTCTTGGAAATATTTTGGGAGTGGGCAGAAGCCAGTGTGTCAGAGCTTATGAGCATTTCAATTCCCCTGTACCAGAAATACCAGAGAATGT
>JAJEOU010000975.1:0-17499 GCA_021534815.1 Acrocephalus arundinaceus | reverse complement strand
GGATTTAGGGCTGAGTCCAGGACCCTCAGGCACTGAGAGAAGGTTGAAAAAGCTGCTCAAGGAGTAAGAAGCAAAACTCCAAATCCCTTGGAGCATCACTGGGCCCCACTGAGGGCAGGGAGTGCCAAGGGCTGCCCAGGGACTGGTGAGGCAGATCCTTGAGGCCAGGATTGCAGGGAGCCAAAGGCTGTGAGCAGGAACTGCAATGCTGAGCAAGGCCTGGGCTGGCTGGAGGAAGCAGAAAGGCCAAGCCCTGAGCCCAGGGCTGGCACAGCAGGGCCTGTCCCTCACAGGTGGCTCGGGGCTGTTTGTGGGGCAGTGGGATGGGAGGGGCAGCAAGGACAAATGTCATAAACCTGTAGGGTACTCCAGATCCTTATGGGATCCAAGGGCCCAGTGTGACACTGTGGGAAGTTGTGGAACCAAGGGGATCATTGTGGCACTGCTGGGCCCATGGAACCAAGGGGCCAGTGTGACACTGTGGGGCCTCATGGAAACCAGAGGCCACTGTGAGCCTGCAGGCTGAACACCCCAGAACATTTAAATGCTGGTGGTAACCAAAGGTTCCTTTACTTGAGTTTGGTGCACAGCAGAAAACACCAACCAGATATTCTCAACATGGACAGATGCAAAGAATATTCTTGGTAGAAAAGGACCCACAAGGATCAGCAAGTCAACTCTTAAGTGAATGCCCCACACAGGGACTGAACCCACAGCCTCGGTGATACCAGCACCTGCTCTAACCAACTGAGATAAGAGGTCAGAATGACACAAAACTTTACTGACAAAAGACAGGCAATCAAGGAACTTTGTCAAATAAAACATCCAATTCAACATAAAACTTTTATCATAGCATTTACTTCATTAAACCTTAAAACCTTTAACCTTTAAGATGTTAAATTACCCAAAAAAATTCTAGGTGGGTAGCATCAGAAGAAATAGAGAACAACAGAAAGATTGAAGATCTATAGAAATACACTCACACAGGTACCAGCTGCCAGGTTCCAGGTCACTCACAGAGGAACCCAGGACAAGGCAAGATCTGAGGTCAAGCATGGGCTGACCTCGTGCTCTGGCTTTTAACCCCCTGGGAGCCTCCATGGGCCTGCCAATTGGGTGGGACTTCCAGTTGCTTGTCCAATCAGAGTCAGAGTAGGCAGAAGCTGCTGGTATATGATTGATTGTCAGCTTGGCCAATTAGAACTGGGTTAGCACTGCCTGTTGTGCGATTGATTGACAGCTCAGCCAATCAGAACTGGGATAACCCCACCCCTGCTGTGTGATTGACAGCTCTGCCAGGCCGGGGCTGGGGGCGGGGCTCTGACCCACCACAAACCAAGGCCTGACCCGGCCCTGGCCCCTCATGGGCATTCCAAGCATCCCAGGGTGTCTCGGGACATCAATCTCATCCAGCCTCTGACAGCGACCACAGTGACACTGCGGAACCTCATGGAACCATGGGTCAGTTGTGACTCTGTGGTGTCTCCTGGAATCAAGGAGTACATGGTGAAAATTAGTGGCCCCAGGGAACCAAGGGTCCATGGTGACCTTGTGGAGCCCATAGTGTCACAGAAGAGCCATTGTGATCTAGCGAGGGTGCATGGAGCCGAGGGGCCATTGTGACACATCAGGGCTCTGTGGAACCGCAAAGCCACTGTGACACTGCAAGGCCTCATGGAAGCTCAGGGCCATTGTGACACTACAGAAGCTAAAGGGAACATTGTGACACTCCAGGGCCTCATGGAACCAAGGAGACCTTTGTGACACTGTGGGGTCCCACAAAACCAAGGGAACATGGAACAGGTCTGGCTGGCTGGGCCTGCTGGGTCTGGCTGACCTTGGCATGTCAAGGGCTGCTTCTCATCTGCCCCTGCAGCACTGGGGCTCTGGGCTCTCCTTCTAATGGGAGAGAACTGTCCTTCTCCTCCAAGAGCTCATGGCCAAAACTGGGATTCTCCTCCAAATTTCCTTCTATGCAAAGATTGTTCCCATATGAAATCTGCGGGGAGAGACAGATCTGGCTGCCTTGGCCACCTAGGGGGCCACCTCTCATCTGCCTTTGGAACACCGGGACCATGTGCTTTTCTTTCTCTTGGGGAAAAACCATCCATCTCCACCTGGTGCCCATGGCCAAAACTGGGAATCTGCCTCCAGAATTCCCTATATCGAAGGATAGCTCCAGACAAAAG
Organism: Acrocephalus arundinaceus; assembly: GCA_021534815.1. NCBI lineage: Eukaryota > Metazoa > Chordata > Aves > Passeriformes > Sylviidae > Acrocephalus > Acrocephalus arundinaceus. Next base: position 15,310 of record JAJEOU010000975.1, on the reverse strand, counting down.
CTGCCAGGACTGACAAGTCTGGCTGGCCTTGGCGTCCTGAGGGCTGGCACTCATGTGCCTTTGAAACACTGGGGCTCTGAGCTTTCCTTCCTAATGCAGAGAACTCTTCTTTCTTCTAGGCGCCCATGGCCAAAATTGAGATTCCACCTCCAAAATGCCCTGTGTCCAAGGATAGCCCCTAGGCCAAAGGTGGCAGGAGAGAAAGGTCTGGCTGGCTTGGCCTAAGGGTGGCCACCTCTCATCTTCTTCCAAAACACTTGGACTTCATGCTTTTCATTCCTATATGAAAATCCCATCCATCTTGACCTGGTGCCCATGGCCAAAATTGAGATTTCAGCTCCAAAACTCCGTACATCCAAAGATTGCTCCTAAGTGAAAGCTGCCAGACAGACAGGTCTGGCTGCCCTTGGCCTCTTGGGGGCTGCCTCTCAGCAGCTTTCCAAAGCAGGGCTCAGTTCTTTCCAGCCAATGGAAAAGAACGATCCTTCTTTTCAAGGACTCTGTGGTCAAAATTTAGATTCTTCCTCGGAATTCTATCTATCCAGGGATTCCTCCATGACAAAAGCTGCCAGGACAAACATGTGTTGCTGGCATGGCCTCCTACGAGCCAGCTCTCTCCTCTTCTGCCTTTGAAACACTTGGTTGGGCTCTGTGCTTCCCTTTCTATGGAAATGAACTTTCCTTCTTATCTACACAGAAATGGCCAGAATTGGGATTCCACCTTTGAAATTCTCTTTATCCAAGGGTTGCTTTCAGCCAAAATCTACCAGGAAAGAGAGGTCTGTCTGGCCTAGGCCTCTGATGACTGCCTTTCATCTGCTCCTGGAACACCGATGTTCTGTTCTTTCCTTCCTGTGGAAAAGAACCATCATTCTCCTCTGGGTGTCCATGTCTGAAATTGGGATTCCGCCTCAAAAATTCTCTATATCTAAGAGTTGCTCCCAGGCAAAATTTGCCACTACCATCAAGTCTGGCTGGCCTTGGCCTCTGGTGTCTGCCCCTGCCACACTGGGGCTTTGGAGATCACTGTGACACGGTGGGGACCTCATGGAACCAAGAAGATCACTGTGGCACCACTGGACCCCATAAAACCAAGGGGCCACAGTGACACAGAGGGGCTTCATGGAACCCAGAGACCCACAGAGGCTCTGTGGGGCCTTATGGAACCATGGAGACCATTCAGACCCTTCAGGGCCTCGTGTAACCAAGGGGACATTATGACACCTCAGGGCCTCAGGGAAGCAAGGGACCATTGGGACATTGTGGGGCCCCATGGAACCAAGGGAACATGGAACAGGTCTGGCTGGCTTGGCCTCCCAGGGGCCACCTGACAGGTCTGGGTGATCTTGGAATGTCAAGGGCTGCCTCTCATCAGCTCCTGAAGCACTCAGGCACCATGTTTTCCTTCCTATGGAAAAAGACTGTCCCTCTTTTCAGGTGCCCATTTCCAAAATTCGTACTCTCCCTAAAAAATTTCCTATATTCAAGGATAACTCACAGGAAAAATACCTGCCAGCTCTGGCTGGCCTTGTCTTCTGGTGGTCACGTCACATCTGCCCCTGTAACACTGAGGCTGTGTTCCTTCCTTCCTATAGAAAGGAACTGGCCTTCTTGTCCTGGGACTATGGCCAAAATTAGAATTTGGTCTCCCAAATTCCCATACTTAGAATTTGGCCTTCTAAAATTGCTCCCAAACAAAAGCAGCCAGGACAGATTGGTCAGGCTGGCCCTGTCCTCTGGTCACTTTCTTAGATTATGAGCAGAATGTTTTCATTTGAAAACAGCTTGGGAGAGGACCGAGAGATCTCCCAAGGTGGGGTTTTGAGGCTCCAGGCACATGACCACTCCATAGGGACAAAGGAGCTCTGTGCTTCGTGGGGTGGAGACTGAGGACAGTGGAGGAGAGCCCTGAGATTGTTTAGAGAGCAGTTCCAGAGATGGTGGATCCTTTTCACATAGTGGAAAACAGCCAGAGGAAAAAAGATCTAATACCAAGTGCAGCTTGGAAGGTCCAGACAGGAAACCAGGTAAAATGAATTTCCCTCCCAAGGGCAGGGCTGTGGTGCAGCACATCCACCAGAAGGAGTCTGGAGCAGCCCAAGGCTTTGTGTGCCCAGGCAGAGGCAGGCAGGACGCAGAGCTGTTGCAAAGGAAGGGGCCAGCCAGGTGGGGCAGCCGGGGGATGACGACAGCCTGCAGGGACAGAGGCACAGGGCAAAGCCCTGACCTTGTGACCCTCCAGAGCTGCTCCTGCTCCAGGCCCAGGGCTGGGGCAGGCAGAAAGCTGTGCCCATTCCTGTTCATTCCTGCTCTGATATAGATGGATCCTCAGTCCCTTGGAGGTTTCGAATGAATTTTACTACTGCAGAGGGCTCTTCTTTCTTGAGCTCTTCCGTTCTGGAATTTAGTGACAAAGTCTCATAAACATTTGTTCAAAAGACCCGAACAAGAAAACCCCTGAAAATAATTTAGATTCTTAATTCTTCTGTGGTTAATTAGACAGGCTTCAGAAGTGCATTCGAAGTGATTATACTGTATTGAAAACAATACAGAGAGAAATGTTTTATCCTGTAAAAAATCTTTTCCTGTTAATAGATTGCTATCAGCAATGTCCACTTGATAGGTGACCCCCAGCACCTGCTAATGCAGTCTGAACAGAAAAGAAAAAAAGACTCTTCATTGCTGACAATCAGTCAGACTTTGTCCCAACTCCCTCCCCACCTTTTCCCTCATCCAACCCCTGGCACTCCCATGGATCAGGAACAGTGCGGCCAGCAGGAGCAGGGCAGTGATTCTTCCCCTGGGCTTGGCACTGTTTGGGCAGCACCTCGAGCGCTGTGTCCAGTTCTGGGCCCCTCAAATTTAGGAAAGACATGGAGGGGCTGGAGCGTGTGCAGAGAAGGGCAACAAAGCTGGTGAGGGGTGTGGAACACAAGTACTGTGAGGAGTGGCTGAGGGAGCTGCGGTTGTTTATCCTGGAGGAGGCTCAGAGGATACAAGGCAGTGTCAGGGCACAGGTTTGACTTGATAATGTCCACAGTCTTTTCCACCCTTGCTGATTCTGTGATTCTTTTAAACCACCCTTGCAGCAGTTGCAGGATGAGCCCTGGGCATCCTCTTCCCAAGGTCCAGCAGCCCAGGTCCCTCAGCTTCTCCTCACAGCCCCCAAGCCCATCCTTTCAGTCCTGCAGAGCCTCTGCAGCTCCTCCTCATTACCCAAAACAGGGAGCCCCACAGCCAGACACACCAGCCCAGATGGGCCCCCCTGGCCTGGGGTGCCTCTGGCAAGGGAGCAGCACGAGGCACTGCAGGAGCCTGCAGACAATTCCTGCGTCCCCAGCACTATGTCCGGCACCGAGAGCACTCAGGCCCTACAGCAACACCAGGGCCAGCAGGGCAGCGGGGCAGGGCCACGGCAGCAGCACTGGCAACACCAAGGGCTGCTGCTGCTGCTGCTGGGCACAGCTGCTGTGCCAGCACTGATCTGCCCCCAGCTCTGCACACAGACATTGCTGCTGCAGCTGCAGAGAAGGGAACCAAAGGGGGATCTCTGCAGAAAACTTGGCTGCGGCATTCTGTAGTTCCTGTAAATCCACCAGGAGTGCAGCCCCTCATTGAAACACTCTGTGGCCACAGGGAAGTTGGAGAGAAACAAAACCAGAAATGGCACAAACAGTGACATTTATTTGTGGATAAGCTAAAAAATATACAACACAGGGAAAAAAACAGCATCCATACCATCAAGAAAAAAAAAGATGACTTTTATTACAAGTGATTTGCATACATTGGTCAGCAGTTTTATGTTTCTAAAATCATCCAGTCATCAATCTCCACACTGCAGCCTTGAGCTCCTGGTTCCTCAGGCTGTAGATGAGGGGGTTCAGGGCTGGAGGAACCACCGAGTACAGAACTGACAGGGCCAGATCCAGGGATGGGGAGGAGATGGAGGGGGGCTTCAGGTAGGAAAATGTGGCAGTGACTATGAACAGAGAGACCACGGCCAGGTGAGGGAGGCAGGTGGAAAAGGCTTTGTGCTGTCCCTGCTCAGAGGGGATCCTCAGCACAGCCCTGAAGATCTGCACATAGGAAAAAACTATGAACACAAAACAACACAATGATAAACAGGCACTAACTGCAATGAGCCCAACTTCCCTGAGGTGTGAGCATGAGCAGGAGAGCTTGAGGATCTGGGGGATTTCACAGAAGAACTGGCCTAGGACATTTCCATGGCAAAGGGGCAGGGAAAATGTATTGGCTGTGTGCAGCAGTGAATAGAGAAAGGCACTGGCCCAGGCACCTGCTGCCATGTGGGCACAAGCTCTGCTGCCCAGGAGGGTCCCGTAGTGCAGGGGTTTGCAGATGGACACGTAGCGGTCGTAGCACATCACGGTCAGTAGGGAAAATTCTGCTGAGATGAAAAAGACAAAAAAAATAGTTGGATTGCACATCCTTCATAGGAGATGTTTCTGGTGTCCCAGAGGGAATTGTGCATGGCTTTGGGGACAGTGGTGCAGATGGAGCCCAGGTCGGTGAGGGCCAGGTTGAGCAGGAAGAAGAACATGGGGCTGTGCAGGAGGTGGCCGCAGGCTACGGCGCTGATGATGAGGCCGTTGCCCAGGAGGGCAGCCAGGGAGATGCCCAGGAAGAGGCAGAAGTGCAGGAGTTGCAGCTGCCGCGTGTCTGCCGATGGCAGCAGGAGGAAGTGGCTGATGGAGCTGCTGTTGGACATTTGCTGTCTCTGGGCATTGGGTACTGCCCAATGGAGAAAAAGACAGTGAAGGTTTAGAGGAGATGCCTGTAAATAAAATCAAAGCCATTTCCCATACACCCTCCCCTTTTGTCTTTAAGGGTTCTGCAGTTTTCTCGAAAGTCTCCCCCAATGTCCGTCATGATACTCTTTGTTACAAAACCCTCAGCATTTCTGCTGACCCCAGGGTAGAACAGGGCAAGTCCTTTGACGCGAACTGATGAGTGGAGAGTGAGGGGACACGGTCTGTCATTCTGACCTGGTCAGAGTTTCTCTGGGCTTTAGCCTGTCTCAGGTGGAGGCTGATCAGCTTCCCATGTTCCCCCTAAAAATCACCAGGTATTGCTGAGAGCAGATGGATCCACCACAGCCCAGCTCCACATTTCTATCCAAGGACTCACATTGCTCATTTCACCACCCCAACAGCATTTTCACTGTCACCACACCTCTGCCTTTCCCCATGGGTCTTTTAGATAACACAAAGATGCTGCAGGACAGGTTTGCATCCTAGATTGAAGCTCCCAGCTTGCACTGAAATCTCAGGGACACTCCCAAGTGTCTTTAGGATTGCATTGGACTAAGGGAGATGCAGCTCCTGCCCTGGCTGCACTGACAGCATTGCCCACAGCCGGGCACTGGGGACAGCGTCACCCTGAGCCAGCTGTGCCCCCTGCCAGAGCCCCCCAGTGCCGGGCAGCTGCTCCCAGCCCTGTGCTCTGCAGAGGGAACTGGGCCCGGGGCTGCACAGCTGCCCCACGGCTCTGCTGCAGCTCTGCCTGCACAGGAGGGGCTGCACGCCTTGGAGCCCCGGCCCTGAGGGCAGAGGCTTGGCTGGGGGACAGGAGGGAGGGGGCTTGTTCAGAGGGAGGGGCTGCACTGCAGGGGCTCCTATGGAGATCTCTGAACTCTCCCTGTCACAACATTTCTGGCTTTTGTTTTCTCTCACTGCCTCATCTTCTCTCTGCTTCCTGCAGATTTTCCTCCTGCAGGTGTTTCCCTGTGCCTGAGCTCTCCCTGCCAGCACTCCCAGAGCCCAAATCTCTGTGCACTCTCCGTGGGCCTACAGAACCCTGCCTGTTTGCAGGGAACTGGCTGGGGGCAGGTTCTGTTTGCAGCCAGGAGAAAGGACAGCTCAGACTAAGCCTGATGACAGAGAGTTCAAATGTCCCAGGGACTTGTAAAAATTAAGGATACCTTTATAATTTTTTCCTCCTCTCCCCGATTGTCTAATGTTAGGAAATGAAAACATAGTCTCAGCAAAGGTCCTAATTTTAAAAGAAATTTTTTTCTTGGAAATATTTTGGGAGTGGTCAGAAGCTCAGTGTGTCAGAGCTTCACAAACATTTCTTCTCCCCTGCACCAGAAATACTCAGAGAATGTACTCACACAGTCTGTAGGCATTGGGATGTTGCAGCTTGAGGAGATCCCTGCAGGAGCTGCAGCTGCATTGTCCTGCAGCCAGAGGTTCCTGTGCCAAGGGCTGGCAGTGATTCTCCCCCAGTCCCTTCTCAGCACCTTCCCAGCCCTGAGTGATTGAAGCTCTCTGTGCCTGTGTGCTGTGCCCGGGGTGGCTGCAGGCAGTGCCTCAGCCCTGCTGGGCTTTGCACAGGAGCTGCTCATCAACAGAAATGTGTTTTTAAGCTCTTCTTGCTTGCCAGGATCTCCCTCTGGATGATGAGCTCAGCCCAGCTCATCAGCACAGCCCAGCTCACAGCACAAGGACTTTAATGACCCTCTCAGGGCTTTTGTGCTGTTTGCGTCAGACTCAGTCCCTCAGAGTGTGATCGAAAACTTGTCCACAACTCAAATTTAGATTCAACATCCAAAATTTCTGGAAGTTTTAATGGGTCCCACTGAGGAACACGACACAGAAAGTGTCCCCAGGCCCCAGGCAGAGCAGAGAACTGCAGGCAGTGATGACAGGTGGGGACAAAGAGAAGCCAAGTCTTGGTGCCCTGGGCCACAGCAGCCTCTGTGCCACCAAGGACACTGAGGAGACACCTTGTCCTGAGGCCCTGGGGCCTCCTGGCACAGCCCCAGCAAGGCTGGGCACTGTCAGCCCCTTGTGCTGCCCTCAGCATCCCCCTGCCATGCCAGTGGCCTCCAGGATGTGCTGGAAGGAGTCCCTGGGGAAGGGGCCTTGGTCAGCAATGGCCCTGGGGGGCTCCTTCATGCTGCCAGGGACTGCAGGGTTTTCCAAGGACTTTGGGTTTGGCTTTTGCCTTGGAGTCTCTGAGAGGTTTGTGCAATCCTGGCCTTCAATTCTCTGCTTTAATGAGTCTCTTGAGAGGCTTTGTCAGTAACAACACTCAGTGGGGCTCATTAAGGCTTCAAGGTACTTCAGTTATTTTAGGATACTTGGTGTTTCTTTTTCTAACTGACTCTAGGAAAAAATTGAGCAATCATTTCCCCAACTATGTACTTTATCAGGTCCCATGGGATTCTTGGTCAGTAAGAACACTCAGTAGGGATCATTCATACTTCTGAGTACTCAGGGGTAATTTAAGTATTTCTTTTTTGTAACTGAGTCTCGATTAAGGTTTTGTGCAATTTTGGCCTCCAATTCTCTCCTCCAAGGACTCCATGAGGAGCCTGTGTTGGGGATGGACATCAGTGGGACCCATTATTGCTTTGAGACACTTTTGGGTTTTCTTCTGACTTTGACTCCTGCAAAGGCTTGTGCAATCTCCTCTCAGGCCCTGATGTTCCAAGGCTCAGCACCAAATGCACCACAGAGCTCATTGGGATAAAGCAAGTGCTGACAAACCATGGCTGTGCCTTTATTTCCCTCTGGAGTGGTGCAGTTCATTAGGAAGTCTTTTTTCCTAGAGTTGTGGAGAAATATTCCTAAAAGCTTTAAATAAATCCACATTGCTTTTTTCAATGGTGTATTTTTCTTCTTAGAGCAGAGGTTATTGCAGCATTTTGTGATTTATATTGATCGTGGGTCTCGCCTCAGGAGGTCTGGCCTGCTCAGAGAAGCTGTGCCTTGAGGTCTGACCCAGTGTGGACAACCTTGCTCCACATTCCCCAACCCCATCCTGTCTGTCCTCACTCACCTGGGACCTGCTTTGCCTGGAGAACTGGCTGCACTCAGGCAAAGAAGGGTTTTCTCTCTTTTTTAAGCAATCTAAAACTCCAAAGTTTCAGACAATCTCAAATGTTTTCCAAGCCCAAGGTGCCACCAAGGAGGTTCCCCTTCACCAAGGCAGAACCATGCAAGGAATGTTTGAGATACACAGGAAGTTCTGCAATAAACACAAATCCAGAGTTGGCTGAAGGCAGAATTAGACCAACTGCTGAAGGACAGACAAGCTTTGAACTCCTTGCAGCTCAAAGTTCCAGCTGGGTTGTTGGGAGGTGTGTGAGTGAGGCAAGAGTGAGGGCAAGGGAACTGCAGAGATCCCTGGAAGTGCTTCTGTGCAGCCAGGCTGTGGGGAAGGGCACTGCAGGCCTGGCCTGGGCCAGGAGTGAGGGTGGATCATCATCCCAAGCTGCCCTGGGCCCTTGCAAGGGGCTGTGGCCATGGACACTGCACTGAGCCCACTGCTGGCTTTGGGTGCCACAGCAGCCCTGATCAGTTCAAGTTTCCTTGGAAAGCTGCCCCAGGAGCCATTTCTGCAGCCAGGTTCCGTGGCCACTTGCAGGCAGAGCTGTTGCTGCCCTGGGCTGCCATGGCAACCCTGAGGACAAAGCGGTGCCGAGGCTGTTCCAGGTACAATTACACTGACACTCGATGGTGTCCTTAGGTGCCAGAACTGGTTCCAGCCGCACCCAGTCTCCTCCTTTAGATGGAATTTTAGATGGCTCCCTGGAGGGGTTTGATATTCCATGGTGGCTGCTTGGTGTCATTTCTCCACCTCATGACTCAGCAGGAGTTTCTCCAATGAAGAAATCAAGCATTTGCCTGAAACTCCCACTCTGCCCATGGCAGGAACCCCTGGGAGTGTCTGGGACATCCCGGCTCTTTGGCAGCCTGGGAACTCCTGGGATGTCAGCGTGGAGCCCGTGAGTGCCTGTGACAGATGGGTGCCTTTGCAGCCCAAGGTGCCCTGGGATGTCCCCATGGAATGGCTGTGACTGCCTCTGAGCACAGGGCTCTTTAGCATCCCCAGAAACCCCTGGGAGGTCTCCAGGATCCTCGAGTCCAACTCCTGGCCCTGCACAGGACACCCCAACAATGCCAGCCTGGGCCTGGCAGCGCTGTCCAAACGCTGCTGGAGCTCCCAGAGCCCTGGAGCTGGGACCCTTCCCTGGGAGCCTGGTCAGTGCCCCAGCAGCCTCTGGGGGAAAAACCTTTTCCTCACATCCAACCCCAACCTGCCCCAACTCAGCTCCAGCCCTTCCCTCCACTCCTGTCCCTGGGCACCAGAGGGAAGAGGTTCCCACAGCCCCAGCCAGGGACGCGCTCCCAAGGCTCTTCCAGGGCAGCCAGGGCTGGCACCAGCTGGGATGCTCGGTTTCCATGGCCTGGGGTTTGGGAATGGGATTCCCCAATTTTGTGCTCCCACTAAAACCGTGCCACTGCTCGCTGCCCTCCAGGCTCCCATTGAAAGTACAAAAGACAAAAATCTCAGGCTGGGATAAGAACAATTTACTGGGAACAGAAACAAGGAACAAAAAGGAACAGAAACAATATTGATAACAAACAGGATAAAACTAACAATATAAAGGGAAAACTACAAAAACATCAACTGGCTCATCCCATCCTGCCTGGAAAGGACACCCTTCATCTTGGGGGAGAGATAGAGTCCCTTTCCTAGCCCTGGTAATGACCTGAGATGGGATCAAATACAATGATGGGGCCATGGCTAGATGCTCACACTTTTAAATCCCATCTCACATCATTGCCAGGGGCAGAAAAACTGACAGGTGTCCTCCCATAATGAATCACAGGGAACTGTGGGTCAGTAGGGCTCTTCTCAGTGTGCATCTTCTGATGGGGGATGAGGTTGGAGATGCACATGAAGCCCTTCCCAGAGTCTGGGCACTCTCAGGGCTTCCCTTACTGGTGACTCCGTTGGTGTCTGGTCAAGGCAGAGCTGTGGGTGAAGCTCTTCCCACACTGGGGACAGTCGTAGGGCCTCTCCCCAGTGTGGATGCGCCGGTGGGTGATGAGGTGGGAGTTGTGCTTGAAGCCCTTCCCACAGTCAGGGCAGCAGAAGGGCCTCTCCTCAGTGTGAATGCGCTGGTGAACGAGGAGATTGGAGCTGGTCTGAAACCTCTTCCCACACTGGGGACATCCATAGGGCCTCTCTCCAGTGTGGATCATTTTATGGATGATCAGCTGGGATCTCTGGTTGAAGCCCTTCCTGCATTCCCCGCATTTGTACGGCCTTTCCTCAGCGTGGATGTTCTGGTGGTGGATCAAGGTGGAGCGCTGGCTGAAGCTCTTCCCACATTCCCCACACTCATAGGGCCTCTCCCCAGTGTGGGTCCTGAGGTGGACAATCAGGCTGGTTCTGTCTCTGCAGCCCTGCCCACATTCCCCACACACGTAGGGCCATTTCCCTGTGTGGATCCTCTTGTGGCGGGTCAGGTTTAAGTTGCTGCTGAAGCTCTTCCCACACTCCAAGCACTCATAGGACTGCTCCCTGTCATGAAGCTGCTCATGGGCCACCAGGTCTGAGCTCTGCCTTGATCTCCGGCCACGTTCCTGGCACAGGGCAGGTATTTCCACCTCTGAGCACCCTGGCATGGGTTTGGAGCCCCTCGTCCTGTGGGATCTCTGGGGCTTTTCCTCTCCATTGGATTCCTGTGCCAGGGAGCCACTCAAAATGTCGTCTTCCATGAGGTTCTGCTCTGGGGATTTTTCCTCCCTGGTCTCCATCCTCAGCTCCTTTTCTGGGGGAGAAAGAACAAGGAGAGGATGGAATTTTGTCTGTGCAAGAGGGAAGGGGAAGGAGATCCCCCCAGTGAATCCTTGGCAGGATGGCGTCAGCAGTGGGGTTGTCCTGCAGCTGGGGGCCATGCTGGGCTGGGAGATGGGGAAAAGGGGCAGTGACTTCCTCCTCACCTGCCTGGCTGTCCCAGGGCATCTTCCTCTTCCTCACAGCTTCTACCTCCATCTGGCCAAGGTTTGGGAATGGGAAATCCTGGTTTGGGGAAAAACAACAGATGAGCACCTTGAGTTTGAAGGTTTGCCTGACCAAGTCCATCTCTAAAAGTCACCTGGAATCTGGGGTTCATATAAACCTCCCAAACACCAAAATTCTGCCCTGAAAATGCCTCCAAGGAATTCCCCATCCCTGGTCTCTCCCCTTTGGTGTTCAGGGGTCCCCTCTGTCCCAGCTGCTGGGGGTTACGCTTGCATTGAGAGCCACCCATCTACTCAGTCCCTGCCCTCCCCAGGCTGCTGGGAGTCCCAGGAATACAAAAAGTTCCCCTCTTATCCATCTCCCCACTTAGGGATGCTGGGGGATTTTCGTGTCCCTGAGGTCCCTTCATTCCTTATTCTCTGCTTTGGGGTGCAGGGAGTCCAAGGATTCCCCCCTGTCCATCTCCAGGCTGTTGAGGCTCCCACAAATCACGGTGCTCCCCCCTCTCTAGGCCCCCCACTTTGGGGTCCTGGGGCACACAGGGCTCTGCTCCTCCAGGTTGCCTCTACTGGCAGCTGCCAGCGGGACCCCCATTGTCCCCCCAAGGGGCATTTTCCTCTCAACTTTGCAGTTCTTCATTCTCCAACAATCCCCCCCCCCAAAGAAAACCCCAACTCAGGGACCCCCCAAGATATCTGGGTCAAGCTCCCTGTCTTTGTTTGGAAAGACAGGTTTCTGCTAAGGAAGGCAGGAGCCTCCCTTGAAATGGAAAACATAAACCTCCTCCTATAATTTTGAAATAAGTGGGCTCTCATGCAAATTTATGGGAATAACAGTTCTTTAGAAAGAAAATTTACCTAAAAAGGCAGTAGAAAAAAAAAAAAATGCTGACAGAGTCAGAATACAACCCGTCACCTGGTTTGGCAGGGTGTTGGTAGCAGTCCAGTCAAATGGTGGCTGCAGTCCTCCTGGAGTCACAGATGTGGTTTTGTTGAAGCAATGATCCTGTAGAAGGCTGCAGTTTTCCTCTGAAGCTCCAGTGCTGGTGTAGATGGGTCTGGTGTTCCTCTGGGAATCCAGTGGAAACAGGCTGCTTCTGGTGTGCTAAATCTCAGGTTATATCCAGGCAGGAATGCTTGGCTCCTCCCCCTGGGTGGAGCATCTCACAATGGGATGATGGAATTTGATCAGTGATGCAGTGAGACTCAATGGCCCATTAAGAGAAGATATCTCCCTGGAGGGAGTGTGGGTGGTGGAAGAGATAAAGAACACTGCCGCACCTGGTTTGAACAGCTGGCCCATTAACAGAAGATATCCCCCCAGAGTTATGAGAAATGGGTCATGGAACAGTTCTTACTTGGGATCTCCTGTTGGTTTTGTGTTCAAACTGGCACACTGGGGAGAAGTGGGACCATGCTGGGAACTGCTGTGAGCAGGTTGGAGTGACTGGTCTACACTGTGAGAAACTGGGCATGACTGGGACCGTGCTGGGAGAGACTGGCATCATACTGGGGGTGACTGGGATTAGACATGGGGAAACTGGGAGCAAGTGGATGAAAGTGGGAGCAACCTCGACCATGCTGGGGGCAAACTGCATTATAATGGGGAAGGACTGGCAGAGACTGGGCTCATAATGGGAATGCCGAGGAAACTGGAACCACATGGGGGGGGGCAACTGGGCTGATACTGGGAGCAGCCACTTCTGTCACTGGGACCCCCAAACCCTTTTCCTGGCCACCCCACCTCTCCCAGGCCCACTATTTTCTTTGACCCTGGGAGCCCTGGACTCCTACTCCTGCCTTTCCCAGAACCCAGCCCCTCCTTCCCTCATCACTGAGGACACTTGGGTCCCCTATTCCCAGCCATCCTTGGTTTTTCCACCTTTTGATGGGAATGGAGACACCTGGAACCTTGGAGCACCTTTTCCTGACTAAATGGAGCCTTTTAACCCCACCTATCCCACATCTACCCACCCCTACCATCCCCTTTTCTTAATCCTGGAACCCCCAAACCCCCTTGCCTGCTCTCCCAGCTCTCCCTGTTCCCCCTTTCCTTCACCCGTGACCCCCCAGACCCCAAATCTCCGTGTCCCCCCAGTTCTCCTCTCCCTGCGGTCCCTGCCTGTGGTGCTGTCGGAGCCCGGCCCGGGGTTCCCCCAGTTCCTGTCCATGGGGTCCCTGGATGGGATCCCCTTCCAGCGCCGCCACAGCCAGCGGGGCCGGGCGGAGCCGCAGCCGCCGGGGATGGCGGCCGGAGCCGAGCCGGGATATTGGGATGGCCGGAGCCGGCACAAGGAGCGCCACCGGCACGGGGCCAGCAGGGAGCTGCAGATGCTGCAGGAGCGGCACAGCCAGAGCGGGGCTCAGGGCGGGGAGCCGGGGCTGGGGGATCTGTGGGGCTGCCATGGCACCTGTGGGACTGCAGTGGGGATCCGTGGGGCTGGGCTGGGATCTGGGGCGCTGGGATGTGCATCCATGCAGATCCAAGGGGCTGGGATGAGGCTCTGTGGGTCTGCATCAGACTCTGGGGCTCTGTGGGGCTGGAATGGGGCTCTGTGGGGCTGGGACACAATTCCGTGGGTCTCCTTGGGTCCAATCCCTCCCCAGGTCTCCACACCTGCAGGAGGTTTCTGGCTGTGACCTCCTGTCCCATGGGAGCATCTGTGGATCCGATCAGCTCGACTCCAACAGGCGGGAATTCCTCTCCTTCCAGCTGGGATCGGGGGGATTCCTGGTGGCCAACAGCCCTGCCCAGGTTACCAAGAGGTGCTGGGAACAGGAAGAGATGGAGGCTGAGGAATTCATAAATCCCTTGGGGCACACCTGCCTGGAATGTTTCTGGAAATATGTCAGATATGGGTGGGAAGTGCTGGAGAGTAAAGGTGGGGAGGGTAGAATTTCCTTGGGAATGTGGGATTTGGAAATGTGGGATTTGGGAGGGCAAAATTTGGGAACATGGGAATTCCCATGGGAATGGGACAGCAAGAGGGTCCATCTATGGAGGTCCCATGGGAATTCCCATGTTCCCAAATTTTGCCCTCCCAAATACCACATTTCCAAATCCCCAATTCCCATGGGAATTCTGTAGCTGGATCTCACTGCCATCCCATTCCCCGGGGATTCCATGGGCAGATCTCACCCCCATCCCACTGCAATGGAAGCTCCAATCCAGTTCCCCCCCAAACCCATCCTGGGGGTTGCCCTGTGCTTTGCCCTCCCCACCCCCCACAAGAATCCTGAGTGCTCCCCATGACCCACGCAGGCCCCCTAAATTCTTCCTGGGTACCCCCTCACACCCACAGGGATTGTTGGGAGTCCCCCCGTGTCACCTCCCCCAGGACTTTGGGGTTTCCCCTGACCTGTCCGTGCCCCTCCCCCAATTCTGCCCCCCTGTGATGGTGGGGGTGGGGGCCGCAGTGCTGGTGCCCCCTGCCTGCAGCAGATGCAGCAGTGAGGGGAGTTCAGGGGGTCCCTGAGCATTTGGGATCCCCTGGGATTTGGGGTGACCCCTCAGGCCCCCAGGAATTCCCTGAACACGCTGACACTGCCCGGTGCACAGTGAGAAGGGTCAGACCTGGAACGGGGTCCCCAGTTCTGTCACCGGTGTGGCCCAGGTACCCCAAAACCTCCCGGGAACCCCCAAACCCCCCAAGACACCCAAACCTTCCTGGGATAAAAAAACATCTCTGGACCCTCCAAAACATCTCCAAGACTGAAAAAACCCCATACAGAATCCTCAAAGCCTCTCAGGACATCAAAATTCCCACAGAACTTCCCAACAGCCCCAGGCCCCTTGAGAAGGTTCATACCTGGATAGGGTCCCCATTTCCATCACCAGAGGGACCCATAAACAGCCTTGGGTTTTTGGGTACCTACTGGTGATAGAAATGGGAGCTAATGGGGGTTCCTAATCCCTCACTTTAGGACCCTGAAAAACCCCCTTGGGAACCTCCAAAAACACCGTGACCCCCAAAACTCCTGGGATCTGCAAAATCCTCTCCAGGAAACCCTTCATGCATGTTGCACCAGCACGGGGTCCACATCACCATCATCAGCATCACCAGGTACCCTGAACCCTTCTGGGACCTACAAACCCTCTTGGCACCCCCAACCTTCTGGGACCCCAACCCTTGCAAGACCCCAAACCCACGGGACCCCAAACACCCCCAGGGCTCTGTACTGGAATCAAACGGGAGTGTTGGCTCTTTAAGGGCAGTTATAGCAGGACCCAACAAGAGCGGGGCTCTTAAAGCAGCTGTCTTGGTTTTGAAAGACAGTTGTCTGCCAGGGAGAGCTGGAGCTTCCCTTGGAATGGAGAATGTCACCCCCTCCCTCCAAATTTTATAATTTTGCAATTAGGGGCTTTCAGGCAAAGATATGGGAATAGGAGTAACAATTCTTTAATAGAATAAAACAACAACAACAACAACAAAAACCAAAATACAAATGCAGCAGTACAAAGACAAGCAAGAAGCAAAGCAGAAATCCTGGAAAAAAATCCTGACAGAGTCAGGGATAGACCTGAC
>JAJEOU010001481.1:0-28603 GCA_021534815.1 Acrocephalus arundinaceus | reverse complement strand
ATGAGCAGAGCTGAGCTCATGGCAAACAGTGCAATCTTGGCAAGCAAGAAGAGCTTAAAATCACATTTCTCTGGATGATCAGCTCTTGAGCACAGCCCAGTAGGGCTGGGGCACTGCCTGCAGCCACCCCAGGCACAGCACACAGGCACAGAGAGCTTCAATCACTCAGGACGGGGAAGGTGCTGAGAAGGGACTGGGGGAGAATCACTGCCAGCCCTTGGCACAGGAACCTCTGGCTGCAGGACAATGCAGCTGCAGCTCCTGCAGGGATCTCCTCAAGCTGCAACATCCCAATGCCTACAGACTCTGTGAGTACAACTCTCTGAGTATTTCTGGTGCAGGGGAGGTGAAATGCTCATGAAGCTCTGACACAATGAGCTTCTGCCTGCTCTAAAGATATTTTCAAGACAAGGAATTATTTTAAAATGAGGACATTTCTTAAGACTATTCTTAAGACTATTTCTTAAGACTATTATTATTATCTAATTTCTATTATCTGAATATTATCTATTATTTCCTAGTATTTGACAATAGGAGAGAGGGAGAACAAATGATAAAGTTATCCCTAATTTTCACCAGTCCCTGGGACATCTCAGGTCTCAGTGATCAGGCTTAGTCTGAGCTGTCCTTTCTCCAAGCTGCAAACAGAACCTGCCCCCAGCCAGTGCCCTGCAAACAGGCAGGGTTCTGTAGGGCCAAGGAGAGTGCACAGAGATTTGGGCTCTGGGAGTGCTGGCAGGGAGAGCTCAGGCACAGGGAAACACCTGCAGGAGGAAAATCTTCAGGAAACACAGAGAAGATGAGGCAATGAGAGAAAACAAAAGCCAGAAATGTTGTGGCAGGGAGAGTTCAGAGATCTCCATAGGAGCCCCCTGCAGTGCAGCCCCTCCCTCTGAACAAGCCCCCTCCCTCCTGTCCCCAGCCAAGCCTCTGCCCTCAGGCCGGGGCTCCAAGGCGTGCAGCCCCTCCTGTGCAGGCAGAGCTGCAGCAGAGCCGTGGGGCAGCTGTGCAGCCCCGGCCCAGTTCCCTCTGCAGAGCACAGGGCTGGGAGCAGCTGCCCGCACTGGGGGGCTCTGGCAGGGGGCACAGCTGGCTCAGGGTGACGCTGTCCCCAGTGCCCGGCTGTGGGCAATGCTGTCAGGGCAGGAGCTGCATCTCCCTTAGTCCAGTGCCATCCTAGGGGACACTTGGGCGTCTCGCTGAGATTTCAGTCCAAGCTGGGAGCTTCAATGCAGGATGCAAACCTGTCCTGCAGCATCTTTGTGTTATCTGAAAGACCCACGGGGAAAGGCAGAGGGGTTGTGATACTGAAAATGCTGTTGGGTTTGTGAAATGAGCAATGTGAGTCCTTGGCTACAATGGGCAGCTGGGCTGTGGTGGATCCATCTGCTCTGAGCAGTACCTGGTGATTTTTTAGGGGAAACATGGGAAGCTGATCACCCTCCACCTAAGAAAGGCTAAGGCCCAGAGAAACTGTGAACAGGTCAGAATGACAGACCGTGTCCCTTCACTCTCCTCTCATCACTTTGCATCATGAAACTTGCTCTGTTCTCCCTGGGGTAAACAAAAATTCTGAGGGATTGATAACCAAGAGTACTGGGAAACATACGTGTGGATCTTAAAAAGTAAACTGCAGAACTCTTAAACAAAAAAATCTGTCTCTGTTTCCTAGGGGAGGGTTTATGAGAAATTGCTTTGGTTTTGGTTTCAGGCATCTCCTCTAACTCTTCCCTGTCATTTTCTGCATGGCAGCACCCAATGCCAACAGACAGCAAATGTCCAACAGCAGCTCCATCAGCCACTTCCTCCTGCTGCCATTGGCAGACACGCGGCAGCTGCAGCTCCTGCACTTCTGCCTCTTCCTGGGCATCTCCCTGGCTGCCCTCCTGGGCAACGGCCTCATCATCAGCGCCGTAGCCTGCGGCCACCTCCTGCACAGCCCCATGTTCTTCTTCCTGCTCAACCTGGCCCTCACCGACCTGGGCTGCATCTGCACCACTGTCCCCAAAGCCATGCACAATTCCCTCTGGGACACAAGGAACATCTCCTACTCAGGATGTTCTGCACAGCTCTTTTTCTTCTTGTTCTTCATTGCAGCAGAGTTTTCCTTGCTGACCATCATGTGCTATGACCGCTACGTGTCCATCTGCAAACCCCTGCACTACGGGACCCTCCTGGGCAGCAGAGCTTGTGCCCACATGGCAGCAGCTGCCTGGGCCAGTGCCTTTCTCAATGCTCTCATGCACACGGCCAATACATTTTCCCTGCCCCTGTGCCATGGCAATGCCCTGGGCCAGTTCTTCTGTGAAATCCCACAGATCCTCAAACTCTCTTGCTCCAAATCCCACCTAAGAGAACTTGGTCTACTCTCTGTCACTGCCAGTTTATCATTTGGCTGTTTTGTGTTCATTGTTTTCTCCTATGTGCAGATTTTCAGGACTGTGCTGAGGATCCCCTCTGAGCAGGGACGGCACAAAGCCTTTTCCACCTGCCTCCCTCACCTGGCTGTGGTCTCCCTGTTTCTTAGCACTATCATGTTTGCACACTTGAAGCCCCCCTCCATCTCCTCCCCATCCCTGGATCTGGCCCTTTCAGTTCTGTACTCGGTGGTGCCTCCAGCCCTGAACCCCCTCATCTACAGCCTGAGGAACCAGGAGCTCAAGGCTGCAGTGTGGAGACTGATCACTGGATGGTTTAAGGAACATTAAACTGTTTGCCAACTTCTGCAAATCACTTGTAATAAAAGTCATCTGCTATACTTCTTGGGGTTTTTTTTTTTTGAAAGTTCTTTTTCTTTGTTTTACTTTTTTCAATCTTGTCCACAAAGAAATTACACTGTTTATGTCATTTCACATTTTGTTTCTCTCCACCTCCCCTGTGGCCACAGACTGTGTCAATGAGGGGCTGAACACTAGGTGGTGTTGAACAAACTCAAGGATCTCCCAGCCTATTTTTCTGCAGAGATGCCCCTTTGGTTCCCTTCTCTGCAGCTGCAGCAGCAATGTCTGTGTGCAGAGCTGGGGGCAGATCAGTGCTGGCACAGCAGCTGTGCCCAGCAGCAGCAGCAGCAGCCCTTGGTGTTGCCAGTGCTGCTGCCGTGGCCCTGCCCCGCTGCCCTGCTGGCCCTGGTGTTGCTGTAGGGCCTGAGTGCTCTCGGGGCCGGGCACAGTGCTGGGGGTGGCAGTGCCGGGGCTGCAGCAGGGACAGGCCATGGGCACTGCTGGGGCAGCGCTGATGCCTCAGGCCAGGGCCTGGGGGCTGCAGGCTCCTTGCCCAGGCTCTCTCCAGAACACTTTGCCCAGGCCAATGCTGAGCCCAGAAAAGCCACGGGAGCAGCCCCAGGCTGGCCGTGGGCAGGCTGGGGGCAAACAGCATGGCTGGGGCTCTGCAAGGTGCCTGGGGGAGACAAGGGGAAGGAGCAGCAGAGCAGGGGCTGATCCATCCCCACTGCGCTGGACACCCCAGGGCAGCGTCCCACAGCATCCTCATGCACCTGCCAACAACATCCCCCCTCTGCAGCCCTGGCCTCTCCCCCAGCTCACACAGGTGCCGCATCCTTGCAGGCACAGACACGGCAGCACTGCCTCAGGAGCCCCTGTTTGCACTGCCCAGAGCAGGCGTCAGCACCCCCATGGTGTTGGTGTGGGGAGATGAAGCTGAGGGAGCACAAATGCCATCAGACCCTGGGGCCAGGAAGGGCTGAGGGACAGCAGGGAAACCACTCAGGTTTGTGGTGGCCTCTGAAGTCACACAGAAAGTTTGTTCCCATCAGCTGGGAGTTTCCTGTGCCACTGCAGACGTTGTTGCTCAGAGCCAGGGCTGCCTGGCAGCCACCCCCAAAATTCCCTGACCATTTCCTTTGCTTTACCTTGGCCTTCTTTACTCTTCCCTTGTCCAGATTCCTTCCTATTACCCACCCCTGTTCCCTCCCCTGCAAACAGACCATCCCTGGTTGCCATTTCCTCTCTGGCCCCACTCCCCATTTCAGTTCCTGAGTTGACACCATGGGAACATCCCTTGGGGAACAGGATCATCCTCCAAGGTCTTCAGGAATTGTCTGCAGGCTCCTGCCGTGCCTCAGACTGCTCCCTTGCCAGAGGCACCACAGGCCAGGGGGCCCATCTGGGCTGGTGTGTCTGGCTGTGGGGCTCCCTGTTGTGGGCAAGGAGGAGGAGCTCAGAGGCTCTGCAGGACTGACAGGATGGGACTGGGGGCTGTGAGGAGAAGCTGAGGGACCTGAGCTGCTGGATCTTCTGAGGAGGCCCAGGGCTCATCCTGCAACTGCTGCACAGGTGATTTCATAGAATCACAGAATCAGCAAGGTTGGAAAAGACTTTGGAGTTGACCAAGTCCAACCTGTGCCCTGACACTGCCTTGTTTCTCCTGAGCCTCCTCTCCTCCAGGATAAACAACTCCAGCTCCCCCAGCCACTCCTCAAAGGACTTGTGTTCCAGACCACTCACCAGCCTAGCTGCCATTCTCTGGACACGCTCCAGCCCCTCCATGTCCTTCCTAAATTGGGGACCCAGAACTGGACACAGCACTCGACGTGCTGCCCAACCAGTGCTGAGCACAGGGAAAGAATCACTGCCCTGCTCCTGCTGGTCACCCCATTCCTGATCCAGTCCAGGAGCCATTGGCCATCTTGGCCAGCTGAGCACACTGATGGCTCATGTCCAGCCTGCTGTCCATCAATCCCTGCAGGTCCCTTTCTGCCTGGCTGCGGTCAAGCCACTCTGTCCCCAGCCTGGACTGCTGCAGGGGTTGTTGTGGCCAAAGTGCAGGACCCAGCACTTGGACTTGTTAAACCTCACATTGTTGGATTTGGGCCCCTGGATCCAGCTTGTCCAGGGCCCTTTGCAGAGCCCTCCTGCCCTCCAGCAGATCAACACTCCCAGCCAGCTTGGTGTCCCCATGGTCCCATGAAGCCTCCTAGTGTCACAATGTCCCTTGGGTTCCATGGGATCCCTTGGTGTCACAAGGTCTCTTGGATCCTTGGGTCCTGCAGTGTCACAATAGATCCATCAGCAACCTCCAAGGAGCAAAGTATCCATCATCATGACAGCAGCAATGAACAGAAATGGGCACAGCTTTCTGCCTGCCCCACCTTTAGGATGGGCCCTGGGCCTGCAGCAGGAGCAGCTCTGGAGGGCCCCAAGGACACGGCTGTTGTGCTGGCCTGGGCAGATGGGATGGCAGCAGGGGCTGCAGAGCTCTCAGCACCTCACAAAGTGGGGAGCAGGGCACACAGGGAGCCTCCTTTTCCCTTGGCCCAGCACCTTTCCCATGGCTGGGGCTGAGTCCTGTCTGAGCTGCAGCTGCTGCTGTGCCCTTGCCAGGGGCTGAGGCCGTGGGGCCCCTGCCCAGAGCAGCCTGGCCTGAGCAGAGCTGTGGGGCCAGAGGCGGCTGGGCTGTGCTGGGGAGAGGCCCTTGGTGCTGCCCAAGCTCAGGGCAGCTGGCAGAGCTTGGAGGGAGCTGGGCTGGGCTGAGAGAGCCTGGCAGAGAAAGCATCAGTGTCCATCTCAGCCTGGGTGAGCGTGCAGGGGCAGGACTCAGCCCAGGCCTTGTGGGGCAGGGCCAGCGCCTGGGGAAGGCATTGAAAACAGGCAAGGGGCCCAGAGAGGAGGCTGCTCTGTGCCCTTGGTGGCATGGCCAGAGCAGGGAGGGGGCCCAGGACATTTGTCAGTGCCAGCCTCTGTCCCCAGCCCTTGCCAGCCCTGGCTGCTCAGCCCAGGTTTGCGGGGCACTTTGGCTGTGGCCCAGCTCCATCCTCCTGCGGGGCTCAGGGCCTGTTGCCGGCCATGGCCAGCCCTGCACGGCCTCTCTGCTGGCCCAGAGCCCGGCAGAGCCCGGGGCAGGGCTGTCTGTGCAGGCCCACAGGTGGCCCGGGCTGTGCAGGAGCTGGCAGAGGCTGCCCAGCAGGGAGGCCATGGGGCACAGAGCCCCAAGGCTGCTGTGGGCACCACGGCACAGGGGCCCTTCCCAGCCGCAATGCTCCTGTCCTGCCCTGGGCCTGCACAGGGGCTGTGGCACCATGGCTGGGCCAGCGCCGCACAAAGGGGCCACGCAGTCGCTGCCGGGGCTGACAGCAAGGCCAGGCACACAAAAGGAATTGCTGGGCATTGCCTGCAATGCTGGGCAGGCCTGACTGTGCCAAAGGCACAGCTCAGCTGCCCTTGGTGGCTGCAGGAAAACTCCCAAGCCCCAAGAGCCTCCATGGCTGTGCTGGAGACCAAGGCTGCAGGAGGGAAAGGCAGGGCTGCTGTGGGATGGGGAGGGGATTGAATTCCAGCACACACCTCAGTTCTCTGATGATCCCAGCACCATGCTGGTCCCTGTTTCATACTGGAACAGAGCAGATGTTGATGGGACAGGAGCCCTGCGGGGCTGTCAGGGACCTGCAGCTTGCAAGGTGTCCTGCTCTACCTGAGCTCCTCTCTGAGAGTTACCAATCCGAAGCTCAGCACCCTAGGGCACAAGTGGCACTGATGTTTCATGGGCACACAACTGATTTCTGCCTGGAAAGGGGCAGAGCTTTTAATACCTTTTAGTTTCATAATATACAAGCACATTTTTCTTATCCGTGTCACTGGAGTACTTCTAAGAAGTGGCAAAGTTTTCCCATCAGGAACAGGGATTTCCTGGACCTATTGGATTGTTCTACTGATGGCAGGAGAAGAAATACTGGTCTTCCCTTCTGCCTTTGCCACCAACATTCAGTCTAATGTTTCATGTCCGTCTTCCTTCAGGTGTTTCCCAGGGTCCTGTTTAAATGGGCATGTCTAAGGACATCTCTTCATTTAGAGCAGCTGGATCTATGTCTTTGCTTTTGCTCCACGATTTCCTCTTGCTGCTGTTCTCTGGTCATTCCAATGTGTCTCCCTTGACTGGCTTCATGCTTTGACCTTCAGGGAGTTGCCCAGTCTTTCACAAGTTTAAATAACACCTTAGTCAGATTCTTAGTTGTATTTTTATCTATCACCTCTTCTTATGTCTTGCTCAAAAATTCTTCCTATATGGAAATCCCTTGTGGATGGTCAATGTGTCAGATATTTCTGGGATGTCACAAGGTGCTGATGGAAGTGTTTTGATATTTATTTTTATGTTTTCATGGTCACATTTTTTTGTGTTGGCTGAATCATTAACAGCTGATATGATAACAGACAAAGACCCTCTAACTAAATAAATTAGAAAGTGGTATGTTTATTCACTGGCGGGGTTCACAGGGTTGTCTCTTAAAGGTGTGACCTCACTGTGCAAGGTTCTTTGCCCTGTTTATTTCCCAAGATCTTACATACAATACATGTGCATAACTCCAGCAACTCCCTTCCCTGCTCTGTATTTAATGAGGCTTTTAGTCCTTCACATGTGCACAATTCTTCTCTTGAATTGGGTCAGTGGTCTCAAATTGCATCAGTGGTCTCAAAGGATAAAGGTAGGAACGTCTTCATCAGGTCTCTGTGACCCTCTGGCACAATCAAAGATCCCCTGCTTTGTGATTGATTGATATAAAGTCCAGGTGCTGGTCATTGTTCTACTGGTTTCAATCTGTTCTTATAACGGGTCACTTACTCCACTTCCTTCTATAAACGAGCTCATAATGGCAAACAATACAGCAATTAGCTCTGGCTTAAGCATCTAATAATTATTAACCTATCATTTGCTTATCCATCTTACACCCTGATCCTTATAAATTGCTTCTAACCCTTAGCTAAAATCTTAACTCTTTAAAATCATTATTCAATTCCCCTTAATGTTGGGGTGCCTCCTGAATGTCCGGGTGTCCCCCAACAGCCCCCCTGCCGCCGAGGGTCATCTGCGTCCACATCCACTGGGAGGACGCGATGGTGGCTGTCATCTTCTCCTGGCCCGTCAGGGTGAGTGGGAACGCCTGGGAACCCCCAAAATCATGTGGGTACCACCAAAATCACCTGGATATGCCCTAAAAAATCACCTGGGTACCCACAAAAGTAACCTGAGTACCCTCAAAATCACCTGGATACACCTGGGTAACCCCCAGAATCACCTGGATCTTCCCAAAAATCACCTGAGTACCCCCAAAAAATCACCTGAGTACCCCAAAATCGCCTGGGTATCCCCCCTAAACCACCTGGATACACCTGAGTACCCCGCAAATCTCCTGAGTACCCTCAAAATCACCTGGCTGCCTCCAAAATTACCTGGGAACTCCCAAAATTGACCTGAGTACCCCCAAAAATCACCTGGATACACCTTGGTACCCCCTCAATACACCTAGGTACTCCCCCAAAGTCACATGGAGGCTCCTGGGTACTCCCCCAATCACCTGTGTCCCCCCTCAAATCACCTGGATATCCCCCAAAAATCACTTGGATACACCTGGGAGTCCCAAAAATCACCTGGATACCCCAAAATCACCTGGATTCTCCCCCCCAAATTGCCTGGGAACGCCCCAAAAATCACGTGGATACATGTGGGTACACCCCAAAATCACCTGGATCCCCCTCCAAATTACCTTGGTACCATGAAAATCACCTGGATCACCCTCAAAATTGCCTGGGTACCTCAAAAACAACATCGGTACCCCCCAAAATCACCTGGATACCTCCAAAATCAACTGGGTACACTTTGGTACCCCAAAAAATCACTTGGGTACTTCCAAGAGTCACCTGGATACACCTGGGTACCCAGGAAAATCTCCTCAATCCCCCCCCCCCAGTCACCTGGGTACCCTCAAAAAATCACCTGGGCACCTCCAGAAATCACCTGGATCCCCCCAGAAATCACCTGGATACACCTGGGTACCCCCAAAAATTCTTGGACCCCTGTCCAAACTGGTGCTCGTGAATCCCCACTGCTTTGACTGGGTAAATGTGATGTCCCATTTATCCTATTGACTTGAGTGGGTAGACCTGGTGTCCCTAAATCCCTAATGACTTTAAAGGATTGACCTGGTGTCTCATTTGTTCCTTTGACTTTAAAGGGTAGACCTGGTTTACTCTTACCCCCATTTATCCCCAGTAACCCTTCCCAGTTTTCCCAGTAATGCCCTGGAGCTCCCAGTAACCCCAGTGCCCCCCATTAGCCACTCCCAGTGCTCCCAGTAACCCCTCCCAGTGCTCCCACTTTGCTCAGTTTCTCCAGTTCCTCCCTCCCAGTGCCTCCAACTCTGCCCCAGTGCTTCCAGTTTCTCCCCCAGAGCTTCCCCTTAGCCCTTCCCAATGCACCCAGTCTAACCAGTAACCCTTCCTGATCAAGCCCTATTAATGGGTAGATCTGGTGTCCCTAAATCCCCAGTGACTTTAAAAGGCGTAGACCTGGTGTCCTTAAATCCCTTTTGAATTTAATTGGGCAGACCTGGTGTCCCTAAATCCCATTTGAATTTGTTGGGGTAGACCTGGTTTTCTTTTCCATCAATTGATTTCAGAGGGTAGACCTGATGTCTTTTTTCCTTCATTCATTTCAACGGGTAGACCTGATGTCCTTTTTACTCTATTAAATTCAATAGGCAGACATGATGTCTTTTCCATTGATTTCGAGGGATAGACCTGATGTCCCAAACACTTTGGGGTTAAAACAACCAATTTCAGGGTTGGATGCTCCCAGTTTTTGGTTGGAAAATGCCCCAAATTTTGTTCTTTTTCCCCCACAGATGAACCCAGAGTGCCCAGAGCTGAGGGCAACACGGGATGGCTCCGCCCTGGCCAGGCCCTGGTGCTCAGGGGAGGGGCGGCCACGCCCCAGCCACACCTGGGTATTCTCAGCCCTGAAGGCAGGAGGGCAGGGCCAGGGTGGGCGTGGCTTGAGGGTAGTGGGCATGGCCACCACATACCTGGAACACCTTGATGGGTGACATCAGCTCTGTCACCTCCCTGCCCCAGCAACTACCCTGCACACCTGGAGGTCACCTGGGAGCCTGACTCCGTCCCTCACCAGGTGACACTGCAAGCAGATGAGGCCATGGCCAATCTGACCCTGCCCACTTTTAACCACGCCCTTTCCTTGCCTGGCAAAGTCCTTTTCTCACCTGGCCAGGCAATTTTCTCTCCCAAGTGAGGCTGAGGCTTGGTGGCAGGAGCCATTCATGGAGCAGGGGCTGTTCTGGTGATCTACGCCCCATTTTCTCAAGCCACGCCCCCTTTCTTAAGCCACACCCACATTAAGCTGCCCATCATCCCTATGTGGGCTAAGCCACGCCCCCTTTTAGCAAGCTACACCCCCTTGGGTGAAGCCACCCCCCCTTGTCCAAAGCAACACCCCTTTCATAGGCCACGGGCACTCACAGCTGCCATTTATACTATGTAATTTAGCCACGCCCACCAATGCCCTATATAGTGAAGCCCCACCCCTTTCTGCTAAAGCCACGCCTCTACCTCAACGGTTGTCCCCGCCCCCAGGCCGGAGCTGGGCGTGGCTGAGGCTCAGGTGTCTTAAAATGGGGGTTTGGAATGCAGATATGGTGTGGGATTTTCTTGTTGGTTGTAGTTCTCCATCCTGGTTTATTTACATTAAAATCCTACAGACTGGCTGGCTTAGCTTGAACACGTGCACAGATGGAGAGATGGCCTCCCACCCTCCCCTCTGTGTAGCTGAGATGGGCAGAAGGAGAGAACAATTTCTCTTTCTGCTGTGAAATCCAGCAGGAAGCTGACAGGGTTACCCCAGAGCTGCAGAGAAGGCTCTGTGGGATTAGCACATGACGTTCTTGAAGCTGTGTGCTCACCCCGAGGCCTGCACAGAGGGGTTGCTCTGGGTGCCTCAGCCTGTTTGGCGCTGCCTCTTGCACCATTCTGGCCGTGCTGGCACAGCACTCACTGCTTGCCCAGCGTCCCTGTCACCTGCACTGTCCCTGTTCCTGACCTCTACATGCTGGCAGGAGCAGTGCCCGTGCAATGGGATGGAGTGAGATTTGAAAGAATCCTCAGCAGTTTCTATGAGTTTGAACAGATGTACAACCTCTGCCGTGCCTGGCAAGTGTTTCCTGGCAGCCCGCAGTGCAGCCTCCAATCCCTGGGAGTTCACAGGGTGCACTCTGCACTCCAGCATCCATTCATGCATGCAGGGAGTGAAGTGCTTTTCCTGGCATTGCTGCCTAAAATTGGATGGGTTTGAGATTAAATGTTCAGCTTAGGCAAGTTTTGTCCTCATCACGGAAGTGCAGTTATCTGCACTAAGGAAACCTCCTTAGTGCTTCACTCTCCATTCCCTGCTTTCCAGCCACAATGTCCAAAACCTCTTTCTGCAACGTCCTCCCCTAAATTTCCTTCTGCTGCCCTGACTGCAGGAAGGGCTTCAAGCACAACTCCCACCTCATCACCCACCGGCGCATCCACACTGGGGAGAGGCCCTACGAGTGTCCCCAGTGTGGGAAGAGCTTTTCCAGGAGCTCTCACTTGACCAGACACCAACAGAGGCACCAGTAAGGGAAGCCCTGCGAGTTTCCTGACTGCAGGAAGAGCTTCGTGCTCTGCTCCAACTCCATCCCACATAGGAGGACCCACATTGGGCAGAGCCCTGGTGACCCACATTCCCAGTGATTCAGGTTGGGAAGGCACCTGGCTGGTGGTCTCCTTGTCCTCCTGGCTCCCCATAGACACCTGGAAGAATTCTGGGACAGGAACATCCATCAAGACTCTGATCAACACTGGAAATTCATTGGAAAGAGCTGATTTGTTGATGTTACAGCCCAAAAAATCTCATCTGCTCTGTCCAGTTTTTTCTTCATGTGGCATCAAGCAATGCTGGGTGATCTTGAAGATCTTTTCCCACCTGAAAAATTACCATGTTTATCCCTTCAAAACACCCACAACTGGGGTAAAAATAAAGAAATGAAGCAAAGAGATCTAAAGCTGAATCATTTTACTGGGATTTGAGTGTCAATGTGGGGTTCAGGGGAATATTCAGGGGGGTTAGGTGTTCTGGGACCACCCAAGCCAAGGGACATGGCCATGATCTCGTAGTTGTTGCAGCAGAATGTGTCCACCTGAGCCCCTCTGTTCTCCAGGAATTCTGGTTGTCTGTTCCAGTCTTTGGCCTGGGTCTCCCTATCCGGGGTGTCCCCCCCCAAAGTGCCCAAACCACTGCTGAAGTGCCTGAGCTGCTCCTGGCTGTGGATATTCCTGTCCACCAAACTCTCCTGGTCAGTGCTCTGGGGGGCTGGGAAAGGTTTTAGGGACTCCTGGAGGGACTGAGCAAGGCTTTTGTGGCTCCTGGGGGCATTTGTGGGGCTGGGAGGGGATTTGTGGCCTTATTGGGGGGGGGGGGGGTTGTGAGGGAGGTTTGGGGTCGTGGAAGGACTTTGGGGCTTGGAGGGAATTTGAGTGAGGCTTGTGGGAAATGGGAAGGGGGTTTTGTGGGTTTTGGGGCCATTTCTCTTGCAGGGAATGGTTGTAAGTGTCCTGGGCAGGAGCTTTAGGTTGGCTTGAGGGGTCTGGGAGTGGCTGTGGGGCTGGGAGGAGGTTTTAGGCAGTTGTGACTCCCCCCAGACCCCCAAAGCTGCCACCAGACCTGGCCCCAAAGATGCTGCCAGGGTTTGGGGTCTCCATGTTGGGTTTCATCCTCCTGGTGCTGCAGGAGAAGGTGATAGGGGTCCCCAGGGCCGTGTGTGCCCCCCTCAGACAGTGTGTGACCCTCCATGCCAGTGTCACCCTCTTTTCCCTCCCCACAGGGCTCCTGCCCCAACTCCTGCTGCCCCCCAGGAGGGAATTTGGGGAGGGGGCAGAGGGGGTGCACAGTCCCCCCACCAGGGGATGACCCCGCCCAGCCCCTTTGTTCAGCACCAAGCTGGGCTTGGGGCCGCAGCAGGAAGAGCCCCAGGGGAAGCAGATCCTGCAGGTGGGACAGGGCTTGGGCTCAGGGCAAGGTCCTGCCCTGCACACCTGGCTCAGGTGTGACCCTTCCCCGGGAAGGGAGCGGGACATTCCCATCCCCACGAATCAGGGCTGGGAGCAGCACTTGGAGCATGGACATGGAAATACTGGGAGCAACTGGACCACACTGAGGGCTACTGGGAGTGACTGGGAGCAACTGGGAATGACTGGTGTGTGGTGGAGGTAACTGGGATATACTGGGAAAGAGTAAGATCATGCTGGGGGCAACTGTAACAATACTGAGGACTCTGGGGTGACTGGGATTGAGCATGCTGGGGGAAACTGGGATATACTGGGGGTGTCTGGAATGATATTGCAGGGGACAACATTGGGAATACTGGGACCATGTTGGGGGAAACTGGCAGCAACTGGGTGTGAATTTGAAACAGGACAGCCAATTTGATAGCAATTGGGTAGAGCAATGGATGATGTCAGTTTTATCAAAGCCTTGGAGACTGTCTCCTACAACATCTTTAAATACAAACTGTCCATATGGCCTGGGAAGAAGACTGAAAAATGGATGGGTGGTTGGGCCCAGAAGATTGTCATCAGTGGCAGAAAGCAGAGCTGGAGGTAAGTCCTTGTGCTCTGACCCCCAGGGGCTGATAGCGGGGCAGATACTCTTTAAAGTCTTCATGAATGGCTGGGCTGGAGGTGCAGTTTACCCTCAGCAAGTTTGCAGACAACACAATAGTGGCAGGAGCAGCTGCTACACCAACTGCTTGTGCTACTCAGAGGGACCTTGGCAGGCTAAAGAATTGGCCTGAGGGAAATCAGATAAAGTTCAACAAAGGGAAGTGACAAGTCTTGTGCCTGGGGAGGAATTAGCCCATGCACCAACAGCTGCTGGAGGCCAACTGCCTGGGAAGCAGCTTTTCTGCTACCTTGCCTTGGTGCTTTGGGGCTGTGCTGCCAAGCAAAGGCAGGATGCGTGCAGGCAGAGCAAGCAAGGGTTTGCCCCTGGCCCTGCCCTGCCGTGCCCGGCCAGCCCCGGGAGCCGCCACGCCCGCGCTGTGCCCGCGGCCCCGGCTCTGGGCGCTCGTCCCCGCCGAGTCCGGCCTACGCCGGGGCCGCGCCGGGCGCGCGCGGGGCCGAGCGCAGCGGCCCCCTGAGGCCGTGCGCCGCCGGTGCAGCCGCGGCCGTTGCGCTCTGGCCGTTGTGGCACAGGCGACGATCGACGCCATGGCGGAGGTGCCGCTGCCCGCTGGGATTAACGCCCGCACCTTCCCCGCCAAGCTGTGGCACCTGGTGAACAGCCCCCGCGTCCGCTCTGTGCGCTGGGACAGCCAGGCCCGGAGGCTGCTCATAGACCGCTCCCTCTTCGAGCGGGAGCTGCTCAGCCCGGGCGGCGCTCGGGGCCCAGCCCCGCACACCTTCAGGGCCACGCAGTTCAGCAGCTTCGTGCGCCAGCTGAACCGCTACAGTTTCCGCAAGGAGCCAGGCCGGGCTGGCGCTGCTGCGCCGGGCGATGCGGGGGCCTGGCTCCATTATAGCAGCCCCTGGTTTCGCCGTGACCGCCCCGAGCTCCTGCTCCGCATCCGGCGCCAGAGCGCGGCCAGCAGGCAGCGGCTGGCGGCGGGGCGGGAGGGGCGCAGGCGGGGCGGGAGCGGCTCCCAGCAGCTCCCCGGGGCGCGGCCGCTGCCGGACGGGCGGCGCAGGCGCGGTCGCTTCAAGGCGCTGCCCAGGGAGCGGCCGCCGCTGCCGCCCGGGTGCCCGCCCAGCGGCTTCCTCCTGC
Organism: Acrocephalus arundinaceus; assembly: GCA_021534815.1. Taxonomy (NCBI): domain Eukaryota; kingdom Metazoa; phylum Chordata; class Aves; order Passeriformes; family Sylviidae; genus Acrocephalus; species Acrocephalus arundinaceus. Next base: position 14,020 of record JAJEOU010001481.1, on the reverse strand, counting down.
TGCACAGGGAGCGGGCGCTGCCAGGCGGGCAGGAGCTGCGCCGGCCCCGGCCCAGGCCCAGCCGTTTCCAGCAGCCGCCCAGGGAGCGGCCGCCGCTGGCCCGGCGCCCGCCCTGCAGCTTCCACCTGCTGCACAGGGACCGGCCGGGGCCGGCCCGGCGGGAGGGGCCGAGCCGCTTCCAGGAGCTCTACGCGGAGCGGCCGCTGCCCGCCGAGCGGGAGGTGCCCCGGATCCCGCCCTCCCAATTCCTTGGGTTCCAAGGCGAGCGACTGGGGCTGCTCGGACGGGAGGGGCCACCCAGCCGCTTCCAGGAACTCTATGGGGAGCAGCTGCCTCCGCTCGACCGGGAGGTGCTCAGGATCCAGCCCTGCAGTCTCCAGCAGCTCCATGGGGAGCAGCATCCCCCAGCCTCCAACCCACGAGGTAGGAAAAGAATCCTAGCCTTGCTTTTCCAAAAGGTCATGAAAAGTGATTCTTTAAAGTATTTTTTCCCAGTGCTCTGTCGTTCTAAGACAGAAATTGTCAAGCCAACTAGAAAGGGACACTAGAAAGTCAAAAGATTCTCTGCCTGGTTTTCCTGTGTGCTTTCTGTGATATTTGATCCAAGGCAGCAATAGAGCTCTGTGTCCCAAAGCCACACTCTGGAGCCTGACTCACGGGTTTGGATTCTTGCAGCTGCACCGGGCACTTCAGCCCCTCATGCTCCAGCTGGCAGTGCTGGCTGTGCAGCATCAACGGCCTCCAGCTCAGCGCAGAATGCACCTGCAGGAGAGGAATCACCCCAGCTGGATCTTGGCCTGGCTGTTGAGAAGATGATCCGGGAGATCAGGAGCTCCCTGCCTGAAAGGTCTCCCTGTGCTCAGGTAACCCCATTGGATGGGAATGAAAGAGGCTGGACTGAGAGTTTTGAACGTTTTTACATGGTTGAGAAGCAAAGGTTTCTTGAATGTAATTCTTTTCATTCCTTTTTAATTATCTAATTGGAGATTGTAACATGGCTGAGAAGGAAAGGATTCTTGAATTTAATTATTTCCATTCTTATTTAGTTATCTAATTGGATGTTGGTACATGGTTGAGAAGCAAAGGATCCTTGAATTTAATTCTTTTCATTCCTTTTTAATTATCTAATTGGACATTGTAACATGGCTGAGAAGCAAAGGATCCTTGAGTTTAATTATTCCCATTCTTATTTAGTTATCTATTTATTCTTTATCAAGCAAGATTGCCAAAAGAAGAGGGAATGAAAAAGTCTTCCCCCACAGTGAGGATGAGAGGTGTGAGCCTGTGCTGGCCACCTTTGGTTGTTCCTTTTCCTTGGGAAGAATGCCTCGTGCAGGGGCATTTGTGGTGATGCTTTGTAGGTTCTAACAGGCTTTGTTGGGTGGGAAAGAAGAGAAGAGTGTTTGGAGAATTGCCACTGAAGGCAAAGTGTCCCGTGCAGGGAGGGGCACGCCAGAGGTGTCTCTGTTGCAGCAGCAGATGTGGGCTCTGCCTCTTTTGGGTTGGAAGGCCAAGGCAAAGCCAGGGCTGGGCTGCAGCTGCTGCTGCTGCTGCTGTGTGAGCCCTGCCGTGCGTGTGGGCGCTGCCAGAGCCGTGTGTGGGGATGGGCTGGAGCTGCAGCTTCCTTGTCCTTTTGTTTGACAGATTCAGTCTTTGGATTAGGAATCTCATTTCTCTTAACTCTTGCCTCTTCCCAGACTTGCCTGGAGAGTGAGTGCTGGCACTTTTTGCAGATTATTAGACGTGTTGGCCAAAGAATGTCTCTCTTTCTCTTGCTGTACAGACCCATTGCCTACAGTACATTTGTGATTTAGGGAAGGGCAGAGTCAGGGTGGGGAGTGGGGATTTTCTGGATTTAGCCAATCTCTTATTCTCAAGTGGAATGTCTTTTGTCTTTTGTAAACTCCACACATAGCAGTGTTCCCTTTGTGTTACACGGCCTTTGGGGTGAAGAACAGTCAGTGTATCCCTGATGTGATTCCAAGAAAATGCTGAGTGATCTTTGGGTTTCTTTCCTCTGTTTTTCTTTCAAGGGGAATATTAATGTTGCCCCTGAGTTTCAGGAGGGGACACCATGAACAGGGCTGCAGCAGAGGAAGCTCCATCTGGCACCGAGAGCTGCGGGAACAGTTCCCCAGAGCCCGAGGAGCCTGGTAAGGAGAGAGCCCCCATTGGTTTAGAGAGGTGTGAGACGGCTGCTCTGAGCCTGCCTGTGACAGGAGGGGAGATCAGAAGAGTTGAGTTCTTGTCTGCAGGGCTGGTGCTTCCTGCTGCCTTTAGTTCCAATCCTGCACTGGCACAGGCTCCCTGAGCCCTGCCCTCCACGCTTCTCCAGAGGCTCTGACACTGAGTCCTCTGCTGTGGCAAGAGAGCAGGGACTAAACCTGCCCTGGTGGGAGTTGTGTCACCAACCTGCGTGTCCCAATTTGGTTTGTAACACAGCTCACAGCACCCTTCAGCTTCAGGCATTTCAGTGAGGGCTGAGATCTCTCTGTCAGCACAGAGAAAGAACAAGGCTGGGCTTCTTTGGGGGAGCTGGGGCTGTCTGTGTTTCAAGCTCTTGTGGGTGCCATTTGCACTGCGAGTGCTGAGACTTTATCGAGGTACTTGAATGCTTTACACTATTTTGGAAAATTGGCAGGATCCCTGTTCTCTAAAGTGCAGGCTTCAAATTCCCAAGTGAGAGTCTGCCTGTCAGGCCATCCTTTACAGTCTGTGACAGAAGGACAATTGCTGCCCAAGGGAAACGTGCACAAGGGCCAATATTGACTCAGTGTTCTCTTTTCTTCCCAGATCCACATGATCGATGTCTCCTGGTGGGGTGCCCTGCGTGGGAGGAAGAGACAGAGGGAGAGCCTGTGACTACCAGGCAGGTAGAATCCCTCTGTCTATAGTGATATGTTTAGAATGATATAGTTATATTTTTCTATATATAAATCTGTTATTTTTAGAAATACAGTATATTTGTAGATGTATAGTTGTATTTATATGCCTAAATAGGTATAGACCTAAAGAGGTAAATATTATATATATATATATATATTTATTTATTTATATAGTATAGTTATAATCATGTATGCATAGGTATATTAGTAGATATACATTTTTAGTTTTATCTAGTAGATTGTTACAGTTATTTACTATATATATGTTTTTAAAATGTGCATAGTTATATACTCATAGCTACATGGGCGATTAGGTACATAGGTTAGTATCTATATAATACAGACTAGTTTTTAACCTCTTTCCCTCTCTCCCTTTGTCCTTTTCCCCTGTGCCCCCTCTGTCCCTGTCCCTGTGCTGGGTCTGAGCTGGGGGCCGGGCCGGGCGGGGCAGCAGTTCCAGCCCCGGGGGTCCCTGGAGCGGTGGCAGCTGCCGGTGGCCCCAGGCAGTGTCCCCTGAGGAGCTGCTGAAGGACGGTGAGACAGAGGGGCCTGAGGGGGCTGAGGAGGCGGTGACACTGCAGGGACAGTGACCTTGAGGGGCTGGGGGGACTGAGGGGTGTGGGGCGCAGAGGGCAATGGTGGCACTGAGGTGACAGGGAAGTGGCACAGGCTGAGGGGGGTGGCAGGTCTAAGGGGACAGGATGGGTCAGAAGGGATTGAGTGGGGTGAGAGGACTGTGAGGGGCTGAAGAAACTGAAGGGGGCCGGGGCTTTGCCCAGGGGATGGTGGGGCTGAGGGGCTTGGAGGGGGTCAGCAGGGAGCACAGAGGGCTCTGGGCCTGCAGCTCTGCCAGGCCTGGGAACCAATTCCAGAGCCTCCACTTTTGCCACAGCTGCCCTGAAGACCTTGAAGGACAGCGGAGACTGACAGGAGGCAGCAGGGAGAAGCTGAAGGCCACCAGCAAGAGCAGTGGACAGGGAGCTGCTGCTGCCAGCCCAGAGCCCGGTGAGGCCACAGGGATGCTGAGGCAGGGTGGGGCTGAGGGTGGTGTGGGCTTTGGCCGTGGGCTTTGGCCAAATTTTTTCTTTCTAACCCTCCTGGGGAGGCACTGAGATTTTCCCTTCCCTGACTGAAGGGCAGGTGCTGCCAAGGGAAACGTCCCAATCCTGACTCAGTGTTCCCTTTGCTTCCCAGATGTCCCATCTGCTGTCCCTGTCCAGGAGAGCTGCTCTGCACGGGAGGAAATCAAGGATGGTCCTCCCTTGATTTTTTAGCCTTCTGATGTTTTTATAGTTTTTGAATTCTTTCTTACATAAGTGTTATAAATAGATATAATGTTTGTGTAAATACTAGTTATGTTTTCATTCCTCTTTTGAGGAGGGAACAGTTGATGGACTTTTGGTTTGACTAATGGGATTGGAAAGGTGGCAAACTTTACTTCCAATCCATGGTCTGGGTGGAAAGTTGGATACTTAGATTGGTAGTTACCCATTCACAGATAGTTTGTATTATGTATCAATTTATATATATATATATTGTAATGCGTAGTATTTAATCTATATTTACTTCTATATATGAAAGTGGTTATATATGTGTATCTTTCTGTTTAAACATGTATGGAGATGTATAGTTGTATAATTGTATCAACTGAGTTCTTGGTAGAGGGCTGTTTAGATTGAGATAACTGATATTTTTGTATTCCTAAATGGCCTTTAAGCTTGTAGTAATATGTAATAAATTAGGTTGTTAAACACCTAATTGTTCTTTGTGTATAGTGAGTTGTTGTAGAGGTTGACAATAAATGAAGTTTCTGTTAACTGAAGTTGGTATTTGTATATTTATACATAGCATTGTTGTGAAAATCTAATAAATTCCTTTTTTTAACCTAAATTGAGATCTGCATAGTCCTATATTGTCAGAAAGGGTGTAGCAATTTCTAATAAATGACATTTTTCATGTGAAATCAATTCTTGTGTATTTGTCGATCAGCAGTGCAGCTGTTGCAATCTGCAAGAAATTACAATTGTCAGCTGTGCTGGGTGTTTTGTGATTGGTGCTATCCAGAGCAATGAGCAGATGGAAATGCTGGAGGATTTGGGCCATGAAAATCTCCAGCCATGCCCAGCACATGCCCCACTTGCACTCAGGCTGGCCCAGGAAAGCGCAGATTTGGGATGGCAGCAGAGCCACACGTTGGCTCAGAACTCGCTGCAAAGGCCTGCTGAGAAAAGTGCGGGACTGCACGGAGCGTCCAACTCCAACCAGAGCCACCCAGGGAGGACAAATCCACCCCCATGGCACGGGCAGCTCTTTAGCAAGCGCTCCAAGTGTCCCTCTGAAGGTCATCCTGGAGCCCAGAAGCCAACCCTGGGCACTGAGAATTTCAGACTTGCTGTGCTGACAGGCACTGACCCCCAAGGAAAACTGCATTTGATCTGAGGCCTTGGAAAAGGCTTCCAAAATTGAATGACAGCACTGGGATTAGGGTGTGTAGTTTGAATAGAAGTGTGTAATATCACATAGTGGAAAACTTAAAGTTTTTAGTATATAGTATATATATAAAGGAGTGATAGGGCATAGGCTAAGTCCTTTTCCACTTTCTTCTTCATGGGTCTGTGGATTTGGTAATTGGGTAAGAAAATCACATTGTGGACCATGGGTGTTGGTTATTGGGTTAAAAGGAAAATAATTTAGGTGTCATTTTATAATTGGACAGTTTGTTCTTAAAAGACCTTGGAAAGAGATAGAGACAGAGCCATTTTCTACTTTGTTAGCTAGAACTCACAGCTTGTGAGACTGTAACATAGATGAGAATTAATAAACGTCTGAGTCCGAACATGAAATCTGTCTCTCGAGCATTTAATCCCAGCTCTAAGAAAAAGAAGACAAAATGCCACAGGGACCCTGAGCCAGCTCTGCTGCCTTTGGCAGCACTTTGGCAAATGAGCTGCAGTAAGGGGGAGGCAACAGTGACTGTGACTGCTGCAGGCTGGGATGCAGGAAGGGCCATGGACACTTGTGCTGAGATGCTCCAGAATCCAGAAGGATGCTGGAGAACTGGGAAGCACCAAGTTCTCACAGCCACTCCAAGGATGGAAGCCCTTGGTGTGAAGTTCCCTGGAGGAACTGGCAGGGAGTTGCTGCAGGGATCAGCAGGAGCAGAATGCAGCAGGATCTGCTCCTTTCCTGGCTCTGTGTGCAGGTCACAGGCTGTGATGGCCCCTGCTCCCACAGAGCCCTTGCCCATGGAGGCTGCAGGGGAAAAGCAATCCCATGGCAAAGAGAGAGGCTTTGCACTTGAAGTCCAGTGCTCTTGTGTTTCGGGCTTGAATGGCTCTCATGCCAAAGCACAGCAGGTAAGAAGGGCTTGGGGAGGCAGAGCCTTTAGAGGAAAAGAGAGATCAGGCACTCACATGCCTGAAACTCCTTCAGCTACAATAAACATTTTTATAGTATTATATATATAATTATATATAAATATAATATATAATATAATATAATGTAATAAACCTGTGATAACCCAGTCTGCTTGCTGTGTACTGATACACTTTGTACAGTGAACATTATAGGTAATGCCAGATTCTTATTTAGCATCATGGCACGCTGCTGCTTCATTGCAGAACTGCCTCAGTGTGGAGAAAATCAGCCTAATTTATTGTCAGTTTAAGTAGATGCGGTGAGAAACAGTGATACGGATTCAAAGAGATTTTCTAACCTCGTCATCCACAGGGAATTTTGTGCTGCCTTTTCTTCATTGTATGCACAACATTTTTGAGTCGTTCTGTATCCTTCAGGGAGGTATCCACTAGTGACCGAAAAAGAAAAGGGGCATTATGGCACTCATTCTCTTTTAACACATATTTGCACTAAGCTGTAGCTTAAACTAAGAAACTTAGTAACTTAGTACACTTAGATTTTCTTTAGTCATGTACTGTGGAATAAATGGCAGAGGAGCAGGCACTATCCAAGCTGTAAGAACAGCATGTTCTTGGTCTTAACATTGTGTACAAGAAAGCACCACAATCTGAATGATTCACCTCTTAGGTAAAACCAGAATGGTTCATGGTGTAAAAGTAGCAGGTGATGGAAATAACCAATGTCCCTGGGCTGGGGCAGAAGCCTGGGAGTCCAACGCTTGGAAAAAGAGAGCTGGCAAAGGCAGCCCAAGCTGCAGGCAGGCATTGGCTCAAGGCAAGAGGGAGCTTGTGTTGTGTTTTATCTCCTGTTTGCCAGTCAGGATTAAATGCTCGAGACAATGTTTTGTGTTCAGACTCAGATGTTTATTAATTCTTATCTATATTACAGTCCCACAAATAGTGAGTTCTACAACACTTCTAGCTAACAAATCAAAAATGGACCCCTATCTCTTTCTCTACAAGGTATTTTAAGGATGAATTGTCCAATTAAGAAAGGACACCTAAATTATTTTTACTTTTAACCAATAACCAATCACCTTTGGCCCACCATGAGGATTTTTCTACCCAAGTACAAAATACCACCCAAACCCATGAAGAAGGTGAAAAAGAAGGACCAAGCCTATGCCCTAAAACCTCCATCTTGCTATATATATATATATGTTATTATATTATAAACCCTTAAACTCTAAGTTTTCCTCTGTCTGACATTGTACACTTCTATTCAAACTACACACCCATAATCCCAGTTTTGGAAGCCTTCTCCAAGGCCTCAGGTCAAATGTTTTCTTGGGTGCCAGTGCCTGTCAGCAGAGCAAGTCTGAAATTCTCAGTGCCCAGGGTTCCAACAACAACTGTCAAGTTTGAGCAGGCCAGCTGAGGAACAAGAGAGGCTGCTGCTTGCTGTAAAAGTCGTTTATGAAGTGGCTGGATCAGTCTCACAAAGCTCCGAGTGTTACAGGCCGTGCCATCGTGCAAAATGCCTTCCTGCACAGAGTCCCCGTGTGCCAAGCAGAAGCAGCAGCAGGAGCCCTGATACAATGCACTCTATTCATAAATCATCCAGGCAGCCACAAACACGATGCTATTACTGTCTTTTTGACCTATCCTGGTCTAACACAGTTGGGCGACAATGGTCATCATTTCTTACACAAGGCCTACACCCTGTCTATTCTGTCTAGCAATGTTAGCAATGCTCTGTTATATTTATATTATGTCTAGGACTTAGTTAACTTTGTACAAGGTAATGCTGCTGAAATTTAAACTGGATTTTAGGGCTTTTCTATCAACCATACAGTCTCTTATTTGAAAAAGGCACTTAAGGCGTATTTTTACTCACCTAAAACTAAAACTTACATCCCCACTTCATGTCTGTGTGACTTGATGTATCACAGTTTCTCCGAGGTTTCAAACCAAGCCCTGCATTCTTTTCTGCCTCTAAGCCTGTGTGCACGGGGTCCTGGGAGATTTCTGTCTGGTTTCCAACAGGGCTGGGAAACGACTCCATGGGTCTGTTCTCTCTCGTTCCCAGGTCTCCACACGGTGCAGGTGGTTTCCAGCTGCCTCCTGTCCAAGAGAATCCATGGATCCCACCAGTACAGCTATGACAGGTGGGATTTCATCTCCTTCCAGCTGGGATCTGGGAGCTTTGCAGTGTCCGACGGTGCCACCTGGATCACCCAGAGGTGCTGGGAATCCAAAGGGATCATGGTGGAGCAGATGAAGCTTTACCTGGGACACACCTGTGTGGAAGGGCCCCAAAATACATCAGATATGGTTGGGAGGCTCTGGAGCACAAAGGTGAGTGTGGGAGGGGAATGAGAATTCCTATGGGAATATGGGATTCAGAAATGGGGGGACTTGGGAATGCAGGAATTCCCATGGCAATTCTGTGGCTGGATCTCACTCTCATCTCAGACAGGTGAGAATTCCATGGATGGATTCCCCCCCATTCCCCTTCCATGGGAATTCCATGGGGAAATTATTTGAATTCATGACCAATCCAATGACAGCAGTGAGAAGAGAAGGAATCCCTGCTGGGATTCCTTGAGACATAAATCCCAATCCTGTCCCCAGGCCAGCTCTGTTGTGCCCGTGGCAGCTTCAGGGGAGTGCCCTGTCCCTGCCCTGAGCCCAGCACGAGCCTTTCCTTGGGTGTTCTCTGCCCTGCCCGGGGCAGGAGGGCACTGCTGGAGTGGCTTTGGTGGCCCTGGGGGCTGGGCCAGTTCCATCCACGAGGCCCAGATCACTCCCAGTATGGGCCCTGTGGCTTCCATTCACCCCCAGTATGGTCTACACACTTCTAGCTAACAAATCAAAATGGATCCCTATCTCTTTCTTTACAAGGTCTTTAAGAAAAAACTGTCCAATTAATAAATGACACCTTAATTTTTTTACTTTTAACCCAGTAGCAAACCACCCATTGCCTACAATGCTGATTTTTCTACTGACTTGCAAAATACCACCCAAACCCATGATGAAGAAGGTGAAAAAGAAGGACTTAACCTATGCCCAAATCCTCCTTTATATATATTAGTATGTACTAAAACTTTAAACTCCAAGTTTTCCACCATGTGATATCATACACTTCTATTCAAACTACACACCCATAATCCCAGAGCTTTCATTCAATTTTGGAAGCCTTTTCCAAGGCCTCAGATCAAATGCAGTGTTTCTTGGGGGTCACTGCCTGTCAGCACAGCAAGTCTGAAATTCTCAGTGCCCAGGGTTCCAAGAGATCCCTGTTGGCTTCTGGGCTCCAGGATGACCTTCAGAGGGACACTTGGAGCGCTTGCTAAAGAGCTGCCCGTGCCATGGGGGTGGATTTGTCCTCCCTGGGTGGCTCTGGTTGGAGTTGGACGCTCCGTGCAGTCCCACTTTTCTCAGCAGGCCTTTGCAGCGAGTTCTGAGCCAACGTGTGGCTCTGCTGCCATCCCAAATCTGCGCTTTCCTGGGCCAGCCTGAGTGCAAGTGGGGCATGTGCTGGGCATGGCTGGAGATTTTCATGGCCCAAATCCTCCAGCATTTCCATCTGCTCATTGCTCTGGATAGCACCAATCACAAAACCCATTGCAGCTGACAATTGTAATTTCTTGCAGATGACAGCTGCACTGCTGATTGACAAATACACAAGAATTGATTTCACATGAAAAATGTCATTTATTAGAAATTGCTACACCCTTTCTGACAATATAGGACTATGCAGATCTCAATTTAAGTTAAAAAAGGAATTTCTTAGATTTTTAAAACAATGCTATGTAAAAATATACAAATACCAACTTCAGTTAACAGAAACTTTTTATTGTCAACCTCTACAACAACTCACTATACACAAAGATCAATTAGGTTTTTAACAACTTAATTTATTACTACTTACTAGAAGCTTAAAAGCCATTTAGGAATACAAAAATATCAGTATCTCTATCTAAATTGCCTATACAAATAGCAAAATACCTATTAAAGAGCCATATAACTACAAGTATAAAGAACTGAACACAGATAAAAATACATACTTCTATATACATATATACACATACATGTAATTACAAACATATGCATATGTACACACATTATACATAGCATATATCCATAAATATAACAACATACATAGAAATATTCTTATACAAAAAGCAACAAACATATATAAATATCCATATAATTATCCCTCCCTGTGTTCAAGTCCATTTGTCTTTAAATCAAACTCTAAGCAGAGGGATTTCAGCTGCCCCATCTTCAATGCCTTTCACTCCATCCTTGCTTCCTCCTGTGCAGAGCAGCTCTCCTGGACAGGGACAGCAGATGGGACATCTGGGAAGCAAAGAGAACACTGAGTCAGGATTGGGACATTTCCCTTGGCAGCACCTGCCCTTCAGTCAGGGAAGGGAAATCTCAGTGCCTCCCCAGGAGGGTTAGAAAGAAAAAGTTTGGCCAAAGCCCAGGCCAAAGCCCACACCACCCTCAGCCCCACCCTGCCTCAGCAGCCCTGTGGCCTCACCAGGCTCTCAGCTGGCAGCAGCAGCTCCCTGTCACTGCTCTTGCTGGTGGCCTTCAGCTTCTCCCTGGCTCCTGTCAGTCTCCGCCTGTCCTCAAGGTCTCAGGGCAGCTGTGGCAAAAGTGGAGGCTCTGGAATTGGTTCCCAGGCCTGGCAGAGCTGCAGTCCCAGAGCCCTCTGTGCTCCCTGCTGGCCCCCTCCATCCCCTCAGCCCCAGTCCCCTGGGCAAAGCCCCGGCCCCCTTCAGTTTCTTCAGCCCCTCACAGTCCTCTCACCCCACTCAATCCCTTCTGACCCATCCCGTCCCCTTAGACCTGCCACCCCCCTCAGCCTGTGCCACTTCCCTGTCACCTCAGTGCCACCATTGCCCTCTGCTGCCCCACACCCCTCAGTCCCCCAGCCCCTCAAGGTCACTCCCTGCAGTGTCACCGCCTCCTCAGCCCCCTCAGCCCCTCTGTCTCACCGTCCTTCAGCAGCTCCTCAGGGGACACTGCCTGGGGCCACCGGCAGCTGCCACCGCTCCAGGGACCCCCGGGGCTGGAACTGCTGCCCGCCCGGCCCGGCCGCCAGCTCGGACCCAGCACAGGAACAGGGACAGAGGGGGCACAGGGGGAAAAGGACAAACGGAGAGAGGGAAAAGGTTAAAAACTAGTCTGTACTTATATAGATACTAACCTATGTACCTAAACACCCATGTAGCTATGAGTATATAACTATGCACATATTTAAAAAAATATATATATACATAAATAACTGTAACAATCTACATAGATAAAACTAAAAATGTATATCTACTAATATACCTATGCATACATGATTATAACTATACTATATAAATATATATATATATATATTTTACCCTTTAGGTCTATACCTATTTAGGTATATAAATACAACTATACATCTATAAATATACTGTATTTCTAAAAATAACAGATTTATAGATAGAAAAATAAAACTATATCATTCTAAACATATCACTATAGACAGAGGGATTCTACCTGCCTGGTAGTCACAGGCTCTCCCTCTGTCTCTTCCTCCACGCAGGGCACCCCACCAGGAGACATCGATCATGTGGGATCTGGGAAGAAAAGAGAACACTGAGTCAATATTGGCCCTTGTGCACGTTTCCCTTGGGCAGCAATTGTCCTTCTGTCACGGACTGTAAGAGATGGCCTGAAAGGCAGACTCTCACTTGGGAATTTGAAGCCACTCTTTAGAGAACAGGGATCCTGCCGTATTTCCCAAAACTGTGTAAAGCATTCAAGTACCTCAATAAAGTCTCAGCACTCGCAGTGCAAATGGCACCCACGAGAGCTTGAAACACAGACAGCCCCAGCTCCCCCAAAGAAGCCCAGCCTTGTTCTTTCTCTGTGCTGACAGAGAGACCTCAGCCCTCGCTGAAATGGCTGAAGCTGAAGGGTGCTGTGAGCTGAGTTACAAACCAAATTGGGACATGCAGGTTGTGACACAACTCCCAGGACAGGTTTAGTCCCTGCTCTCTTGCCACAGCAGAGGACTCAGTGTCAGAGCCTCTGGAGAAGCGTGGAGGGCAGGGCTCGGGGAGCCTGTGCCAGTGCAGGATTGGAACTAAAGGCACCAGGAAGCACCAGCCCTGCAGACAAGAACTCAACTCTTCTGATCTCCCCTCCTGTCACAGGCAGGCTCAGAGCAGCCGTCTCACACCTCTCTAAACCAATGGGGGCTCTCTCCTTACCAGGCTCCTCGGGCTCTGGGGAACTGTTCCCGCAGCTCTCGGTGCCAGATGGAGCTTCCTCTGCTGCAGCCCTGTTCATGGTGTCCTCTCCTGAAGGCTCAGGGCAACATTAATATTCCCCTTGAAAGAAAAACAGAGAGAAAGGAACCCAAAGATCACTCAGCAGTTTCTTGAATCACATCAGGGATACAGTAATTGTTCTTCTCCATGCCCAAAGGCTGTGTAACACAAAGGGAACACTGCCCAACAGCTCACATGACAAGCATTTTAAACTCAGGATTTGGGTGGTCAAGGTGAAACTGAAGCTCTCACAAAATGACCTTTGAGGCAAACAGGAATGCAGAAAAGCAGAAGACACCAAGTGAGGGGACGTGCCCTCATGCTCTGACCCTGGCTTATGCCACGAGCTGTAAGAAATCAGCCAGCACAAAGCCAGGGGCTCTCCTTGTTGCCAACGTGGCTGTCAGCAAGGGCAGAGCTCGCTCCCAGCACTGCCCAGGGCTGTGTGCTGCAAACCCACACGCAAAGCTCACATTTCTGCCTGGGAGTCTCACCAGCCCCATCCAACCACTCAGACACTCCATCACAAGGTGGTGCTTTCTGGAGCCCTCTGCTGCTGCCCATATGTAGGACCCAGGAAAAAATTGATGGACCTGGGATATTTCCAGCATCAAATTTCCCAGTGCCAAAAATCTGTGAATTTGGAGGGTAGGAAAGAAAACCAACCCAAAAGACATGAAAGTCAGACAACCAAGCAGTGTTTCTATTCCACTGAGGAAGGAAATTCCCAAGACTAAGCATCTGCAAATTACCTTTGGACAGAAAGATATTCCCACTATGACCAGCTGCAGACTATTCATCTCTTCTGCAACAGCCCGTCTATCAGAATCCTAAAGATTCTTAAGAGGGTTCAGAGCCTGCAAGGTTTCCTTTTCTTGTGGAATAAAATGCTTTTGCAATTTTCTACGTGTGAGTTTACAAAAGACAAAAGACATTCCACTTGAGAATAAAAGATTGCTAAATCCCACTCCCCACCTTGAGTCTGCCCTTCCTCAATCACAAATATACTGTAGGCAGTGGGTCTGCACAGCAAGAGAAAGAGACATTCGTTGGCCAACACGTCTAATATTCTGCAAAAAGGCCTGTGCCAGCACTCACTCTCCAGACAAGTCTGGGAAGAGGCAGGAGTTAAGAGAAATGAGATTCCTAATCCAAAGACTGAATCTGTCAAACAAAAGGACAAGGAAGCTGCAGCTCCAGCCCATCCCCACACACGGCTCTGGCAGCGCCCACACGCACGGCAGGGCTCACACAGCAGCAGCAGCAGCAGCTGCAGCCCAGCCCTGCTTTGCCTTGGCCTTCCAACCCAAAAGAGGCAGAGCCCACATCTGCTGCTGCAAGAAGACACCTCTGGCGTGCCCCTCCCTGCACGGGACACTTTGCCTTCAGTGGCAATTCTCCAAACACTCTTTCTCTTCTTTCCCACCCAACAAAGCCTGTTAGAACCTACAAA
>JAJEOU010002206.1:0-31213 GCA_021534815.1 Acrocephalus arundinaceus | reverse complement strand
GGGCGGGGGGGACAGGCAGGGAACACCCTAGGTTTTGTGGTAGGGCCCGAACGTCACAAGGAAAGTTTTTTCCACACTGGGAGTTTTCCTGTGCCACTGCCAGACATTGTTTTGGCTCAGAGCCAGGGCTGCCTGGGCAGACCCCCAAACTGCCCTCACATTTATTTTGCTTCTACTTACTTCTTTACTCTTCCTGCTACCAAATTTCTTCTCTTTCCCACCCCTTTCCCTCCCCTGCAAACAGCCCATCCCTGGTGTCCTTTTCCCTCTGGCCCCACTCCCCATTTCACTTCCTGAGTTGCACCATGAACGTCCCATTGGGAGCAGGATCATCCTCCCAGTTCTGTTCAGGAATTATCGTGCAGGGTCCTGAGGATGCCTCGTGCCTGCTCCCTTGCCGACGGGCACTCAGGCCAGGGGCCCATCCTGGGCTGATGAGTTTTGGCCTGTGGGGCTCCTGTTGTGGGCATGAAGAGAGCTACAGAGGGCTCTGCAGGACTGACAGGATTGGGGCTTGGCTGTGAGGAGAAGCTGAGGACCTGGACTGCTGTAAGCTTCAGAAGGAGGAGGCCCAGGGTCATACTGCAACTGCCTGCAAGGGTGGTTTCAGAGAATCCAGAATCAGCAAGGTTGGAAAAGTCTTGGACATCACCAAGTCCAACCTGTGCCTTGACACTGCACTTGTCTCCCCCTGAGCCTCCTCTTCTTCAGGAGAAACAACCCCAGGGAGGTCACGCATCTCCTGGCCCAGGGGCTGATGGCATTTGTGCTCCCTCAGCTTCATCTCCCCACACCAACCATGGGGGTGCTGACGCCTGCTCTGGGCAGTGCAAACAGGGGCTCCTGAGGCAGTGCTGCGTGTCTGTGCCTGCAAGGATGCGGCACCTTGTGAGCTGGGGGAGAGGCCAGGGCTGCAGAGGGGGGATGTTGTTGGCAGGTGCATGAGGACGCTGTGGGACGCTGCCCTGGGGTGTCCAGCACAGTGGGGGATGGATCAGCCCCTGCTCTGCTGCTCCTTCCCCTTGTCTCCCCCAGGCACCTTGCAGAGCCCCAGCCATGCTGTTTGCCCCCAGCCTGCCCACGGCCAGCCTGGGGCTGCTCCGGGCTTTTCTGGGCTCAGCATTGGCCTGGGCAAAGTGTTCTGGAGAGAGCCTGGGCAAGGAGCTGCAGCCCCCAGGCCCTGGCCTGAGGCGTCAGCGCTGCCCCAGCAGTGCCCATGGCCTGTCCTGCTGCAGCCCGGCACTGCCACCCCCAGCACTGTGCCGGCCCGAGAGCACTCAGGCCCTACAGCAACACCAGGGCCAGCAGGGCAGCGGGGCAGGGCCACGGCAGCAGCACTGGCAACACCAAGGGCTGCTGCTGCTGCTGCTGGGCACAGCTGCTGTGCCAGCACTGATCTGCCCCCAGCTCTGCACACAGACATTGCTGCTGCAGCTGCAGAGAAAGGAACCAAAGGGGGATCTCTGCAGAAAACTTGGCTGGGAAATCCTTGAGTTCCTTTAAAGCTACCAGAACCACAGCCTCTTATTGACACAGTCTGTGGCCACAGGGAAGGTAGAGAGAAAAAAAAAGAGAAATGGCACAAGCAATGACATTTCTTTGTCGACTAGATTAAAAAAGGAAAACAAAAAACTCCTTAGAAAATCAAACCAACAGGAATTATAAGAGATTACTTTTATTACAACTGATTTGCAGAAACTGTCCAGCAGTTCAATTTTTCTGAACCATCTAGTCATCAGTCTCCAGAGTTCAGCCTTGAGCTCCTGGTTCCTCAGGCTGTAGATGAGGGGGTTCAGGGCTGGAGGCACCACCGAGTACAGAACTGACAGGGCCAGATCCAGGGATGGGGATGAAATGGAGGGGGCTTCAGATAGGCAAATATACCTGTGCTGATGAACAGGAAAAGCACGGCCAGGTGAGGGAGGCAGGTGGAAAAGGCTTTGTGCCGTCCCTGTCAGAGGGGATCCTCAGCACAGCCCTGAAGATTGCACATAGGAGAAAACAATGAACACAAAACAACCAAATAGCAAACAGATTGAAAACAGAAGAAGCCCATGTTCCTGAGGTTGGAGTGTGAGCATGAGAGCTTGAGGATGTGTGGGATTTCACAGAAGAACTGGCCCAGGGCATTGCCATGGCACAGGGGCAGGGAAAATGTATTGGCTGTGTGCAGCAGTGCATAGAGAAAGGCACTGGCCCAGGCAGCTGCTGCCATGTGGGCACAAGCTCTGCTGCCAGGAGGGTCCCGTAGTGCAGGGGTTTGCAGATGGACACGTAGTGGTCGTAGCACATGATGGTCAGCAGGGAAACCTCTGCTGAGATGAAGACCAGAAAGAAAAAGACCTGTGCAGCACATCCTGTGTAGGAGATGGTCTTGGTGTCCAGAGGGAATTGTGCATGGCTTTGGGGACAGTGGTGCAGATGGAGCCCAGGTCGGTGAGGGCCAGGTTGAGCAGGAAGAAGAACATGGGGCTGTGCAGGAGGTGGCCGCAGGCTACGGCGCTGATGATGAGGCCGTTGCCCAGGAGGGCAGCCAGGGAGATGCCCAGGAAGAGGCAGAAGTGCAGGAGCTGCAGCTGCCGCGTGTCTGCCAATGGCAGCAGGAGGAAGTGGCTGATGGAGCTGCTGTTGGACAATTGCTGTCTCTGGCAGTGGTATTGCCATGGAGAAAGGACAGAGAAGTCTTAGAGGCAACAAATGTAACCAAAACCAAAGCCATTTCCCATACACCCTCCCCTGGAACAAAGAGACACCCTTTTGTGTTCCAGAGTCCTGCAGTTTTCTTTTTAGGATTCCCACCTATCTCTCCAGCCCCACGGCTCTGCTGCAGCTCTGCCTGCACAGGAGGGGCTGCACGCCTTGGAGCCCCGGCCCTGAGGGCAGAGGCTTGGCTGGGGGACAGGAGGGAGGGGGCTTGTTCAGAGGGAGGGGCTGCACTGCAGGGGCTCCCATGGAGATCTCTGAACTCTCCCTGCCACAACATTTCTGGCTTTTCTTTTCTCTCACTGCCTCATCTTCTCTCTGCTTCCTGCAGATTTTCCTCCTGCAGGTGTCTCCCTGTGCCTGAGCTCTCCCTGCCAGCACTCCCAGACCCAAATCTCTGTGCACTCTCCTTGGCCCTACAGAATCCTGCCTGTTTGCAGGGCACTGGATGGGGGCAGGTTCTTTTTGCAGCTTGGAGAAAGGACAGCTCAGACTAAGCCTGATCACTGAGTGTTCAGATGTCCCAGGGACTTGTCGGAATTACTGATACGTTTATGATTTTTTCTCCCTCTCCACCATTATCTAATATAAATGAAATATTAGATAAATTTTAGAAAATAGGTAATTAGATAATATTAATAGTCTTAAGAAATAGTCTTAAGAATAGATTTAAGAAATGTCCTTGTTTAAAATAAATCCTTGTCTTGGAAATATTTTGGGAGTGGGAAGAAGCTCTCACTGTGTCAGAACTTCATGAGCATTTCACCTCCCCTGCACCAGAAATACTCAGAGAGTTGTACTCACAGAGTCTGTAGGCATTGGGATGTTGCAGCTTGAGGAGATCACTGCAGGAGCTGCAGCTGCATTGTCCTGCAGCCAGAGGTTCCTGTGCCAAGGGCTGGCAGTGATTCTCCCCCAGTCCCTTCTCAGCACCTTCCCAGTCCTGAGTGATTGAAGCTCTCTGTGCCTGTGTGCTGTGCCCGGGGTGGCTGCAGGCAGTGCCCCAGCCCTGCTGGGCTGGCAGAAAAGCTGCTCATCCAGAGAAATGTGTTTTTAAGCTCTTCCTGCTTGCCAGGATCTCCTTTTGGATGATGAGCTCAGCCCAGCTCATCAGCACAGACACAGCACAAGGACTTTAATGACCCTCTCAGGGCTTTGTGCTGAGGCCCTGAACATCAGTCCCTGAGAGGGAGCTGAAGAAACCTCTCCAGAACTCCAAGTCAGAAGCCAACTCCAAAGTTTCTGGAAATTTTAATGGGTCCCACTGAGGGACACAACACAGAAAGTGTCCCCAGGCCCCAGGCAGAGCAGAGAACTGCAGGCAGTGATGACAGGTGGGGACAAAGAGAAGCCAAGTCTTGGTGCCCTGGGCCACAGCAGCCTCTGTGCCACCAAGGACACTGAGGAGACCCCTTGTCCTGAGGCCCTGGGGCCTCCTGGCACAGCCCCAGCAAGGCTGGGCACTGTCAGCCCCTTGTCCTGCCCTCAGCATCCCCCTGCCATGCCAGTGGCCTCCAGGATGTGCTGGAAGGAGTCCCTGGGGAAGGAGCCTTGGTCAGCAATGGCCCTGGGGGGCTCCTTCATGCTGCCAGGGACTGCAGGTTTTTCCAAGGACTTTGGGTTTGGCTTTTGCCTTGGAGTCTCTGAGAGATTTTTGCAATCATGTCCTCCAATTCTCTGCTTTAATTAGTCCCATGAGAGGCTTTATAAGTAAAAACACTCAGTGGGTCTCATTATTGCTGCAGGGTACTCAAAGTTTTTAAAAAAAGGGGTTTTTGACACTGACTGACAGAATTCTTCAATCATGGCCTCCAATTATCAGCATTAATGAGTCCCTTGAGATTTTTAGCTCGTAACAACACTCAGTCGGGCTTATTCATACTTCAAGGTACTCAGGGGTAATTTAAGTACCTTTTGTGCCACTGAGTGTCTGAGAGGGTTTTTTTGTAATCCTGGCCTCTACCTCTCTCCTCCAAGAAGTCCATGAGGGGCCTGTGTTGTGCATGGACATCAGTGGGACCCATGAGTACCGAGAGACACTTTGTGTGTTTCCTCTGACTTGGACTTCTGGAAAGGTTTTTGCAATCTTCTCTTAGGCCCAGAGGCTCCAGTGCTCAGCAGCAAATGCACCACAGGACTCATTGGGATTAAGCAAGTCCTGACAAACCATGGCTGTGCCTTGATTTCTCTCTGGTCTGGTGCTGTTCATTAGTAAGTTTTTTTTCCTAGAGTTATGGAGAGATATTTGAAAGATCTCGGAAATATGTATTCCTATTTTAAAGGGTGTATTTTATTACTGTTTTCTTTTGAGCAGAGGTGATTGATGCATTCAGTGATGAATTTTGACCCTGGGTCTCTCCTCAGGAGGTCTGGCCTGCTCAGAGAAGCTGTGCCTTGAGGTCTCACCCAGTGTGGACATCTTGCTGCACTTTCCCCAACCCCATCCTGTGTCTCCTCACTCACTTGGGACCTGCTTTTCTTGGACAACTGGCTGTACTCTGGCAAAGATGGGTTTTCTTCTTTTTTTATCAATCTAAAACTCCTAAGTTTTAGACAGTCTCAAGTGGTAATCATTAAAAACAGATATGGTCATGGACAGAGACTCTCTAATTAGTTAAAGTTAGAAAGTGGTATTTTTACTAACACCAGCGCGTGGCACAGGAGTCATCTCCGAAAGCTGTGACCGCCCCGTACAAGGTTCTTCGCACTCTAATTTATTCCCAAGTTCTTACATACAATGCATGTGCATAACCCCAGCATCTCCCATCCCCACTCTGTATTAAATGAGGCTATCAGTCCTTCATGTGTGTGCAATTCTTCTCTTGAATTGGGTCAGTGGTCTCAAAGGATGAAGTCAGGAGAGTCTTCATCAGGTCTCTGTGACCCTCTGGAACAATCCAAGGTCTCCTGCTTTGTGATTGATTGATATAAAGTCCAGGTGCTGGCCATTGTTCTTAATGGTTTTAATCTGTTCTTCGAATGCTTCACTTACTCCACTTCCTTCTATAAACAAGCTCATAATTGCAAACATGATAACGATAGCTCTAGGTTTAGCATCTAATAATCATTAACCTATTGTTTGCTTATCTAGCTTGCACTCTGATCCATATAAATTGCTTCCAAAATTTTACCTCTTTAAAATCATGATTCAGTGCCCCCAAAATTTTGGGGTGCCCCTGAATGTCAGGGTGTCCCCCCAAAGCCCCCCCACCTCCAAGGGTCACATGTGTCCACGTCGACTGGGAGGATGTGACGGTGGCCGTCATCTTCTCCCGGCCCATCAGGGTGAGTGGGGACACCTGGGAACCCCCAGAAAACCAGCTGGATACCCTTTAAAATCTCTTGGACCCCCCCTAAAATCACCTGGGAACCCCTAAAAGTCACCTGGATACACCCAAAAATCACCTGAGCAATCTCAAAATTCCCTGGATACATCTATGTACACTGCCAAAATTGCCTAGGTACTCTCAAAAATCCTCTTGATGCCCCCCCAATCACCTGTGAACTCCTCCAAACCACCTGGATACTCCTAAAAGTCACCTGGATCCCCCCCCAAATCTCCTGGGTACCCCCCAAAATCACCTGGATTCCCCCCAGAAATCACCTGAGTACAGAATTTTCAGTACCCTCAAAAATTCTTGGTCCCCTGCCCAAACTGGTGGTTGTAAATCCTCCCTTCTTTGACTGGGTAGACGCGGTGTCCCATTTTTCCCATTGAATTTAAAGGATAGATCTGGTGTCCCTAAATCCCTATTGACTTGCATGGGTAGACCTGGTGTCTTGTTTACCCCTATTTATCTACAGTTACATTTCCCTGGAGCTCCCAGTAACCCCAGTGCTCCCCCTTAGCCACTCCCATTGCTCCCCTTAGCCACTCCCAGTTTTCCTAGTAACCACTCCCAGTGCTCCCAGTTTGCCCAGTTTCCCCTGTTCCTCCTCCCAGTGCTTCCAACTCACCCCCAAGTTCTTCCAATTCATCCCCAGAGTGTCCCCTTAGCCCTTTCCAGTGCTCCCAGTTTAACCAGTAACCCTTCCCAATCAAGCCCAAGGAATGGGTAGACCTGATAGCCGTAAAATTCGCATTGACTTGAAATGGGGTAGACCTGGTTTCCCTAAATCCCCATTGACTTTAATAGGGTAGACTTTGTGTCCTTAAATCTCTATTGACTTTAATTGGGTAGACCTGGTGTCCCTAAATACCTATTGACACTATTGGGGTAGACCTGGTTTTTTTTCTATACATTGATTTCAGTGGGTAGACCTGATATCCTTTCCCTGCCACTAGTTTCAGTAGTTAGACCTGATACCCCAAATATTTAGGGGTTAAACCCACCACTTTCAGGGTTGGAAATTCCCAATTTTTGGTGGGAAAATGCCCCAAATTTTCTTCTTTTTCCCCCACAGGTGAGCCCAGAGCGCCCGGAGCTGAGGGCAACGCTGGACGGCTCCACCCTGGCTGTTACTGTTAGGTCAGATGTGACATACACACACACATGATCAGGATCCAAAATGGAAGAAGTTTTTATTCTGTGTGTTCTCCAGCTTACATACTCTTAACGAAGTTTGATCTTAAGTCATTGACTACATTACAATAACTTATTTATTCATTGGTGCAAAGCAATTAGCGTCAATATAATTGGCAAAAGTTTGACAGAAAGTTAATAAGGCACATATACTCCTTTTACTTATGAACATAGTCTAATTAACACAATTTTCATGCATCTTTTTGAATCAGTTCCCATGCTGTGGTGGTTTTGACCAGCAAGTGAGTTTTCAGGAAGTTCAGGAAAGAACCAATTGAAAGCTGTTACATCTCCGTGGACATACAGGGTTTAAATATCATTCTAACATCTGTGAGCTGCAGGGAGAGAGAAAGACCTTGGGAAGATTTAACCCTTTCCTGTCAACAGGAAGCTTTCAGAACTCCAACCCTTTCCAGAGGGAGAGAAGAAGACCAGAGTGATTTAAAATGTAGAGAGACAGCATGATACAGTCAGCAAAAGAACAGATAAAGGTTATCTGGAAGAAAGGATTAAAGAAGTAGATATTTTTTGTCTAGACTTCTCTAGATGTAAACCATAGAAAAATAGAGTATTTCTTGTAATATATCGATGCTGTTTAGGGGGAATGCTGTTCTAGCTGAAGGTGATGGACTGATGTAATTGAGATTTCATTGAGAATGTTGTGAAGTTCCCCAGCTCCTGAGATAAAAAAGAGGTCTCAGCTGTTGGAGAGGCAGATTTGGCACTCCAGCTCTAGTAAAAAGATGTCTCTTGAGAGAGAGACGATTTTGAAGACAGAAGAAGAGAATCTTTGTGAAATACTAAAAAAGGCATTCTTAAACAAATACCCCAAAAATGCTGAGAGGCCCATGAGTAGCCAAGAGAAAGGCTGCTCATGTGAGATGGCACAATCTGCAAAATTCCAGCGGTTGCAGGTTTGTGACATTGGGAGCCACCAGACTGTTTCTTGTGGTGAATGTCTTCATGGACTCCAGAGAGAATCCTCTCGCAAGGTGATGAAAGATAATGTTTAAATAGTTGAAACTGACTGAAAATCACAGGTTTTGTCTCTCTGTGTTGGTTATGGGAAAGTGAACAGTTTGTGGGGGAAAGGGAAGTGTTGTTAAGTTTTGATTTTTTTTTTCCCCTTTATTCTTTAGAGTGTGTAAACAAACTGTCTTTGTAACTTTTAAAGATCAGGCCAGTTTTACTGTTTCATTTTCTCCTAGTCCAACTATCACAGGAAACCAGGTCTACCCAATTAAAGTCAATGGGGATTTAGGGACACCAGGGCTGTCCATTACTAGGGCTTGATTGGGAAGGGTTACTGGTTAAACTGGGAGCACTGGGAAAGGCTAAGGGCAGCACTGGGGGAGGAACTGGAAGCACTGGGAGGGAGAAACAGGGGAAGCTGAGCAAACTGGGAGCACTGGGAGGGGTTACTAGGAGGCCTGGGAGGGCAAACTAGTCAAACTGGGAGCCATTCCTGGGAGCACTGGAGGTGGCTAAGGGAGGGCAAACTGGGGTTACTGGGAGTTACTGGGAGTGTCTGAGGGTGGGCACTGGAGTTCCTGGGAGCCCTGGGCATTACTGGGAACACTGGGAAGAGTTACTGGGATAAATGGGGGTAGACAGGACACCAGGTCTGCCCACTCAAGTCAACAGGGATGTAGGGACACCAGGTCTACCCAGTCAAAGCAATGTGTTTCACAAGCACCATTTTGGTGGGGCCCAAAGTTTTTTGGGGATACCCAGGTGTATCCAGGTGACTTTTGAGGGGCTCCCTGGTAATTTTTGAGGGTACTAAGGTGATTTAGGGGAATACTCAGGTGTACCCAGTTGATTTTTTTGGGGTTCCCCGGTGTACCCAGGTGATTTTTTTGGCGGTTCCCCAGTGTGTCCAGGTGGTTTTGAGGAGTACCAGCATGAATTTTTTGGGGATCCAGGTGATTTTTTGGGGTTCTCAGGGGTCCCCACTCACCCTGATGGGCTGGGAGAAGATGACGGCCATTGTCGCGTTCTCCCAGTCAATGTAGACATAGATGACCCTCAGCGGTAGGGGGGCTGTGGGGGGACAGCCCAATATTCAGGGGACATCCCAACATTTAAGGAGCACCCCAAAACTCCAGGGGAGGGCCCCGGGGAAGGGAGGGAGCCCTGAGTTACCTCAGGAGAGGATGCAGGGCAGGTACACCCAGGCACTTTGGTCTGTGGGGTCGGTGAAGACGGCGTTCTGCAGCAGCTGCAGCTCTGGGGAGGGGCAAAGGGGGCACCCCAAAATCTCAGGGGGGCAGCCAGGGGACACCCCGAGATCTGAATGGGGGCACCCCAGTATGTGGGGGCTGAGGTGTACCCACTAAACCCAATGGAGATTTTTAGGGCCAACAGGTCCAGCCTCTTGATCCAATGAGGATTTAGGGACAACAGGTCTAGCCATTGAAACCAATGAGGATTTAGGGTCATGGGGTCTACCCATTAAAATGAATAGGGATTTTTTGGAAACTATTAAGGGCAATGGGGATTTAGGGACACCAGGTCTACCCGATCAAAGCAATGGAGAATTAGAAACCCAATATTTACTTCATTAAAATCAAAGGGAATTTTGGGACACCTGGTTTACCCACTAATGGGTGGGTATTCAGAATTTAGAATATTGGGTCCAGATAATAATGGGGATTTAAGGACAACAGGTCTACCCATTGAAACCAACTGGGATTTAGGGATGCCAGGTGTAGCCATTAAAAACAATAGGGATTTTAGGAACATCTGGTCTACCCATTAAGGACAATTGGGATTTGGGGTCATCAGGTCTACCCATTGAAACCCATGGGCTCAGTGGGACACAGTATTAGGAATTTAAGAAATCAGGTGCAGCCATTGATGTGAATAGGAAATTTGGGACATCAGGTCTACCTCCATTATAGTCAGTTGGGGGATTTAGGACATCAGGTCTATCCATTGAAATGAATGGGGATTTCAGGAAAACAGCTCTACCCATGAATGGAAATGGTGATCTGGGGACACCAGGTCTACCCCTTAACAACTGTAAGGACATCAGGTCTATCATTGAAGTCAATGGGGTTTTAGGGACACCAGGTCTACTCATTAAGGGCAATGGGGATTTTTGGGACAGCAGGTCTACCCATTGGAGTCAAAGGGAATTTTTGGGATACCAGGTCGACCCACCCAATAAAACAGTGCTCAACCTCAAGCAAGGGGCTGGAGAATTTTAGGGATAGGATCACACTGAAATTCTTGGAATTTTTCCAGGGTAATCTTTCACCTTCCTTCAGTCTTTCAGGGGGCAGCATCCTGACCTCACCCTTCCTCCAGTTCCTGGTGGGCGCCAGGAGCCGCAGGCAGTGGTGCCAGGCCGAGAAGTTGGAGAAGTCGTGGCTCAGCAGGGCCCTGGCAAAGGCCAGCTTGGCCTTGGGGTACTGCCTGGCCACCAATGCCTGCTGGTGGTCTCAGGCGTGGACTGGGAGGGCACCAGTACAAACCAGTAAGCACTGGGAGCTGCCCCCAGGCTCTTGTGGCCTGAGGTGGCAGCTCCCAGTATAAACCAGTAAAGGTTCATGCACCCAAACCAATTCCAAGTATGAGATTGGGGGGGACCACATCTCCCCTATTAAAGTCAAAGGGGATTTAAGGAAATCAGGTCTACCCATTCAAACAAATGAGAATTTAGGGACATCAGGTCTACCCACTCAAGCCAATGGGGATTTTGGGACATCACGTCTACCCATGAAAGGTGGGTCTAAGGGCTCCCAGTATGGTCTTGGGGCTCCCACTTGTAACAGATTTCTACTGAGAGGGCACCAGTATAAACCAGTAAGCACTGGGAGCCACCCCTGATCCCCGTGGGGGCAGCTCCCAGTATAAACCAGTAAGGCCAGCACAAGCTGAAGTCACTCCCAGTGGGTCCCAAGCCCTATCCCAGTATAAACCAGTACATCCCAAAATAACCCAGTACATCCCAGTAAACCACAGTATTAACCAATGATCCCAGCATGCCATTCCTGTAAAAATGAGTATAAACCAGTGCAAACCAGTGTATCCCAGTATAACCAAGTAACTACTAGCACCGCATCCCAGTAAAAACCAGTATAACCCAGTACAAACCAGTATAACCTAGTAACTCCCAGCACCCCATCCCAATACAAACTAGTATATCCCAGTATAAACCAATGCCCCCAACACCCCATCATAGTATAAACCAGTAAAACCCACAGTCGGCCACGAACTCCTCCCAACCAGAATGGGGTGCTCACTCATATGCTGCTCCCTCTCCCAGTAGAAACCAGTAAAACCCAGTAACCTCCAGCACCCCATCCCAGTACAAACCAGTAAAACCCAGTGTAACCCAGTAACCCCTCCTCCGGTAAATCACATGAAGGATGCTGCTGAAAGGGCATTTCAGATCATGCCCGCAAAAGATCCTAGGCAGAGTTCTAGCTCAATTAAACAATCCCCTTCTGAGCCTTTCCTAGATTTTACAGACAGACTTCATGCAGTGGTGGAAAACCAGAGAGAGGAGCAGGAGTTGCAACAGAAGATGATCCTGGAAGTGGCACAAAGCCACTTGGGGCCTGGAAGTGGCACAAAGCAATGCCAGTGATGTCTGCAAGAGGATCATCTCCGGGCTTCTGGTTGCTCCACCTCCAACCCTGGACCTCCTCACTGAGACCTGCACAGAGTGAGCCACAAGGGACCCAGATGAACAGCAGAAAGGGTCTGGGCCCAGAGGCCGGATTGCAGCATCAGCCACCATTCCAGCTGGACCACCAGTGGCTGGGAGGGTCAAATGTTTCCAGTGTGGGAGGGAGGGACATGTGATGTGCTTTTGTCCCTTTGAGAATAAAACATCACACACACTGGTGGGAGCAGTGGGGGAGGGAGAGAAAGGGAACATTCCAGTTCCAAAAACCTAGAGGAGGAGCATGAGCTTCTCCCATGTGATGAGAAAAATGGGACAGGTCACACGGTGGTTGGGCTTTAGGGGCAACCCAGTTCTGGGAAGGTATGGGACCCTAAGGAACCCTCAGGGTTGGGAACAACCAAGAGGATATGGAAGCCATTTAGGCTTGAGTTAACAACAGGTTTGCCTTTCAACACACCGGACTGGCAAGTGGTCACCGTTGACCCTGGACACGTGACCAACCTACAGCAGACTGATAGTAAGTGCCTTGTTATCAGGGTTTCTAAGCACACTCCCTCTGAGATCAAGATTAGTCCAGCACTTTTGTCATCAGATCCGGAGCAACGAGCTCTCTTGGCACGTTGTGTCCATCCTCCCCTCTTCCTACCAAAGGGCCGAGTCATTGCCCAGGCCATACTACTGCCCAAACTGCCATAGGATGGTCTGGATCTTTGGGTCTATTGGACAGAAATGGTGGGAGAGAACAAACCCATAATTTGGTGTGGGCTCAAGAGGAAGGGGGATTTCATCCAAGTCCGAGAATGATGGACACAGGATCAGATGTGACAGTCATACCACCACCACACAAGTGGCCATCACACTGGGAGTTGTAACCCGTGGCTGGTAAGGTCACAGGTATAGGGGGCACACAATTGGCAAAACAATCCAAGAACACTGTGCAAATTGAGAGACCAGAAGGGCAATTGGCTTCTTTGTTTGTTCTAGATTCCAAATTTACCTTTTGGGTAAATTTGCAGTGGGGAGTTAAACAAGAAATCCCAAAAAACCCAAAAGATTTTTAGTTGTCTCCACTGAGGAGTGTCCCTTCTAAAAACTAAATTGGCTGATGGATACCCAAATTTGGGAGGATCAGTGGCTGCTGAACAAACAGAAATTGAAGGCACTCAACTCGTGGAGGAGCAATTGGCTAAATCTCACATTGTGGAAACTAACAGTCCCTGGACTTCTCTGGTGATTGTGATCAAAAAGCCAGGGAAGGACAGGTGGCACCTCCTCCATGATCTGAAAAAAATTAATGAGGTCATTGTGGGCATGGGGTCTCTTCAGCTGGGTATGCCACCCTCTTCAATGCTCCCCCGAAATTGGAATTTGGCTGTCATTGATATAAAAGATTGTTTTTTCCAGATTCCCTAGATCCAGCCAATGCCCCGCAGTTTGCATTCTCTGTGCCTTCCATCAGCAGGGAGGCACCCACGAAGCATTACCACTGGAGAGTTTTGCTGCAAGGGTTAAAGAACTCACCAAGTATTTGCCAGTGGTACGTGGCCAAAATACTGTCCCTGGTGTGTGCCAAGGCTGGAGAGGCCGTCATCCTTCATTATATGGATGACGTGCTTGTGTGTGCCCCCAGTGACAATGGACTTACACAAATTCTGGATGAGACTATCACTGCTTTGGCCGCTGCAGGATTTGAGTTGCAGCAGGAAAAAGTGCAGAGACTGCCACCTTGGAAATACCTCGGGATTGAGATTGCCAACCGGGCAAGAACACGCCAGTGGTTATTAATCAGTGAGAAACCTGAGACTTTCTGGATCTCTTTGCTGGAGATCCGGAGAAGGATCTCCAGCAGCTGTGTGGATCTTTGAATTGGGTCAGGCCCTGGCTTGGGCTTACTATGGAGGACCTAGTCCCTCTCTTCAATTTGTTAAAGGAGGGAGAGGTGCTGGATTCTCCAAGGGCTCTGACTCAGGAGGCTCGGCAGGCGTTGGAGAGGGTTCAGTCAGCAATGTCTAGCCAGCAGGCCCATCGCTGCCAGCCAGAATTTCCATTTAATGTCATCATTTTGGGAAAACTGCCACACTTGCATGGACTGATTTTTCAGTGGGACAAGAACCAGAAGGACCCCCTCTTGATCATAGAGTGGGTGTTCCTAGGTCATCAGCTGTCCAAAAGTATCACTAAACCACAGGAGTTGATGGCTCAGCTGATCAGCAAAGCAAGGGTCAGGATGGGACTGCTGGCAGGGTGTGAGTTTGCATGCATTCATGTGCCAATCCAATTGTCAGCTGGAAGGTCAACAAAGGAGGCTTTGGAACAGTTGCTCTGTGAGAACAAGATGTTGCAGTTTGCTCTGGATAGCTATCCAGGGAAAATTTCAATCCATTGCCCGGGCCACAAATTATTTCATTCAGAATTTAATTTGATTCCAAAAGAGAAACAGAGCTACAAACCTCTCAAAGCTCTGACAGTTTTTACTGATGCATCCGGAGGGTCACACAAGTCAGTGGTGACTTGGAAGGACCCTCACACTCAGCAGTGGGAGGCTGACATCGAGGTAGTCAAAGGTTCACCTCAGGTGGCTGAGTTGGCCGAAGTTGTCAGGCTTTTGAGAAGTTTTCAGAACCCATTAATTTGATTACTGATTCAGCATATGTAGCAGGGTAGTGTCCAGAGCAGAGAATGCAATTCTCAAAAAAGTCTCAAATCCGGCCATTTTCAAGCTGCTCTCCGAGCTGACACACCCAGTGTCCCACAGAGAGCATCCTTACTACGTTATGCATGTGAGATCACACACTGACCTTCCTGGTTTCAGCATGGAGGGTAACCACAGAGCAGATGCCCCAGCTGCTCCTGTGCAGCTGGGTGGCCAACCTAACATTTTCCAGCAGGCCAAACTCAGTCATCAGCAATTCCATCAGAATGTCCCAGGCCTGGTGCGCCAATTCCACCTAAGGCAGGACCAAGCCAAGGCAATCACAGACACATGCCCAAGCTGCCAAAAGTTTTCCTTACCCTCACTGGGATCAGGGGTCAACCCCAGAGGACTTGGCAGTTGTGAGCTGTGGCAGACAGATGTCACACACATTCCCGAGTTTGGAAGGTTCAAATATGTTCATGTGTCAGTTGATTCCTTCCCTGGTGCTGTTTATACCTCAGCCCACACAGGGGAGAAGACCAGAGATGCACAGAAACACCTTGGGCAGGCCTTTTCCATGCTGGGGATCCCCAAAGAGATCAAACCTGATCATGGTTGAGCTTATGTTTCCAAGGAATTTGATGGTTTCTTGCAAGAGTTGGGAGGTGAAACGTAACAAGGGGATCCCGTACTCCCCCACTGGCCAGGCAGTGATAGAAAGAACTCACCAGACATTGAAGAAGACCTTGGGGCAGCAGAGAGGAGATGTCAGGGTAAACAGTCCACAACAACGACTTTGTAAGGCTCTGTTTACCATGAACTTCCTTAACTGTTCATTGGAAAACCTTAATCCACCTGTAGCTGGGCACTTCAATCAAAATCATTGGTTGAAATTTGAGGAGAAACCGCTGGTCCTGGTGAAGGACCCTGACACTTGGAAGGTCCAGGGGCCTTTTGATTTGGTCACTTGGGGCGAGGATACGCCTGCATATCCACCCCCACAGGTTTGAAATGGGTTACACAGAAATGGGTCAAACCCTATATTCCACCCAGGGAAAAGAAGGCCCAGAATGTGGCCCCAATTCCACCTTCCTGACCCAATGATGTGGCAATTGCTTCTTCTGTGTAACAGTGCAAAGGAAGTGGGGAACCCAAACCCCGTGTTATCCTTAAATCAGTGCCTTGAAAAGATTGCGTAAACTGTGCTTACCTGTGTATGTTCTTTTTAGATTTCTTTTCAGAGCACCCTCCTGACCCCCAAGGTGAGGCCAGAACTCCTGTGTTTGCTGCTGCTTCTGACTCAGTCAGTAGGACAGGGTCATGAATGTGAGGACACTCAAGGGATACACTGCTTCAATCTATCCAGCAAAATCCAGAGCATCCAGAACTCCATGCAGAAAATGAAAGGCATAATGGAGGAAATCAAGTGAGGAGCAGAAGACTGGCTGGAGAACATTGCTTTAAAGACCGAGGGTTGCCAGGGGGAATGCTATAGTTTGTAAAGGATGCCTTACTGGCTGTTCCAGTTGTCATTTGAATTTACACAGCCTTTAGGACTCTGAAAGGAGTCATTACAAGGTGTACTAAAAAAAAAGGCCCTTTCCGGTGTAAGTGGGGCTGCTTTTGAGAGATGGTGGAAGAGGCCAGAGACAGCAATTTAAGGAGTGTGTCTCCTCCCTCCTTCCCTTCCAAATTAAACAGAGAAGAGGGAGATGTGGTGGTGGGTTTTTAAGAGGTTTGATAAGTTATGGTTTGCTCCTGTTACCCCCCCTGGTGCCTGGTGTGTGGTTTACCCCAGATTTTCCCCTCCTCCATCCCTTTGTCCCCTTTCCTGACCCTGCCCTGTGTTAACCTGGGGCCAATCACCCACCTGCCCCACCCCTCTGCCCCCTGGTTTAAATGTTAAGCACAGGACCCTGCTCGTTCTCTCTCTCCTGTAACACCTGGAGGAACAAAGACCTCTGTAAGAGAGAGCCTTCTCTGAGACCTTTGCTTTGTACCCAGACATGGAGGATATAGAGGATCTAGAGAGCAGGAAACAGCTCTGCTCTCTACCCTTACTTGCACTGCTTGCAGTCTGGGAAACGGCCACTCCTGACCAGCGTGGCCGGGGACAGAGCCAGCCGCCCCCACCCCGGCCCCCTGACACCAACAAACATGACTCTGTCCATCTGCAAAAATTCACAGACCAACACAGAGCGTTTGCTTTGTGATGTCAGGGCACGGTTGCCACGCCGTCGTGGTGACATCACAAGGTTGCCTTGGTGCAGGGGCAGCCTCAGTGGCAGAGCAGCTCTTGGGCTTGCTCAGGGCAGGAGCATCCTCCTGCTTGAGGCTTTTGTCAGTGGGCAGCTGCACACTGACAGGAGCCTGGTTTTTCTCTTGTGTTGGAGCACAGTCTGCAAACTTGCACAGCAGCGCCACGAGGATTGAGAAACTTGCTGCTACAGTTTACTTTGTTTATGGCATTGTTATTGCTATTTTATAAAAAAGATATATTTTTAAAAATATTTTTATATATTGTTTATATATAATTTTTATTTATTTTATTTATAATAATTTATTATTATTATTTTTTAAAAATTGCTTTTACCTGACTAACCTGGCACATAAGTAGAGATTTTCCCTGGGTGTAAGCTAAGCTGGCTTTTGCATGTCTTCTTGCTATTTCTTAGTGACTGACTTGATTTGGAAACAGAAAGAACATTTGGATGCCACTTGGCTAAAGCTCCTGTCAACATGTTAAGCTAAAAAGGGGATGTAGCCAGGGCTCTGTGGGCAGTATTTTCAAGGGAACCTGCAGGGGTTGTGTTCCCTCCGTGGGAGAGTCTGTAGCAGCAGAGTCTATCCATTTTCCTGGTTAAGCAGGACAACTTAAAAAATGTGGACTGGGACACCTTCTTGGAAGATCTAGAAATGCTAGGGTTCTTTCCAGTTTTCTCAAAGAATCTGCTTCATTTTCTCCTGCCCACTGCAGGTCACCTGACCCATGTACCCAGAGGTGCCAATCCTGAGGTGAGTGAGAAAGGAACATTTGATGTTCCTGGTGTTTAAGAATTGTGGAGCAAGCTGTGAGCTTGGCCTGTGGCAGTAGAGTGCAGAGGGCCAGATGAATAGGCTGAAAGAAAACCCATTGCCATGTCCGCAGCAGCAAGGGCAAAGGCATCACTGGCTATTTCCTAATTTTCCATTTCCAAGCTTTAAAAGAACTAAAAGCCCAGTTTTGCAGAGAGAGCATTGTTCCTGATAGTATCCAGGAGGAATATCTAATTTAGAGCAATTTGTAGTATACTTGAATCAGCCCATTTGAATTTAGTCAGAGTGACTTAGATGGCCATTGCTATCAAAGCTGATGATTTGTGCTTAGTAGGGCAGTGTTCTGGTTTAGGGCAAATTTGGGGGAACCCCCCAAATAGGGTCCCTGTGGGAAGCAAACCCAAACGGTCCCTCCCCCAACTGGTCTGGGAAAGAACTTCCTCACAGAAAAGTGGAAAAAACTATTTCTTTAACAAACAAAGTGCCCACAAGCACAAAAATTAATAACATGACACAACAAAACCTCTTGCTGCTCCACAGAGAGATTGCAAAATTGAGGAAGTCCTTGCTGTGGGTGAAACTCGGCTGGCTCAATCTCTTATCAGTCCCTCTGGTGCTGGAAAATGCGGTCCTGGACCCTGGTGGGCCACAGGTGTGAGCTCCCAGTGTTCTTCTGGGTTTTTCAGTCCAGAGATGGTTTAAACAGTCCCAAGAAAAAGAACAAAGACACAGTCCAGGGAATTTCTCTGCCTCAGCTAGATAAACTAACTAAAAGCACAGGAGATCTCTGTCCGTGCTTCAGATGAACACAGTCTAGGAGTGGAATGTATAGGATCTAAAGCTGTTTTCTGCAAACAAACTCTGTGCTTCTTCTTTCTCCTCCTTCACTATCGGAACCAGTCTTAAAGGTACAGAACTTAATATCAAACATCAACAGAACAGATGGTTGGGGATACAAGCATCAAAAAGTCACCCCAGGACATGCCACCCCTTATCCCCATATTGTCAGCTTACAACCAAAACTAATATATATTCTAGCACTACAGACACATACATTATACATACACATACATATACAATATACAGTTATATACAGACATTCAGCAGTGATATTTACACATAATTCTCACCCAACAATCAGATCTCTCTGAGGTACACATCGTGTTGTTCCATCTTTCTGCATTATCCCCCATGTGCAACCTGGACCCTGAGCAAAGACAATCCCACGGATGGGTTTGTCTGTACTTGAGGCAGGATTAATCCAAACTGTCTTCCCTAACAAACCTCCAACATGCACCACTGGGACTTTGTCTCCGTCTGCTGTATGCAGGAGCTCAGACTGGGCAGGGCCTGCTTGGTTAATGGAGCCTCAGGTGTAAACTAATCAGGTGGCCTTAGCTAAATTCCTCCCAATTTTTGAAACATCCCCCACCCAGTGCTCTCAAGGTGGTTTTTAACAGTCCATTGTACCTCTCCACTTTGCCTGCAGCTGGTGCATGGTAGGGTATGTGGTACACCCACTCAATGCCCTCTAGCCCAGGTGTTGATAAGGCTGTTCTTGAAATGAGTCCCATTGTCTGACTCAATCCTCTCAGGGGTACCATGCCTCCAAAGAACTTGCTTTTCAAGGCAAGGCACCACAAGAATGGTGTTACGGGCCATAGCATTAGGCACAGAGAAGGTCTCCAGCCATCTCGTGGTGGCTTCTACCATTGTGAGCACATAGCGCTTACCTTGGTGTGTCTAGGGCAGTGTAATATAATCAACCTGCCAGGCCTCCCCATACTTATATTTTGACTACTGCCTACTATACCATAGGGGCTTCACCCGCTTGGCCTGCTTGATCACAGCACATGTCTCACAGTCATGGATAACCTGAGAAATTCTGTCCATGGTTAAATCCTCCCCTCAGTCTCATGCCCACTTATAGGTGGCATCTCTACCCTGATGACCTGAGACATCATGGGCCCATTGAGCTAGGAATAACTGTCCCTTGTGTTGCCAATCTAAGTCTATTTTTGACACCTCTGTCTTTGAAGCCTGATCTACCTGCTCATTGTTTTGGTGCTCCTCATTAGCTCTGCTCTTCGGGACATGGGCATCTACATGACATGCCTCTCTACCCGAGTGGCAATATCTTTCCATTCATCAGCAGCCCAG
Organism: Acrocephalus arundinaceus; assembly: GCA_021534815.1. Lineage (NCBI taxonomy): Eukaryota > Metazoa > Chordata > Aves > Passeriformes > Sylviidae > Acrocephalus > Acrocephalus arundinaceus. The sequence continues at coordinate 11,517 of JAJEOU010002206.1, read as the reverse complement.
ACTGATTTTCCCCTACGCTGCCAGTTGGCCTTTTCCACCTTTCCAGCCAACCCCACAGAGCATTGGCTACCATCCAGGAATCAGTGTAGAGGTAGAGCTTTGGCCACTTCTCTCTTTCAGAAATGTCCAGGGCCAATTGATGAGCTTTGAGTTCAGCAAGTTGACTCGATCCAGCTTCTCCTTTAGTGGCTTGTGCAGCCTGTCGTGTGGGGCTCCATACGGCTGCTTTCCACTTTTGTTTCATCCCTACAATGCGACAGGAACCATCAGTGAAAAGAGTGTAGCGTGTTTCTTTTGCTGGTAGCTCATTAAATGGTGGAGTTTCTTCATCCCTTGTCACTTGTTCCTGGTCCCCTTTGTACATGAGACCAAAATTTTCACCTTCTGGCCAGTTTGTAATTACTTCCAAAATCCCAAGGCTATTCGAGTTTCCAGTGTGGGCGTGCTGAGTGATGAGGGCAATCCATTTGCTCCATGTGGCGTCTGTGGTGTGGTGAGTAGAGGGAACCTTTCTTTTGAACATCCACCCGAGCACTGGTAACCAGGGTGCCAGGAGGAGTTGTGCTTCAATGCCAATCACCTCCGAGGTGGATTTAACTCCTTCATAGGCTGCTAAAATTTCCTTCTCTGTGGGAATGTAGTTGGCTTTGGACCCTCGGTAACTTCAGCTCCAGAATCCCAGTGGTCGGCCTCGAGTCTCACCAGGCACCTTCTGCCAAAGTCTCCAGGACAGGCCATTGTTCCCACCTGCAGAGTAGAGCACATTTTTCATCTCTGATCCTGTCCTGACTGGGCCAAGGGCTACCACATGAGCGATCTCCTGCTTGATCTGGGCAAAGGCTTGCTGCTGTTCAGGGCCCCAGTGGAAATTGTTATTCTTGCAGGTAACCAGGTAGAGAGGGCTCACAATCTGGCTGTACTCAGGAATGTGCATTCTCCAAAAGCCTATGGCACCTAGGAAAGCTTGTGTTTCCTTCTTGCTGGTCGGTGCACACATCACGGTGATCTTGTTGATTACCTCTGTGGGTATCTGACACCATCCATCTTGCCACTTTACTTCCAGGAACTGGACCTCTCATCAGGTACCTTTACTTTGCTCTTCTTGATGGCAAAGCCGGCTTCCAGGAGAATCTGGATGATCTTCTCTCCTTTCTAAAAATCTTCCATGTTGTGTCCCCCCCCCAGCTCTTTTCAGGCCCAGCTAGCAGCTGCAGGGGGCTGGGGGCAACACATCTCTGGGTCCCAGGAGGTAGGGCAGGTACAAAAGCCTTACCGGAGCTTCTTGGGGAGCCGTCACTTGGCTGTGCCAGCTAATGGCAGCATGCAGGCAGGCAAGACACGACACGGCTTCTGAGGATGCTGCTCAGATGAGGTTTATTCCGGGTCCCACACTGGGGGAGTTGAGCATGGCTCCCAAAGGAGAGGCAAGAGGCAAAAAGGCCAAGGCCAGAGCCAGGCTCAGACCGGCGGCCAAGAGCAAGGCCCGAGCCAGAGGCAGAAGATGAGAGGGCGGCAGAGCCAGAGAGCAGAGAGAGAGCAAACCTCGTGGGTCAGCCTAAGGGAGGGTTCATGTAGAAGAATATCTTAGGGAGAGGGGACATGATTTGCTAGGGAAGGAGATCTGAGCTATCCCAGGCTACGCCTCAGATTCAGGCCTGAAGGCCTGTGGTGCAGCTAAAAATTACATTAAGGTGTGCTTAGTGTTAAAAAGTATAGTTATAGTAAATTTATGGGGGCTACCTTAAAGTTAAGATTGTTTGCATTCTTTTCTGTTTAAATACCAATTACAAAGCACCTGTAATTGTAAAACACCTGAAACTGTATTTAACCAGCCATTTTGAGACAATAAAGTCAGAAAAAATGATATAACCACATCATTAAAACCTTGCGTTGCTTTGTCAAGTTTCACATGTAATAAGAAGGACTCTGGCTTTATCCCATGATGCCAAATCAGAAACTGAAATGGGGAGTGGAGCCAGAGAGGAAAGGGCAACCAGGGATGGGCTGTTTGCAGGAGAGGGAACAGGGCTGGGCAAGAGGAAGAAATTTGTACCAGGGAAAGGATAAAAAGCCAAGGTGAAGCCAAAGAAATGCTCAGGACAGTTTGGGGGTGGCTGCCAGGCAGCCCTAGCTCTGAGCAATAACATCTGCAGTGGCCCAGGAATAACCCAGCTGATGGGAACAAATTTTCTGTGTGACTTCAGAGGCCACCACAAACATGAGGGGTTTCCCTGCTGTCCCCCAGCCCTTCCTGGCCCCAGGGGCTGATGGCATTTGTGCTCCCTCAGCTTCATCTCCCCACACCAACACCATGGGGGTGCTGACGCCTGCTCTGGGCAGTGCAAACAGAGGCTCCTGAGGCAGAGCTGCCGTGTCTGTGCCTGCAAGGATGCGGCACTTGTGTGAGCTGGGGGAGAGGCCAGGGCTGCAGGGGGGGATGTTGTTGGCAGGTGCATGAGGACGCTGTGGGACGCTGCCCTGGGGTGTCCAGCACAGTGGGGATGGATCAGCCCCTGCTCTGCTGCTCCTTCCCCTTGTCTCCCCCAGACACCTTGCAGAGCCCCAGCCATGCTGTTTGCCCCCAGCCTGCCCACGGCCAGCCTGGGGCTGCTCCCGGGGCTTTTCTGTGCTCAGCATTGGCCTGGGCAAAGTGTTCTGGAGAGAGCCTGGGCAAGGAGCCTGCAGCCCCCAGGCCCTGGCCTGAGGCGTCAGCGCTGCCCCAGCAGTGCCCATGGCCTGTCCCTGCTGCAGCCCCGGCACTGCCACCCCCAGCACTGTGCCCGGCCCCGAGAGCACTCAGGCCCTACAGCAACACCAGGGCCAGCAGGGCAGCGGGGCAGGGCCACGGCAGCAGCACTGGCAACACCAAGGGCTGCTGCTGCTGCTGCTGGGCACAGCTGCTGTGCCAGCACTGATCTGCCCCCAGCTCTGCACACAGACATTGCTGCTGCAGCTGCAGAGAAGGGAACCAAAGGGGGATCTCTGCAGAAAACTTGGCTGGGAGATCCTTTAGTCACTTTAATGCCACCAAGAACTTGGCATCTCATTGACACAGTCTGTGTCCACAGAGGAGGTTAAGAGAAACAAAATGAGAAATGGCAATTACCATTCCTTTTTGACAAGATCTAAAAGGTAAAAAAAGGAAAAAAAACCTACAAAAGAAATAAACAAGAAATATTAAATATGGCTTTTATTACAAGTGATTTGCAGAAATTGGTATTTTAATTTGTCTGAAACCATCCAGTTACCATTCTCCACAGTGCAGCCTTGAGCTCCTGGTTCCTCAGGCTGTAGATGAGGGGGTTCAGGGCTGGAGGCACCACCGAGTACAGAGCTGACAGGGCCAGATCCAGGGATGGGGAGGAGATGGAGGGGGGCTTCAGGTAGGTGAACACTGCAGTGCTGACAAATAGGGAGACCACAGCCAGGTGAGGGAGGCAGGTGGAAAAGGCTTTGTGCTGTCCCTGCTCAGAGGAGATCCTCAGCACAGCCCTGAAGATCTGCACATAGGAGAAAACAATGAACACAAAACAGCCAAGGGCTAAAAAGGAAATAACAGAAAGAAGACCAAGTTTCCTGAGTTTGGAGTTTGAGCACGAGATTTTAAAATATGTGGGATTTCACAGAAGAACTGGCCCAGGGCATTACCATGGCACAGGGGCAGGGAAAATGTATTGGCCGTTTGCATGAGAGCATTGAGAAAGGCACTGGCCCAGGCAGCTGCTGCCATGTGGGCACAAGCTCTGCTGCCCAGGAGGGTCCCGTAGTGCAGGGGTTTGCAGATGGACACGTAGCGGTCGTAGCACATGATGGTCAGCAGGGAAAACTCTGCTCCAAGAAAGAAGATAATCAGAAAAACCTGTGCAGCACAGCCTGAATATGAGATGATTCTGGTGTCCCAGAGGGAATTGTGCATGGCTTTGGGGACAGTGGTGCAGATGCAGCCCAGGTCGGTGAGGGCCAGGTTGAGCAGGAAGAAGAACATGGGGCTGTGCAGGAGGTGGCCGCAGGCTACGGCGCTGATGATGAGGCCGTTGCCCAGGAGGGCAGCCAGGGAGATGCCCAGGAAGAGGCAGAAGTGCAGGAGCTGCAGCTGCCGCGTGTCTGCCAATGGCAGCAGGAGGAAGTGGCTGATGGAGCTGCTGTTGGACATTTGCAGTGTCTTGGCAGGAAAATCTGTAAAAAACTAATCATGGAATAGTTCAGTTTGGAGAGGACTTTCAATATCCCAGCACAGCTTGGTGGCACTTTCCCCCCATTGCCTGCCCAGGGCTCTGCTGCCTGCAGCTGTCCCTGCCTGCAGCTGCTTCCCTGTGCCCAGGGATGGGCCCTGCCAGTGCTGCCTGGGCCCAGCCCAGCCGTGGGGGCTCACTCTGCCCTGCAGACCCCTCCCAGCTCAGGCACTGCCCAGGGCCAGCTCTGGCTCTGCAGGCTCTGATGGCAACGTCAGAGCAACCCTGAGGAGGCTGGAAAAGCGACCCTGGTGCTGCCTGCAAGGGACCTTGTGCTGATTTCTGTCACTGCCTGGTTTAAAAAGATCTGAGAGAAAATTGTTTGATTTTTTTGAACCTGAATTGAGAGGTTAATATCTATGTGCAATTTCCTATCCAGGCAATCCAGAGCAGTTTTTTTAAAAAGCAAGATTTTCCTTTTTATGCAGGCCTGCCTTGCTGTGCTTCCTGCATAATCTCTTGGAAATGTTCTGCAGTTAAATCTCATGCTAGGAGCAGTCCTGAACAATGCAACATCCTTACCACACATGCCTTACCAGCTGTCTCCTTCCACCCACATCTTGTCCCCCAGTGCTGGCAGTAGCTCCCAGGGCTGGCTGAGAGCTGTCCCTGGCAGGCAGCAGAGTCCTTGGGCCAGCACAGCGCCCTGGGCTGCAGGACCCTGCTCTGCACCACAGCCCTGGGCACCCCTGGCTGCTCTACACAAGAGATCATCAGAGAATGTACTCACAGAGTCTGGAGGCATTGGGATGTTGCAGCTTGAGGAGATCACTGCAGGAGCTGCAGCTGCATTGTCCTGCAGCCAGAGGTTCCTGTGCCAAGGGCTGGCAGTGATTCCCCCCCAGTCCCTTCTCAGCCCCTTCCCAGCCCGGAGTGATTGAAGCTCTCTGTGCCTGTGTGCTGTGCCCGGAGTGGCTGCAGGCAGTGCCCCAGCCCTCCTGGGTTGGGAGAAAAGCTGCTTATCAAGAGAAATGTGTTTTTAAGCTCTTCTTGGTTACCAGGATCATCCTCTGGATGAGGAGCTCAGCCCCAATCAGCAGTACAGACAAAGCAAAAGGATTTTAATGACCCTCTCAGGGCTTTTGTGCTGTTTACACCACACTCAGTCCCTCAGCATGTGATCAAAAAACTTTTCAAGAAATCAAATTTAGATTTAAAGTCCAAAGTTTCTTAAAGTTTTAATGGATCCCACTGAGGGAGAGGACTGTGAAAGTGTCCCCAGGTTCCAGTTAGAGCAGAACACTGCTGGCACTAATGACAGGTAGGGAAAAACAAGGCAAAGATATCTGATTCTGAGCAAACCTGGATGTGTTTCATGAATCCAAAAAGCCAAGACCAGAGCCCCAGCCCTTTGCAAGGCAGATGCTGTCCCTCCTTCCTTGCTCAGGGCTCTTCCTGGGCCACTGGGATGTGGGGATGTGCAGTGTCAAGGACAGCACCATGGGGCAGCCCCTGCCAGGCTGCTGAGCAGGGACAAGGAGGCAAGGAGGCCCCAGGCCTGCAAGGGACACTTGTCCCCTGCTGGCCTCAGGCCCAGGCCCAGCAGCCATGGCCAAAGTGCTGCCCAAGTTCTCTCTGTCAGGGCCTTTCAGCTGCTGCCCATGCCTGTGCCCTGTCCAGCCCAGGCTGTCCTACGGTGTCCATGCCCTGTGCCTCTGTCCCTGCAGGCTGTCGTCATCCCCCAGCTCCCCCACCTGGCTGGCCCCTTCCTTTGCTGACAGCTCTGCATCCTGCCTGCCTCTGCTTGGGCACACAAAGCCTTGGGAACAATTGTGACACTGTGCTGTGATACCAAAGTGTTTAGTTCAATTTTTACAGTGCCTGTTAACTTTTAGCGCAGGAACAAGGCATGCTGGGCTGGCTTTTCCAGTGAGGATGGTCAGAAGATAAGAAGACATCTGACTCAATGATGCAGTGATAGAAAAAGCAAGGAGTGAATCTGGGAACTTGGGGTATGTTTTATGGTAATGACTAAATGGTAGTACGCTTTTAGCAACTAATTGTAAACAACAAAGTGGTAGAATTGCATACCCACAAAAGGTTAGGAGTTATCCCTGACTAGACATCAGGCCTGAATAAATGATAACTTCTTAATAAGCAAATTTGTGTTAAAAAGCCTTATTCTGATATTTTGGAGATTTGGTGAAGGCAGGGCCTCACAGAACCAAGGAGTCTACTGTGACACTGTGCAAATTCATGGAACAAAGGGTCCATTTTGACACAGTGGAATCCCATGGCACCAAAATCCATATTGGCACAATGGGGCCACACTGAAATAATGGTCCATTGGGATGCTACAGCTCCAAGGAGAGCATTGTGACACTAAGAATCCTCTTGGAACCAAGGGGCCATTCTGACACTGTAAGACCTTGTGGAACCAGGGGACCATTGTGGCACTGCAGAACACACAGAACCAAGGTGACCGTGTTCTACTATGGAATTGAGTGGAACAAAGGGTCCATGGTGACGCTGAAGAACAAAGGAAATTGTTTTTGGCAGTAGAAAAGGTCACAGAACCAGAAGTCCATTGTCACACAGCATGGCCTCATGGAAGCAAGGGTTTATTGTTAAACTGTGTGAGCTCATGCAACCATGAGCCGTTGTGACACAGCGTGGCCACATGGAACCAAGGGGCCGTTGTGACCGAGGAACCCCATGGAACCAAGAGTCCATTGCTTCACTGTAGGGCCTGTGGAACCAAGGGCACCACAGTGGCATTGCAGGGCCTCATGGAACAGTGGAGACTATTTTGACACTTTGGGACCCACTGGAACCAAGGGGCCATTATAGCATGGCAGGGCCTGATAGAATCAAGGGTGCCACAGTGAACATGGGATGCAGGGTCCATTCTGACACCATGGAACCAAGGATACCATTGTGACACTATGGGGCATCATGGAACTAAAGGGCCATTGTGACACAGCAGGGCCTCATGAAACCCTGGAGGCCATTTGTACACCTTGAGGCCCTGGTAAACCAAAGGGCCATTGTGGCATTTAAGAAGTTTGTGCAGCCAAGGGGCCCCAGAGACACTACAGGGCTCAGTGGGACCAATGGTCTGTTGTGACACTGGAAAGTCTTATAGAATCATTAGAATAATTGTGACACTAAATCCCACATTGAACCAAGGGGCCATTGTGACACTACAAGGCCTCATTGAAGCAAGGAACCATTGTGATACTATGGACTCTTGGCAGGCCAAAGGGCAGTTGTCACACTGTGTGGCACCATTGATCCAAGAGGACCATTATGGCACTATAGGGCCATATGAAATTAAGGATTCATGGAACAGCTCAGGACCTCATGGAACCAAATGTCCATTGGGACATTGAAGGGCCTCGTGGAATCCTGGTGGCCATTATGAAACTTTGAGGCCTTGTTGAATCAAGGTGCTCTGTTGGACCTTGTGAAACCAAGGAGACCCCTATGACATTGTGATTCCCCTGGAACCAAGGGTCCATTGTGATACTGCAGTACCAAGGAGACCACTGTGACATGGCAAGGCCTCATGAAAGCAAGGGGGGATAATTGTGACACTGTGGGGCCCAATGGAAGCAAGGGACCAGTGTGACACAGCTGGGCCTCATGCAGCCAAGGAGCCACTGTGATCCTGAGGAGCTCAAGAGAACCAAGAGAGCACTGTGACACTGCAGGACTGTGTGGAATCACAGACACCATTGAGACGCTCTGTGGCTTCATGGAACTAAGGGGACCATTGTGTCATTGTGCAGCTCCATGGAACAAAGGAAACCATTTTGACACTGCAAGGCCACATGGAAGCCAGGGACCATTGTGACACTATGAGGCTCCATGGAAACAAAGGCCATGTGTAACAAAGCTGGGCCCTGTGGAACCAAGGATCCAATGTGACACCACCATTGTGACACTGTGGGGCCCCGTGAATCCAAGGGAACAGGGAACAGGTCTTATTGGCTTGGCCTGTCTGGCCTATTGACCTTGGCATATTGAGGGTCTCTACTCCTGAGAAACGTCCTGACTCAGAGAGTTTCTTTCTGTGGAAAAGAACCATCACTCCTGCCCAGGAACCAACAGCAAATATTGGTACTTCTCCACAATTCACTGCATGCAAGAGTTTCTCCCAGTCAAAAGCTGCCAGGACTGAAAGGCCTGGGTTGCCTTGGGCTCTGGTAGTTGCCTCTAATCTGCCCTGAAATACTTGGGCTCTGTGCTTTCCTTCCTGTGGGGAAGAACTGGCCTTCTCATCCACGTGCTCATGGCTGAAATTGGGATTATGCCCACAAAATTCCATATATTTTAGATATTGAATCCAAGGTGTTTATTTCGTTGCTTGCAGATGAAAGCTGTCAGGACAGACAGCTCTGGTTGGCCCTGGACTCTGGTGGCTGCCATTTATCAGCCCCTGCAACACTGGGGCTCAGTGCTTTCTTTCCAGTTGAGACCATGGCAACACTGCAGGACACCATGGAACCAAAGGGGCCATTGTGACACTGAGTATCGTGGATCCCAGAGGCCATTGTGACACTTCAGAAACAAAGAGAACATTGTGACCCTGTGCAATCTCGTGGAATTAAGGGGAGATGGAACAGGTTTGGCTGGTTTTGCTTCCCAGGGGCCACTTGACAGGTCCAGCTGATCTTGGAATGTCAAGAGCTGCCTCTCATCAGCGCCTGGAGAACTGGGGCTCTGTGCTTTCCTTCCCATGGAAAAGAACCATCCATCTTTCCAGGTGCCCATGGCCAAAACTGATACTTCCCTGAAAATTTCCCTATATGCAAGGGTTGTCCAAGACAAAAGCTGACAGGACAGAGAGCTGTGGCTGGCCTTGGCTTCTGGTGGTCACCTCTCATCTCTGGGAAACCCTGAAGAAATTTGAATAGGTTTGACTACTTGAACAAAAAGGAGTCTCTCATCCTCTGAAAAACTCAGATGCTCTTCTGATCATATGTATCTTTTTTTCCTCATTGTGAATTATGCATGAAATATTATTTTCAGAAAAAAATATTATTCTTTTTGTTCTACCAGTGTTATGTGACCCAAAACATCTCCTCTACATATGGATCCAGGTCACCAGTAGAAGCAAACATAAGAAAGAATCCAGCAGGAATTCTTTGTGTCTGCTCCCATCTGTCACATCTCCTCTGGAGTGGAGGTGCAGCCCCAGCACTTAGGAGAGCTAAAAGGGTCACAAGATCAGCTCCCACACAGAGAACTAGTAAAACCTGGGGTGATTTTCTTGGCCGGTGCACTCTCACACAGGCTGAGATGGACACTGACTTTCTCTGCCAGGCTCTCTAAGGCCAGTACAGCTCCCTCCAAGCTCTGCCAGCTGCCCTGAGCTCTGGGCAGCACCAAGGGCCTCTCCCCAGCACAGCCCAGCCGCCTCTGGCCCCACAGCTCTGCTCAGGCCACGCTGCTCTGGGCAGGGGCCCCACGGCCTCAGCCCCTGGCAAGGGCACAGCAGCAGCTGCAGCTAAGACAGGACTCAGCCCCAGCCATGGGGAAGGGGCTGGGCCAAGGGAAAGGGAGGCTCCCTTTGTGCCCTGCTCCCCTCTGGCTGAGGTGCTGAGAGCTCTTGCAGCCCCTGCTGCCATCCCATCTGCCCAGGCCAGCACAACAGCTGTGGTTTTTGGGCCCTCCAGAGCTGCTCCTGCTGCAGGCCCAGGGCCCATGGCAAAGCTGGGGCAGGCAGAAAGCTGTGCCCATTTCTGTTCATTGCTGCTCTGATGAGCATGGATCCTCAGCCCTTTGAAAGTTTCTGATGAATTTTACTTTTCCAGAGGCCTCTTCTTTCTTGAACTCTTCAATTGAGAAATTCAGTGAGAAAGACACAAAAACAATTATTCAAAGACCCAAACAAGAGAATCCCCTGGGAAAAAAAAAAACCTAAGTTTTCAATTCTTCTGTGGTTAATTCAACAGATTTCAGAAGTTCAAAATCCTCTTAAGAACTCAAAGTGAGATTTAAACACAAAATTCCTTGAGTTTTAATGGGTCCCACAGAGAAACACAACTGAGAACCTGACGGTTCCCAGGTTCCAGTTAGAGTACAACACTGCAGGCAGTCATGAAAGATGAGGACAAACAAGGGAAAGTTGTCTCTGATGCTGAGAAAACCTGGATGTGCTTCAGAATTCCAAAAGGTCAAGACTTGAGCCCCAGTCCCTGGCAGGCAGATCCTGTCCTCTCTCCTTGCTCAGGGCTCTTCCCAGGGCCACTGGGATGTGGGGATGTGCAATGCCAAGGGCAGCACCATGGGGCAGCCCCTGCCAGGCTGCTGAGCAGGGACAAGGAGGCAAGGAGGCCCCAGGTCTGCAAGGGTCACTTGTCCCCTGCTGGCCTCAGGCCCAGGCCCAGCAGCCATGGCCAAAGTGCTGCCCAAGTTTGCTCTGTCAGGGCCTTTCAGCTGCTGCCCATGCCTGTGCCCTGTCCAGCCTAGGTTGTCCTACGGTGTCCATGCCCTGTGCCTCTGTCCCTTCAGGCTGTCGTCATCCCCCAGCTCCCCCACCTGGCTGGCCCCTTCCTTTGCTGACAGCTCTGCATCCTGCCTGCCTCTGCTTGGGCACACAAAGCCTTGGGAACAATTGTGACACTGTGCTGTGATACCAAAGTGTTTAGTTCAATTTTTACAGTGCCTGTTAACTTTTAAGCGCAGGAACAAGGCATGCTGGGCTGGCTTTTCCAGTGAGGATGGTCAGAAGATAAGAAGACATCTGGACTCCAATGATGCAGTGATAGAAAAAGCAAGGAGTGAATCTGGGAACTTGGGGTATGTTTTATGGTAATGACTAAATGGTAGTACACTTTTAGCAACTAATTGTCAACAACAAAGTGGTAGAATTGCATACCCACAAAAGGTTAGGAGTTATCCCTGACTAGACATCAGGCCTGAATAAATGATAACTTCTTAATAAGCAAATTTGTGTTAAAAAGCCTTATTCTGATATTTTGGAGATTTGGTGAAGGCAGGGCCTCACAGAACCAAGGAGTCTACTGTGACACTGTGCAAATTCATGGAACAAAGGGTCCATTTTGACACAGTGGAATGCCATGGCACCAAAATCCATTTTGGCTCGTTGGGGCCACACTGAAATAATGGTCCATTGGGATGCTACAGCTCCAAGGAGAGCATTGTGACACTAAGAATCCTCTTGGAACCAAGGGGCCATTCTGACACTGTAAGACCTTGTGGAACCAGGGGACCATTGTGGCACTGCAGAACGTCACAGAACCAAGGTGACCGTGTTCTACTACGGAACTGAGTGGAACAAAGGACCCTGGCCCCTTCCTTTGGTGACGCTGAAGAA